>OX411546.1:45747076-46212701 GCA_948146395.1 Fragum whitleyi
TCTTTAAAAAACAATTTTTACATCATTTGGATTAAGAACTGCCGTATCAACAATTGATACCAAAGTGTAGGAAACTTCTTTTGAAGCTTAAAAATTGCATTATTACTCTGGTTTAGAACATATATGAATCTTGTGTTTTATAACAAGAGGACCATGATGGTCCTAGATAGCTCATCTGAGTGTCTTTGACCCCTGGGACATCAAATTAATTAAATAGGTAGATGTCAAGAAGGAGATAATTTCTACATAAGATCAATACCATGGAATGCTTTCAGCCAAGAGCAAAAAATATGCCTTTTCACTCTTTGATTCTATATAAAAAGGGATGCACCAAGGTGGAGCCCAAATGTGACCCCAGGGTCTTGATTTGCATTAATAGATATCCAATAGATGATGCTACATACTAAATATAAAAGCCTAAATTCCTATTTTCACACATTGTGTTCAGCTGAGCTAAAAGGGATGTGCCCTGGCAAAGCCTAAATGTGACCCCAGGGTCTTGATATGAACAAACTTGGTAGACGTCAACTAGATGATGCTACAAACCAAACATGAAAGCTGTCTGCCTTCTGGTTTCAGAGAAGAAGATTTTTGAAGATTTTCCTATTTTCACCCTTTTTGGTAAGGGTAAAGGGTAAGTTAAGGGTGGATTTCATTTATTTGAACAACTTTGGTAGAACTTGATCCAAGGAACATCCCTGCCAAGTTACATCAAAATTGGCCCACTGGTTTATGAGGAGAAGATGTTTAAAGAAATTGTGGACGACGGACGACTGACGACGGACTCCGGTCATTGTACGATCACAATAGCTCAGGTGAGCTAAAAAAACCACAGGAAACAGAAATAAGGCACTGTAGAGGAAGGAATGAAGACAACACAAATATTAGATTAAATCAATATTATTAAATGATAGACTTTTTTCTTTCAGAGCTATATCACTGTTATTTCTCTGCTATTTTTTTCAAAGCAAGCAATAGAATGTAATCATCCTGTAGTCATGATTACTTTAGCAAAAGTAATCAATTGTAATGCTTAGAAATAGAGTAATTGATTATACAAAAGTATCCAAGTAATTGATTAATCATACCCCCACACAGGGTTCGATACTAAATGAAGTCCAGAGGTCTGAGACTCATATTTTCAAAGGCTAGACTCCCTAATTTAGCAATTTAGCAATTTAGGAGTCTGATAGACTCCTTTATTATAAATGAGTTAATTAAGTCTCCAATCCAGAGAAAAGTTTCTAATTTTTGGAGGCAATGTTGTTGAGAAGAAAAAATTGCTTGCAACAAGCTATTTCTTCCTTTCCACAATATTCCCCTAGTATAAAAATATTGCACTCCTTACTTTTAGCTTGGACTCATTGATTTCATAAATTAGGAGTCCTTATTCACAGAGGTAAAAGTCAAACTCGGGCCACCCTGCTCGAAACAGTCACTTTTTAAAAGTTAGACCTTGATAATTGACCTTTACCTTGTCAGATGACATTCACCTTGACATACAATGATGTGTAAGATGAGGGTAACCATCATACAAAACATAAGCATCATAACTCAAGCAGAGTGGAAGAAACAGGAAAACATTAAATTTGCAGATTAAGTTTATGCAGACAGACTGACAGAGGGACACTGTTAAATAATACATGTATCTCTCTATAGATGCATCTATCAATGTTGAGCCATTAAAGATTAAATAAAGCAAAAATTGCCTGAGATAAGAATTTTTTTCCTGGTTTTTGTCATGTGGCACCACTTATTCCAATTACATCAAATTTTGAAGAGGATTCTATAACTTTTCCATATATGGTCTTTTGATGAAAGGTTTCTGTCATTTTATACTTGAGAAAATAATGTAGAAAAAGAAGAAATTTTTTGTAAAACGCTATTATCCTTTTTCTACAATATTTTCTCCAAAATGAGATGGTTTCTTTTCATTGTCACATATAAAAAAGTCCCTATTCAATTGGACTGGTCTAGTCAATTTAAGAAATAGGGGGAAAGGGGTTCATTTCAAACAGTTTCTGGTATTCAATTAAAAAACCTACCTCGCTTTCCAAACACTAACTCTGCCTAATGCATGTTTTTGTAAAGATACACTGTCACTGTACAACTCTCGATATACTCTCCTAAATTCACTCCTGAAAACAAGATGTGTTTATGAAAGTAAAATGCCCTGAAAACTTTTTTACAAATGACCTTGGCCTTGTTACACAACCTCGATCAATTATTAACTGTTTGCCAAATCATTGCAATAATCAGCCTTGATTGTTCTTATGGAACATGTAACCTTGCTTTCCAAACGCTTACCCTGCCTAATGCATTATTTTGTACAGATACTTTGTTACTGTACAACTTTCTATATACTCTCCTGAATTCACTTCTGAAAACAAAATACGTTTGTGAAAATTTGTGCCCCTGTTACAGCAAATTTTGTAGATCACTGACCTTATGACCTTGATATGTGACCTTGAACAAGATAACAACAGGCATGTTTCATAGCATAAATCTTTAAGTTGCAGATTTTAAATTTTGTTTCAATCTTTACAATTACCAATGTTTGAATGATTTTAATCAGTTTGATTTAATTTTTTCCCATAATCACTAAGTAGAAAGCAAGCAGTGTAGGCTAAGATCAGACTGAATGAATCTGTTGGCTGATCTTAAGTCTATACTGTCTGCCAAGGCTTTGTGTATTGCAAGATTACATCCCAAACATGATAAAACAGTTAAAGAATTCATTAACCCTTGTCATGCTGAACCCGGAATATTCCTGCCTTGGTAGGAGCTATAGACAAACATCAGCCTGCACACATGTGCAGTCTGATCTTGGTCTATACAATCTGTTTTTCCTCTTTTGAATCCATAAAAGCTGATTTTTTTTTTCAAAATGATTACCTACTCAAAATTAATGCATCCAGTGATTTTGTTTGATTTTGTTGCAATTTTGCAAAGATTTTTTTAATCAGCATGACAAGGGTTAATAGAGTACATACTACCATTGTTTATTCAACTTTTTGCAATTGACAGATAATACAATTAAGGGTGTGGAATTTACATGCCTGACTTGTCTGACAGGGGCTTTTTCACTTGCCGGCAAGGATAATTTTGTAGGCAACTTGTCCCTGGACATAGTACTAAAGGTTGCATTTGAAAAATTCTTTCACTGAAAGGTAGATTGATTATTCTAGATTCAGCAAATTGGTAAAGAGCAAAAAGTGTTGACTCTAGTCAGCCTGCCCCATTGGTGCAGGCTGACTGGGGTTGACACTTAATGCACTACCCAGATGGTCCCTTTTCGGGTGATTGGTCACATATATCTAAACTTGAACTAGATCCTGTTTTTGTTTTAATTTACAGATCTTGATTTGTCCCTTTCGTGAACAATCACAAATATGTTTTCAGCCCTATGTTCAGGATGACAATAAATAGCAAACTGTTTGCAAAGTTCATGCTATGGCCATTCAAATACACATGATGTCTATTAACTTGCCTTTGTCATGTGATAACTCTGCCATGAGCTCAGGATGCCAATCAGATACTTTATCATTGAGTCAGTTGACCATTTCTTGCAAAAATATGAATATGACTTTTAATACGAAAAAGTTAGATAGTATATAAGATGCATCATTGAGAGATTCAACCAAATTTTTACCCTTGGAAATTTTCTTTCAAGGATGTCAGAATGAGCACCTTGGGAGAAATATGATTTAAACCTTTTTATTTAACATTGACTTGGAAACAATTTCTTACAACTTAGATTAATCCCCGTGATTTTGCTTCCTGGAAAATTCACCAGTACTCGCACAGAATGTGTTGACCAATGAAAGAACCAAGATCAATAGCCACTCCCATGAATCAAACTCAGGACCTTTGAGTCAAGAGGCCCACACTCTACCTCTAGACCATGGACTAGGGTTGGTAAGTATTGACCAGGGCGGTTTTAACCAGGTGGTTTTAACTGGTTAAAACCGCCCCGGTCAATACTCCTCAAAGTGATCAATACTGGTCTATTGAAAAATTCAGGTGGTCAATACTGGTTAATTGATCATTTGAGATGGCTGATTGAGATAAAGTGATCAAATTAGTGTTTATTACTATATGAAATTTAAAGTATATTATGCATGTATGTATATACTGATTTATCAATATGCTGGCCATGGTCATGGTAAAGTCTGTAATGTCACTTTAAATGAAAACCCTGAACTGGCATAGGAAACTTAAGGACGATTTCGCGAGTTTGTTCGTGCGCAACGTCTTTGCTTATTGTACTATTCCAAAAGAAGTAAGCGCTCCAAACTTGCACTTATCTCGGATGCAACAAAAACACAACAAAACCCCTCTAAATTTTCATATTTCTGGGAAAATGCTTTCATGAAGACAATTTACAATTCCTATCACTAAAAAATAATTATATAACTTATCGCAGCCATTTTATTTTATGAAATAAAGGATTTGACATCAGCGTCTTTTTTGAAGGTATTTGTATTTACTTTCTTTTGAGACATCTAGTCAGAGAAGATAAAATATATATATGTAACCGTCTGTATTCTTATCTTCTCAATAATTTAGCAATCTGTGGTAATATTGGGAATATATTTTTCCTACTTCAAACAAATTGTGACCTTTGATGTATTGAATTTGGGGCTACCTGGAAAAGTGTTGGGTTTTGCTGAGTAAATAATAATTGATTGCAAGATAGAAATTAATACTAATTATTTTTTTTTCTTTTAGCTTTAACTTGCAATTCAACAATTATAATTATGTCTACAGCAGATCCAGAATTAGTGTACAAGGGATTTGATAATACATATGAAGAGATTCGCTTATGAAGTGTTGCATAATTTAGGGAGAATTTCTGCATAAAATTGAAATAATTAGGCTATCGAGACAGTTCATAGAGTTGAATGATGTATGAGATTGTATTTCAAACTAGAATTACCCTTTCAAATTTTTTATCTAGAATTTTTAGAGTGATTTTATAAAATCTTGCCACTGTGACCTTATTATTGATTCCAAAACAAAAATCCATTTATACTGCTTATTCTTTCAGTTGTAAGCATACAGGCAGTACAAGGTAAAAAGAGTCAAAAGTTGATCTTCATTCATTCAAGAAACGGTCAATTTCTTTTCATAAATGTCTTGAATTAATCAATACAATACCGATTGATCCAAGGAAATATCTTTATGTCATGAAAACTCATTTGAGATGACAGTTGTTTACACGTGTATTTTCAAAATCGAAACCGGAAACGGATACAAATTACAACAACAACGAAAATCAGAACAACAACAACTTACGAAAACAAATTCACGTGCTTCCGGTGTTTGACAATTTTGGATGTAACTAAAATCAAAGAATTAAATCTATGGGATCATGGAAGGACATTTAATCGGATGGAAGATATTGCCATCACTAGATTCAGTTTGTTTGCAGAACTCGTCTGTGTCCTGTCTTCTCAAGCAATACATAGAGAAAAAGGTGACATTTGACAATTTCAGTATCTTTTTAAGACAAGACAATTTTTTCTGAGTAAGAAAGCCATAAGCCCACAAAATCTGTTGAGTTGACCTCATTGAAACCCTTTGTTTCACAACAGAATTTCTGCGTGAAAATTGACAGTGTTTAGAGTAGAACCAGCCAGATCTGAAGGCCAGGGGTCGATTCATTTTCCAAAACTCAATTTGTTTCCATATTTTCAATACCCTTTAAAAACCAATGTGGAAAAAGAAGAAATTGCTTCTTTTACCACTCTGTTTACCATACATCTTATCCCCTTAAATTGCAGGAAAATATGTATTCAATGAGGACCTGTTAATATCTGGGA
This sequence comes from Fragum whitleyi, assembly GCA_948146395.1. Classification (NCBI taxonomy): domain Eukaryota; kingdom Metazoa; phylum Mollusca; class Bivalvia; order Cardiida; family Cardiidae; genus Fragum; species Fragum whitleyi. The sequence goes on from OX411546.1 coordinate 45,752,902, forward strand.
AGACCTGTAAGATATAGAGCTAAAAGTCCTTGTAGCTGGTGGCAAAAAGTAGTTAGTATCAAACCCTGGATGAAAACCTTGAAAATTCCTACTTTGGTAGGAGACTGAGCACATTCTATACCAGGGGAGTGGAAATATGGATTCAGGGCTTTTTTTTCATTCTTTAACAGAGGCCTATAAAAGGCTACTTCCCAGTTGAAAAAAGGCTATAATTTCCCGTTTGTCACAGAAAATTTTCCCAAAATGAGAGATGATTTTCACATTTTATCAATTTTTTGTCTTCAATATTCATTTTCTCTAATATCTTTAAAAGTTTTATGACTGATAACAACACAAAAATAGTTGCATATCAATAAATTTTGCAAATGATGCATGAATTGAAATTTTAATGCTTTATTTTATCAGCCATATGTTTCCCAATTCTTCTGAAAACCTTGCTGAAATTTCCCAAAATAAACACGCTAAGGCCTCTTTTAAATTTCTAGAAAAAAAGCCCTGGGATTATGTTTACTTGTCCTTTGACAAGAACATAATGATTTTAAGAAACATAGCTTTAAATGAAGAAAATTATGAAACTCGGCATCTTCTCCATTAAAAACAATATTTTTGACCCTTAAATTGAAACCTGTCCAAGACTTGCCATGGTATTTACCTGTCCATTGATAAGTTGCCCAGCAATAAGGACTTGTCTGCAAGTAGAACCACTTATGTTGGGCAAGTTGTGCATTGAAATTCCCCAACACTGTAGATGAAGATCAACCTGCACATTTATCTATGATCTTTGTCTATATAACCTGGTTTTTCTTTATCAAATGGTATATTTTATAGTTCAAAAATAAATACAGACTTTGCCAAGGTTTTGATTAAGCACAAAAAGGGTTCAATTAGCACAGTTTTATGGAACCCTGAAAACATTCTCTTGTCATTTACCAGTATATAAAACTTAAAATTTCCCTCTGGCCCCTTTACTGTAGGTGCTGCCACCCACAGGGGCCAAAAGTGCAAGTTAAATGATACTTTATCTTTCAGTTATGGAGTCCAGCAGACAGACAAAGCTTACTGGAGTGCCTTGGTAAACTTCTGCTCCAACATGACACAACACAGATCATCGTAAACAATTTTAGCCTGCTTCTTTTGGATATTGTAAGCCGAGTCAGGTTGAATATTGAAAAATCTGATCTGAATACCAAAACCCACAGAGAGTTTTGCATTGCCTTGAGCCAATGTCTGAACAGACTAGACATTCAAAGGTTAGTACTTCACACTTGTGGATTCTTAGTTTTGGTCAACCAAATAAGTTAAGTTTTGTGAGCAGTGAGCACTTGACTGTTCTGTTAAGGTAGTGGACCCATATTAGTTCTGCAACATTTTGGATGTCATGAACTGTAACAGCGTTAACTGAGGTTTCCTAATGATTTTCATTAGGAAACCTCGGTCAAGGCTGTGAAAGATCATGAGCTCCTAAAGATTGCGTAACTATTACAGGTCCACTACCTTAATACTTAGAAACTTATTTCAATTTGGATTAGACTTTATGGAGGCCTGAATAAGAGTGTAATTTTCCATGCATATCCCATGTAGTTGGAGGGTTTTAGTCTTACATCAATAAAATAGGGTCCAAAGTTCTCTATCAATGGGATCCAAGGGGTCCCTTCTTAAATTTTGGTAGTCCCTTCTTTAGGTATCAAAAGACTATCTTTAAGGTTTTAATCTTGTATCTTGTAGATTTAAAGCCATTCCCAGAGCTACAGAAAGAGGGCGTCTTTGGGATTTCAATTTCAAATATTTCACTAGTCCTTGCTCAAACTCTTTGTAGTGGGTGCTCATTAGAATTGTCTTGACAAGACAATTTAAATGAGTAACCACAACATAGGGTTTCATTGAGAAAAAAAGATTTTATACTGGAGTTACCCCCTCTTATCTGTACCTCTGCATTCCCTGGTTAACCATAAAGACATTGGTAGAAGTATATTATTATTTTGAGCTCAACTTCAGGAACGAATTGAAAACTGTTTAAAGCAACCTTCAATTCTTTTCTGAAGTTGATCTCCAGAGAGTCTTTGGAACTCACATCACATAGTTTTTAGAGGGTCCTGGCTACTTATTTTTGCATCTCAGATGCACAAAACCCCCTTAAAACTCTGTAGTTGGTACACATTGGAGTTGTCTTGACAATGAATACCTACAACACAGAATTTAATGCTATCTTATGAAATATGTAGATCTAAAGTTAATTTATCCCCTCAATCTGTACATCTCTACTTATACCAATCTGAGGTCCTTCTGGGGCCTGTTTTAAGTTCACCTGAGCAAAACATGCCAAGGGGGAGCTTTTAGGACCACCCTGAGTCCATCGAGAGTTTCGGTCATCAACAATCTTAAAAACTTCTTCTCCTGAACCACTCGGGCGTGGCATTTTTTCACTTTAATTTTTTTAGCAGCATCTCCTTCTGAACCATTAGGCTGATTTCAATGAAACTTTACCAGAGTGATTCTTTGGGTGACCTTTTTCAAAAATTGTTTCTGAAATTTTGAATGGCCGATATACACTGCCCTCCAAAAGATCCTTCACATACATTTCATTTATAAGATTTTCAGCTTTTATCTTTTTAAACAAAGTTATAGATTAGTTTTTATTACTTAAAATCTGATTATTCCCATTTGAACGCTACTTTAGACGACAAAATGACTGTTGATAAAGATACTATTTTAGAACAATGTATAACAGGAAATATTGAGACAAAAGGATAAAATGCTGATTATCAGTGGAACGTTGTGAGAGACTTATAAATAGCATGCCTAGATGCATGTTCAGGCTGTCTTACCTGCTAATGGAGGCTACACTAAATATTGACAGAAGTTGATCCCCTTGATAGAAAATTTGGCAAAATGGTGAACTATTCTGATTTTGTCGATTTTGCCAAATACCATTTCTGGTATTGCTTCTTAATTGATACATTGCAATAAAGATATAAAGTATACATTTTATTAATAAAAATAATATAAAACTTTGTTTTAAATTACTTAAGCTAAAGATCTTTAAAAGAAGTGTGTGTGAAGAAACTTTTGGAGGGCAGTGTATATGGATGTGGCAGGGCGGGGCTTATTTAGAGCTCCAAATATTTGAACAGCATCTCCTGAACCATTGGGTGGATTTTAATGAAACCTTACCTGAATGTTCCTTGGGTGACCCTTTTCAAATATTGTGTGGGAAATTTTGATTGGCCAATAAATATGGCATGTGGCAGGGCAGGGCTTATTATGAGCCCGAAACCTTTGAGTGACATCACCTGAACCATTGGGCCCATTCCAATGAAACTCTACCAGCATGTTCCTTAGGTGACCCTTTTTAAAAATTGTTCCCAGAATTTTGATTGGCCTATAAATATGGGCATGGCAGGGCAGGGCTTATTTTGTGTCTCCAATCTAATGAATCTACTTCACTTTAAATTCTTGGAATAACATCTCCTCTTCAACAATTAGGAAAATGTGAATGAAACTTTGCCAGAAAGCTACTTGGATAAAATCCATTGGACCAATAAAGTGCAGGTGAGCTATTTAGTGCCAATCTGGACCTCTTGTACTAAACATCTTACACTCTTTTTTTGTGCTAGTCAAAAATCAAATTTGCTTCTTGATTAGTTACTAAATATGGAATTTTGCCATGCATTATCTCATTGGAATCGTCTATTGAAAGGAAGAACGTAACATTGAGTGAAACACCAGGTACGATCTGTGATTTTGACTTGCGATTAATTTCTTCTGAAGACGCTAAGTAAAACAGGCTCCTGTTTCACTTTGTTTTACTTGAAGCAAGTAGAGAGTCCTGCAAAATATTGAGTAGTTTGGTCCTGTTTCCTAGCACTCAAGCATTTCCCCCGTCATTGAAGGTGTCCCTATAAAGGAATCCTTCCTGGATGCCAAAAAGTGCTGTTTTATACCAAAATAAGGATGAATATTCCAAATTTACTAAAGTTTAGAATCTTACCAAGTGATTGAAGAAAAAAATCTTAATCAGACTTGTTGCTTTGGGAAACACTGACTTCCTTGGTGGCCTAGTGGTAAATGCACTCGACCCATGACCTGGAAGTCCATTATTTGAGCCCCACTATTTCCAGGGTATGTTTATGGGCAAAACACTAGATATCCAGCCCTAGTCCACCCAGCTGCAAAATTGGCCAGCAGTGGGTTTAAACCACTGCCTCTCTCTCAGGGATGCGAAAACATCAGGATTGAGTGTTTGAGAGTGATTCTATAAGCTTAAGCTTTCCGGGCAATTAAACTAATATGAAAAAGTAAAACTAAACATAGTAGGTAATGAAGAAATTGCTGGCTGAGTGCTATATCTTCATTGTCCAAAATGTTTACCTCTAAATACAAAGATTTCTTGAATTTCACCAACTAAAAATAGTAGTCTTTAAAATCTCAGATTTTTGGACAAGTCTAAAATTTTGTCATCTGGAAATGGGTGACACCTCTGTTACATTGTTTTATTTCATACAGGTTTACCCTCGACTACTTGAAAGGCAAGCCTTGTTTTACTTCAAGCACAGCATTTAATGAACCAGTCTCAAAGAAAGCGAAGAAGAAAAAGGTACATTCTATTTTGCATGATCAACCATTTCTATTAAGCAAACATTTTCATTAAGGGCCTGTCATTACAAGTCCCTTCACCTTAAGCAAAATCTCTGGAAAAATTGGCATTCATAGACAAAAAATATTTGTTATTGAATCTTATATATTATTCTGATTGGTTGGAATGTCATAGGATTCAGTAAGACTAAGATGACAAGCTATGAATGCTATCAAAATGATCTCTCTAATTCATTATGACCTTAATGTAAAGCAACCAATCCCCCTAAGGGAACCCTTTGGTGATCCCTTAAGTGGTCACTTAAGTTTTTACTGTATTAACTTTTACCCTTGTCATGTTGCCTGTCTGTTCATAAGTCTGTCTGTCTACAAACCTTAACAAACAAACTTAACAATGGCAATGGGATAAGATCAAGGTTAGATACCAAGGTCAAATTGTTGGCAAAACTTAACTTAAAACTCCCATTGCTATTTATTTCAAATTTATTTGAGGTACAATGTTCATATTTATCTTGATGATAAAATACAGCTGCTCATATCAAGGGTATATTAAACTAAGGTCAAACATTTGCAAATCTTGACTATTTATTACAAGCATATTCAAGATACAATGTTCATATTGTTAGCTCACCTGAGCACATTGTGCTCTAGGTGAGCTTTTGAAATCATTGAATGTCCATCATGTGTCATGTGTCGTATGGTGTCAACAATCTTAGTGTTTACACACAAGAGGCCACAAATATGGCCCAATCTTCATGAAACTTCATCAAAATGTTGACCAGGTCACAAGGATGAACCCTCTTGAAAATGGGCAGGATTCATGCCAAATCATGGGAAAAGGGGGCTTAATGACAATTTTCTTGTTTTCTCTCTATAGCCACAAATATGGCCCAATCTACATTAAACTTGATCAAGATGTTGGCCAGGTCACAAGAATGAACCCTATCGAAAATGGGAAGGATCCATGCCAAATCACAAGAAAAGGGGCCTTAATGACAATTTTTTTGTTTACACTCTTGATGCCACAAATATTATTCAATCTTCATGAAACTTTGTCAGAATGATGGCTAGGTCACAAGGATGAACCCTTTTGAAGGTGGGAAGGATCCATGCTTTATCACGGGAAAAGAGGCCCAAATGACAATTTTCTTGTTTACACTCTTGAGGCCACAAATATGGCCCAATCTTCCCAATCTTAAAAATGGGAAGGACCATGCAATATCAAGGGGAAAGGGGCCTGACAATTTATGTTTACAATCTAGTCTCTAGAGGCCACAAATTTGGTTCAATAGTCATAAAACTTGGTCAGAATGTTGGCCAGGTCACACAAAACTTGTTAAGAAAATGCTAGAAACTTATGCAGGGATCATAGGAATAGAATAATGTCTTTCTTTGAAAAAATTATTGGTCATTTAATGATCTTTAAAACATTGAATTTTGCTAAGGGAGGAGTCAAAGAGACGAAGGTGAGTGATTTAGGACCATCATGGTCCTCTTGTTCATAGATGTCATATGCAGTTGCAGATGCTTAGGTCAAGGTCATGTGACAAAGTCTGGACGGTTAAGATAATTTTTCTAGGTCAACCTTCTGAAAAAAAAAAATCTGTCTTGGAGGTAAAATCTGTTTTTGAGGTATTCGTGTTTCTCAAACACATCATGTGGTTGAAGCATTTTCTCTTGGGTACAATTTGAAGGATATCATGTTATTTAGTAGAATCAGGCTCACCTTGAAGGTCAAACCGTTTGAAAACACCAAACATTTCAGACAGAGATACTGAGGGGTTAGCACAAACCAATTGAGCCGGTACATGACATTTCAAATAATTTTATGTGTATGTGATGGACAGACGTTGAGCAGTCTGGAAATCAAACAGTGTATTTAAATTGTTCTTGATTGTAAATAGAGACTTTTGGTCTATATCCATCTTTTGAGTGCGTAGTGAAGACTTTGAACAGACTGTGCAGCTGCACAGGCTGATCTGAGTCTTAACATTGCGCATATATAAATTGTTGTAAATGCCACACACACCTCAATTGTAAGTGCCTGTATATCTATAGGCACTTACAATTGTGTATTGCTTACCCGGCATAGTATTTTACAAAATCAACTTATTGGGTAATGTGTTCATTTGTTTCAGTATGATGGTGAAGATATGTGCCAGGCAGCGTGGATGTTTGTCCTTCACCTTGGAGATGAAATTAGCTCTCTTATTTCAATGGAAGACATAACCCCATATCTATCTCACACAAATATAAATGTTAGGTGGTAAGTCGTGGGAAATCATCTCGATAATTGCAGCTTTAATTTTGTTATCTTTAAATTTAGCAGACAATTTATTGGTTCATGAAAAAAGCACTGGCCAAAAGAATTTTTGATAAACCCATGAATAAGATTAAGAGCATGCAACTCTGAAACTGTGAAAGGTATTGTTTTATTTCATAATATATTGGCTATTAATTCAAAAAGAGAATTGCTAGATCTACTACTGAATGCAAAAATCACACTTAACAACTATGACTCTTTCCCCATTGTATTCAACTTATTATATGAATTAAGTACATGTATTGAAAAAGCCATGCAAATCACTACCTTTATCCATAGCTGTAAGTGATGCCTTGTTTAAATCTGAATCTTATATACAGAGCTATTTGTCCTTTTAAAGTGCTTCAAATAGTTAATGATGCCATTAGGTGGAATGCCTTTGGAAGAATCTCATTTGTCCATCAAGATATTACCCCTTGTCATGCCGAATAAAAATGCTCAAAGCTCTGGATGCACTAAATGTAATTAGGTTTTCATTTTGAAAATTAAATTTTCTAGTTATTCTGGTATCAAAGAAGGAATAACAGGTGGTATGGACAAAGATCAGACTGCACATATGTGCAGGCTGATGTTTGTCTATAGCTCCTGCCAAGGCAGGAATATTCTGGGTTCAGCATGACAAGGGTTTAAGGAGACTACATTTAAAAGAAAATGAATCATATCAATAAAAAAACAACCGATAAAAAATCCCCACTCTTATTATTCAACAAACATTCTCATTGTCAATTTCATTATGTTCTCAGTTGTACATATATGATATGTACTTAGTGTTTTGTATGAGAAAAATGTCTAATAAGGTTGGGAGAATTGATCATTGACGAGGCTCTGCCAAGACAATTATCAATTCCCACAACCGAATTAGATATTTTTTCATACAATACACTAAGTATGTATTATATTTATCTTATAACCTCTATTTGCCATGTTTTCGTAGATGTTTCTAACAGAAATGCAAGTTTCTAAAAATAACCGAATTATATCATTGTTCTAAAAAGAACTATGATATCATAAAAATATCATACGCAATGTTATCACATGGATATTTGTATAGTTATAAGATAAATTGAAATATTGTAGGTTTGCCTGTCAAACTGTGATAGAGTACTACAAGATGACAACACAAGAAAGAGAAACTTTTCTGAAAAAACACTTTAAAGATGGATGCACAGACTTGATAATAAGGTATATTAAAACAAGTGATTTGGAAGCAAACTAAATCACTGAAAAATGAGAATTCTTAACATACTAAAAACTTTATATGTCTGTCTCTCTAAGAAAACTATCAACTTCTTGGAAATTAAATAAAGTATAGAAATATACTTAAAGCATTAAATGATAAAGTATTGTTATGATCTATACTTCAGACACAGCATGGCACCCAAGCAACACCAAAGATCTTTTGAATTCTGTAAAGTGGAGGGTGCAACTGATCAGACTACAACAAATCAGACAATTCTAGAAACTGATCTCTGTGACACTGTGGTCTGTGTAAATGGTGTGTTGCTGACACGGTGTCCTCAATCTACAGATATTATTGTAAGTAAACAAATAGAACCATCTTTTGAAAGTTGAAAGGTCGATGATGTAACTGATCAGACTACAAAAAATCACACAATTCTAGAAACTGATCTCTGTGACACTGTGGTATGTGTAAATGGTGTGTTGTTGACACGGTGTCCTCAATCTACAGATATTATTGTAAGAATTACTGTTAACAACTCTAAAGATCTTTTGAATGTTGAAAAGTAGAGTGTGTATCTGATCAGACTACAACAAATCAGACAAATCTGAACATCTTTATTTGTTAGCTCGTCCTGGATGTCAGATGTTGGTGTTGGCGTCTGCATTAGGTTAAAGTTTTTTTCTATCAATATTTATCCTAGAAGCTTTATATTTTACAGAAACACTTATAAGGATATAGGCTTTCATTTGAGACAAGCACCAATGTGAAAATGACCTTGATACAAAGACCTTGACCCTTTTAAAAAAAACTTTGAGCAAAATTTCTAACCAAAAAAATTTAACCCAAAACTTAAACATTGCTTATATTTTCTGAATGCCTACAGACATCATTCTTTCATACACACACTTGCTTGGTAATAGGCTTTCACAAGAGACCAAGCTCCTTGACATTTTGACCTTGACCTTTTATTGACTTAAAACTTTAACCAAAAAACATTATCCTTGCTTATATTTTCCGTATTTTTTACCTAGAGACATCATTCCTTTATATACACACTCATTAGGTGATAGTTTTCACCAGAGAACAAGCTCTTTGATATTTTGACCTTGGACCTTATATGGACTTAGAAAAACTTAAACCAAAAACTTTAAACAAAAACTTTAAACCAAAAAACTTTAACCTTGCTTATATTTTCTGAATGGCTTTACATAGGGACATCAAAACTTCATACACACACTCACCAGGTGATAGGCTTTCACCCTTTCAGCAGTAACAAATGTCGTTTACTATTTGACCTTGACCATTTTTGTACTCATAAAAACTTTAACAAAAAAACTTTAACCTTGCTTATATTTTCTGTGTACTTATACCTATGACCTTTATACTTAATATCCTTACTCAACAGGTGAGATAGGCCTTCTCCTATGGTCTAGTCCCTTAACTTTGTGACCTTGATCTTAACTTTGAAACATTGGCCTATTGCTTTAATCTTGCATTTTCTGAATGCTTACAGCTAGGAAAATTATACTTCATAAATGCACCGATTAGATGATCAACCTTATATTTAATACAATGATATTCCATTAGTTACTTCATCAGGCTGTAGGCTTTTACTTTACTTAACCTTTTACATGTACTTTAAACAAAAATGATTTATATTTCTTTTTAACTTCTTAATCAGACTGATATAGATCATGGACTTTAACGTAGAAAATTTGGCCTTAAACTTTGATCGGTGGTCAAGCGTTGTTTGTGACAAGCAGCAGGTTGGACAAGCTACATTGTCTGAGGACGACACCTGTTTTTTACCTCTGGTGACTCAATTTGGTAGTTCAACAAAAGTCCTTTTCCTATCAGCATTATGATTGTTCTTAGTGTATTGTGTTGGTTTGTGAGCTGGTTACTCAGATAAATGATTTTGTTACCAAACCTTGTAACTTCACTTTTAAGCTGTAGTTAGGAGGTTTTAGTTGCCCAAACACCATATATGTCAACCATAACAGTAAAACTTGTATTAAGGGGCCACTTACAGGACCACTAAATAGCGGTTGTTAAAGCCAATGGTACATATATGTTTTGTTTACAAACAAGCAGCATAATTTTGATTGAATATGTATATTTTTGCAAATTGTTAAAAAATCTCATGCTGTACAAACTCATTTGAATCGTCTCATTGGGACGGTTTAATGGAGTTTTAGCATCATACAATTAGTTTATGATAAATTTTGACCAATATCATCATCTAGGATATTTGGATTTAAGGAAGAGGATTTTAAAATTGGTTGCATGATAAAATTGCTTGAGCATTAGTTTGACTGTATGTTTATTTAAATTTTTGTTTTCAGTGTTTAGACTTGCTATCTGTGCCTTCTAATGAGTTGAATTTACACAACCTGGCAGTGGCTGTATCATCAGGGAGTCCAGTATTGTTACAGGGGGTTGTAGGATCTGGTAAAACCTCGTTAGTAGAGCACCTGGCCAGGTTAACAGGCAGATCTGGGGCACCACAACTAACTAAGATACAGCTGGGAGACCAAATGGATAGTAAAGTAAGTAGAATTATCACTGAAATTGAAAGATTCAATACATGATTATTAGATTAGAACTCAAAAACAAGGTTATGAAGTATAAAGTATTTGACACAGTTCAAGAATCCCCCCCCCCCCCCCCTCCCTTCATAGATGGGGTCAGGGGTTATATAATCTATCTGACTGTCAATCTATGAAATTGTTTCACATTTTCTTAATTTAACACTATTCTTAAGTAACAATATTCTTATTTTGCATGAAGGTTATTTCTCTCATAGTTTGGTAGTCCTGGGTTCGCTTCTCAACAGCGGCACTCATCCTTTCCGACTATTTGTCTCTCACCAATGGGTTGATAATTGAAGACCTATGTGGGATAGCAGCTGGAGGCTAGGAAAGGATGTAATGGCAGTACTGGTGAGAGAAATACCAGGAATCCACTGTTTGGTGCTTCAGTCTCCAAAATATGACTGAAAGAAATTTGAAAGTAGAATCAAACCCTATATAAATTAACAAACTCCTAGTTCTGTAAATTTGAAGGTCAAGGGCGTCTGTAAAGATCAAAGTTAATTAGGTTTATATTACTCATATGAGCCAGTGAATGACATTTCCAACAATTTCACTCATGAGCAAGGTACAAACATTAAGCAGTGTAGACAACGACACAATGCAATTATAATACATGTATATAGTGACTGCCAGAAGAAGGATTAAGACCTTGTCTATCTATATAGTACACAGTGAAGACTCTGGTCAGACTGTGCAGATGCACAGGCTTGTCAGAAGCTTTGCTTAGCACACATGTGAAATTGTTTGAAATGTTACGCATAGGCTCATATTTTATTACAGGCCCTGTTAGGTACATACAGATGTACTCAAGTCCCTGGAGAGTTTGTATGGCAGCCTGGCGTAATCACTCAAGCTGTAACCAAGGGTTACTGGGTGTAGTGTTTATATTACTCATATCTGATTACAGGCCCTGTTAGGTACATACAGATGTACTGAAGTACCAGGAGAGTTCGTATGGCAGCCTGGTGTACTCACTCAGGCTGTAACCAAGGGTTATTGGGTAAAGTGTTTATATATTAGTCATATCTTATAGGCCCTGTTAGGTACATACAGATGTACTGAAGTCCCAGGAGAGTTTGTATGGCAGCCTGGTGTACTCACTCAGGCTGTAACCAAGGGTTACTGGGTGTTACTTGAGGATATTGACTACGCCCCAATGGAAGTGATATCTGTCCTCTTTCCTCTTCTCGAGTCAAGAACCCTGTCTGTTCCTGGCCATGGAGATAATGTTAGGGCAGCACCAGGCTTTCAACTGTTTGCTACCCAAAGGTAATGTCTGTTTATCCTTTTCCTATTAACCCTTACCTGCTTTTACAAAATTTTGGACCTGTCTAATTTCAAAGGTATTGCAGATGAAAATTTAAACTGGATTTAATTTGAAAAATAACCATTCAGTAGGGTAGTAAATAGTGTGGAAAAAGAAGAAATTGCTAATCAGAAAATCACAGGCACGTCAAAAGCAGGGATTAAAACAGCAAAGGGTTAAATGGATGGATTTCATAATTTTTTTATTGGCCATCAGTCTGTAAGTTAGATAAATTTCTGGAAAGTTTCAGTGTCAATGTTGAGTCAAATTGTTAAATTGAGTCTGTCCAGTGCATAGTCTTCCAATTATAAATGGTTTACATAAAATCATGGCATGGTTATTCCCTATTATCAGTAGTGGTACAATTCAAAAGAACCTTCTGTATAAATTCCCTTTCAAAGTTGTAGGCCAAGGTCAAATGATAAAACTGAAACTGTTCAAAGAATAACACCTACATCTATCCACGATTTTATAGATAACTTTGCAATTTTTAAGTTCATATTGATGGGTCATTTCAAAACCATTGTAAGTGCCTCTACATTAAAGGAAATTGAAATAGTTTTGCCCTGAATCCTTGGATAGAATTGTCATTGTTTAAAAATTTCAAAGAAATGTAAATGTTTACGACAGAAATCACTGGACTTGATTTCAGACTGGTTGGTGGAAGTTCTGGTTTCCAGAAACAGCAGACTGGTTCCTCTGTGTTACTGGATAAATTATGGACAAGTATTCTGGTGGAGCCAATGTCAAGGTCAGAACTCTCTCAGGTATGTGAACTCTGTACATGGAATCGTATTGTAACATTGCTTAATTGAAAAGAAATAAGGCTAAATTAATGTATTTCATAATCAATTTGAAAAAAAAAAAATATTTGTTTCAAGAAAATGAGGTTAGCAGGTCACAGAGTAAAAGTCATTTACTTCTTGAGGTCAAGGGTATAATGTTTTTCAGTATATGTCTGTATGCCTGACTTAATCAATGGCATTTCTCTATTACTTCCAACCTACTCATGATGTGTTTATCATACTTGGTATTGATGTTGGTAAAATGTTATGATGTGTAACATTCTTAGCCAGTTCGTGAGAGTGAATTTTATATACTTGTATATGAATTTGTAGGTATTGTGCAAGAAATATCCCAAGATTGAGACAGTCATTGAGAAACTACTGGACATATACTTCCTGTTGTCTGCTGGTGATCATCAGACAGCTTTAGACTATTCAATGGAAACAAATTATGAAAATGTTGGCAAGTTTTTATCACATGATGGCAGACTTATCTCTACTAGGTTGGTAAACTTTCAATCTTCTTGTATATATGTTCTGCGTAAAGTAAGAATCGGTACAATTCCGGGATTGTCCTGTGCAGAGTAGGAATTCCTACTTTGTCCGCCAATTCTAGAATTGTACCGTACAATTCTAGAATCGCGCAAAGGAATTTTATCGATTTTACACCTGACATAGTCCATGCGCAAAGTAGGAATATTATTGGACAAAGTAAGAATTTATAGGGCGATACAGTAAAATGTTGCCCAAAATAATTACTCATACAATTTTTTAAGTAAAATATGTATAATATTTTCGTTTAGCATTTAAAAATTTTGAAAACAGATATTACTAGAAGGAAATTACTTCATTTTCACTTGTGCTTTTACGGGATTTTTTACTAGTTTTAGCTCATTAACAATTACACTTGACCACCACAGTTAACCATTAGCAAAGAATGGTTATTTCTTCAAATATACAGAAAAAAGTAAACGTTTTAATATAAATGAAATCAATATAAAATCTCTTGAGTTATACAACAGCAAGAACAACAGAACAAATAAGTTTGGATATATACTTTTTAGCCAAGTCTTAATTAACGATGAAACAAGTACAAATATTCTGACTTTGTCCAGATTCCTACTTTGCCCACGGACAATTCTGGATCCGTACTGCACAAAGTGGGAATTCCTACTTTGCTCAGGACAATTCAGGAATTGTTCTGGTTCCTACTTTGTGCAGAACATATATAACCAACAATAAAAGGTTTGACTTGTCTAAATTATAAGAGCTTTCAGACATAAATTCATAGTGAGTTTCAATATGAAATGAGCCTTTGTGCAACATTTTCAACAATTTAACATCTTCATAAGGTACACACGTTTAGCAGCCCTGACAGTTACATAGTGCAATTAGAAGATTACCTATCTGTCTACAGATACTTTAAGACCTTATCTATCTACATATTGCACAGTGAAGACTCTAGTCAGACTGTACAGATGCACAGACTGGCCAGAGTCTTTGCATTGTGCACATTGGAAATTGATGGAAATGTCTCATAGAGGCTCAAATTTAGTTATAAGCAGAGCTTTAAATATAGTGAACAATTTCAGTGATTTACCCATAGCATGGGATATTTTAAGTAGTGATATAAGAATATGTTTGTATGCCCCCTATCAATGCAAGGGCATTTTGTTTTTGAAAAGTCTGTTTGTCCCCAAGATTTTAAACATTGGCCATAACTTTTGATTGGTAAGGGATAGAGCCTTCTTATTTTACATGAGTATTCCTTGTGCCAAGAACTTTCTTCTGGTACCAAGGTCAAGGTCATCTGTCAAGATCAAGGTCATTATTCAAGGTCAAATATGTTGAAAATTTCTGAAAATGGCAGTTGCGGGGGCATTGATGTTTAAAAAACACATCTTGTTTATTTCAAAATGAATTTTAGAATAGTTACAAATAATCCTATTTGTGTTCAAACCCCAAGGGACCATATGGGAACTCCATAAAATAGATGCAGTATGGGTTAAGCAGCTATCAATAATACTGCATTTGGAAAGTGACTATGTAAGAGTGCAAACCATTCTAGTGTCAGTATGTAGTAGCTGCAGTCATAGTATGGTTGGTAGCCAGTCAGTCTCATGTTTGATCCCTGCTGATGGCACTAATTCTTTCCAACTTTTGTTTTCCAATAATAGGTTGATAATTGTCATTTTCTGTTGGATAAGCCATTTGAGGCTCAGAAATGAGATTGTGGTAGTACTGGTAAGGGAAATACCAGGATGCCTTGTTTGGGTACTACAGCCCCGTGATAATATGGAAAAAAATGAAAGTGGTTTTAAATCCAATTCAAACAAACTAACCAACAAACAACAAAATAGATGATATTTTTAACCCTTGTCATGCTGAACTGAGAGTATATCTGCTTTGGCAGGAGGAATAGACTAAGATCAGCCTGCACATGTGTGCAGTCTGATCTAAGTTCATACCACTTGTTTTCCATTTTAAACCTGAAGTGTTTGAAAAATATATTATCAAAAAAATGTTGACATGCAATTAGGCAATCAGTGCTTTCAGCAATTTGATTTGAATCAAATTTTCAAAGGTTTATTGTTTATCATGACAAGGGTTAAGGAAAAAAAGAAAATATTTACCATGATCAGCCTGGGCAGGATGTGTAGCCTAATCGGGTTAGCTCTCTGATGGTGGTGCTCATCCTAGGAACTATTCGTCTTCCATAAATGGGTTAATAATCGTAGACCTATTTGAGATAGCAGGTGGAGGCTAGGGAAGGATGTAATGGTAGAACTGGTGTGAGAAATACCAGGAATACATTGTAAGGTGTTTCAGTCTCCTTGATGTCACTTGGAGATGTATTCAAACAATACAAACAAACAAATCAGGGTTGAAATTTTTTGTGCAATTGGTCACATTTATAAAAGGTGTATTTTACCAATTCCACAGGGATCTAATGACGTGGTGCAGTCGTGTGAACAGTGACTTGAGTACAGACCATACAGATACAGGCAAACTTGTGTTTCAAGAAGCTGTGGACTGTTTTGTGTCCTCACTGTCCAAACATACAAAAAGACAACCCTTGGCTGAGGCAATTGGTGCAAAATTAAACCTAACAAAGATAATGGTACGAAGTCAAAAATGAGTTTTCTTTAATGTATTTTGGTGGTTTATCGAGAAATAATGTTAGATTATCACTTGATAATCTCACCACAAAAGCAGTGAAATTATCAAAATCTTATACCCTGCTTTTGAGCATTTCATCCTTTCTGATGTCATCTATGCGGGGCGAAATAAGTGACGTCACAATGAACGTTGCATAGCAATTACGTGCAAAATGACGCGATTTAAGAAAATATGTTCTAGAAATTTCAGATTTTGTCTCATTTTGGCAATAAAGAAATAGAATAATCGTTCGTTTTTCGATTAAGATCGGTTGATATTTCATTTCGTGAACAACTAAATCTATATGTTCACTCGCTGCTCCACCACTTGTGAAAATATAGCTTTTGTTGTTCACTCAATGAATATAAATAGATCAAATCATCTTACACTGAAACAAATGATAATCCTCTATATAATAGTCTTCAAGTTTAACTATTGTATAAAGTTCTTTTGGCATGGAATTTAAAAATCAATCAAAGAGACTTATGCCATTTCCATTAATTCACACTTTTTTACACCCACAACCCTCCCCCTTTCAAGGAAAAGGATTGGAAAAAGATTGTTAAAATGCAGAATTATTATTTTCTGCAGTATTTTCTTTATATACATCCCTCCCTTGCCCAAAAAAGAAAGAAAAGTTGAATGAAAATTTTGTTGTCCTGTAAAAGTTTTAAAGTATTTCTTGTTTTCCCATACAGGTTGAATATTTTCTCTGTAAGTACAAGCCAGATATAGCTATCAGCCAGAAGATGTTTACTGTTGGTAGAGTATCCTTACAACAGAAAGAACAACAGATTACAATGAAACTCAGGTTAGTTTTGTTAATGTCCATTTAACCCTTCTCATCCTGAATACAAACTTTCAAACAATTTGCAACTTTTTTTTATTTCAACCTCCCTAGCATTATGAATCCCAACAATATTTTAGTCGAAAGCATGCATTTTAGGCTAAGATCAGTCTCCATCTCTTTGCTGGATGTTCTTAAGATATACTATTACTTGTACTATCTGACAAAGCTTGGTGTACAAGAGTAGGATATATGATACATACTTAGTGTTTTGTATGACCAAAAATCAAACAAGGTTGGGAGAAATGATAATTGTTAAGGCACTGTCGAGAGCCATGACAATTATCAATTCCCACAACTGAATTAGATATTTTTTCATACAACACACGAAGTATGTTTCATATTTATCTTGTAACTTTTATTTGCTTTGTTTTCAGCGATGTTTCTAACAGAAATGTAAGTTTCTAAAAATAACCGCGTTATGTCATTTTTCTAAAATATCCATGGGATATCATAAGAAATATCATATTAGATGTAATCACATGGATTTTTGTAAAGTTATATTGTATAATATTATATTGAACAGCATGAGAGGGTTAAGACATCAAATGGTGAAAGTTAAATGTAAATACTAATACTAGAAATTTTTTTTTTAGAAATGTGTAGGAAATGAAACTTTGCTTTCACAAATTTTTGATATTTAAGGATTTAATCTCTTTCATTTCACATATGGATGACAGAAAGTATAATGGATTAATTAGCTAAAAATAAATGAAAACAGGGTAAAGTCTATAAAAACTGGTTTGGCAAGAAAATTATCCTTAAAACAGTTGTACTGTATGAAGCTCGCCTTTCTAAGATTGGTCCTTTAATCATACTAATTTCACTGTATTAGCAAAATTATAGCACTACTGCCTTATTGTATTGTAGAAAAAGGAGCACATTTTCCTACACAAGACAGTCTAGTATTTTACTAGAGAAGGTAGCAGTTTGTGTCAGAAACATGGAACCAGTATTACTTGTAGGGGAAACAGGCACTGGAAAAACTTCTTCTGTACAGTTTCTGGCAGAACAATTAGGTAATAAAAAGTGGTTAAAAGTAAATTAGTCAACTTCTAAGAGATAGAGAATAATATGTTTATTTCTTCAAATATCAATGTTACCTGGTCCGTATTGGGCGAATTTATCTTGAAGAGTTTTGCTTGGTTATATTTTAAACAGACAACTCTGGTTCATCATCTTTATGATTTCTCAAACCTTTAGTTGCTATTTACAACCATTGAATTTCTACCACTCGCTTTGTAACTTTCATCATGAAATACCAGAAAAATTGTCCAGTTAAATAGAAGGTTGTTTTTAAGTTTTTATAAACATTTAGTTTCCATTTTACACCATTGATTTACCATTGTCAAACACACACTTTGTAGGTTGTAGTTCAGGTTATTCTAAAGATGAGACAACTTATTTAGTTATAAAAGTTATATTAAGAATTTTTTCAAGTTTTTCAACCATTTAGTTTCCATTTTACAACCATTTATTTACTATTGATTAACCATTACAGGTCACACACTACATGTCATCAACATGAATCAGCAGAGTGATAGTGCAGACTTACTTGGAGGGTGAGTGGAGTTTATTCTCAGTTGGGACATTAAATGACCTTTCAGTAAGATAAATTAAAGAACCATTAAATCTAACCTATTTTTTGAAACACAATTTATTGAAAGATACAGTATGAATGTGTACTTCTATTATATCAATCTTGGTCTTACTTTAATTCCTGTTAGTGGCACATTTTCTTACATTTGAAAACCATCAATCTATGTCGAGGGTTTAGCACGAGAGTATACTAAGTGTATATACATTGTATATACACTTAGAACAGTCTTGCACTGAGCCCTTGAAGTGAGAAATTAACTGGAGGCTAAGAAAGAATGTGATGGTATGTATAGTATGGTGTAAGGAATACCAAGAATTCATTGTTAGGTCCTCCAACAATTGTGGCATGACTGGAAAAAATATTATTAGCAGTATTTAATCCAAATCAAACAATTTTAGATTAATGTTAGTTAAAATTTCACTCTATTGCTTAGTTTCAACTGTAATCCCCCCTTCTTAGAAGAGGGGGTATATTGCTTTGCACTTGTTGGTCAGTTGGTTGATCGGTCTGTCCAAGACTGTTTGTAGTCTGGAGCATATCTCATAAAGTATGCATGATAGAATCATGAAACTTCATAGATGGATTGATCTCATTGAGGAGAGGTGCAGTGAACAAGAACCATAAATCTGTTTACCCTATTTTGTAAGTTTCAGCCCTTTGCTGATTGACAAAGAATAGGCCATTGACCTGCTTTTAAGTGGGGGTCTATAAATGTTTTACAAACATCTCTTGTTTCTGGATATTTTTCAGATTTAAGCCAGTGGATGTTAGACACATTATCAAACCATTCTATGAGGATTTTCAACTCCTGTTTTGTGAAACTTTCTCACAGAAACAGAATAGAAAGTTCCTAGGTCATCTCCAGGTACTGATATCATTCTTGTATTAACCTATTACTTGACAACAAACATTCAAACTTGTCTAAATTGAAATAAGCAGACTAATACACTACTCAAAAGTTCTAAGCGGCCACCTTACCTTTCTCCATTTTTCACACAGTTTCCGCTTTTATCTTGAAATGTGAACTTTGTCTTTCGAAAGAGTGGCCATTCATTCATCATCCTATCCAATTGTTTTGTAAATTTATGCAACGGTAAGTCGTAAAGATGGAATTAATTGCATGTACCCTCAATTTCAAAAGTCACAAAATTGACACTTTTAAGAGAAATTTGAATTTTTCGATACTTGAAAAACGCAATGCCTATCAATCTTTTGTACTAATGTCAGTGGAACAATGCCTATGGACTTTTAAAATTAATAAGAATTGCCAAAACGTTCTACACAGTCCTTATCCTAACAAGAAATGTCAATAAAACCCCACCCACCAATGTTAGCTTTGAAATCAAGGGTACTCCTACTTTCATTTAATTTTAAATCATTTCTTTTTGAATTATTTCACTTAGTTTTCTCTTGTTGACTTCATAAATGATTTGGCTACATTATTAAAGCAAAAACGAGTTGAAACAATGCGGAGGTTATAACATATGACCAAAAAGGCAAGTGGCAGCTTAGGAGTTTTGAGGAGTGTATTTGTGGGATTGTGTTAGTAATAAAGCTAAATGACCAATTTTTAATTCAAAATCATGTGAACTATCACCGGCAAGTTATATAAACTTTTTCCTTTAAATTGATCAAATTGGTCCTTTATAATACACATTTCCATTCATGAGTCATTGCAAACACTTTGTTTAGATGATTGCGCTGTGCATTTTAAAATCAGTAATGGCTGTTGACTAATACTATTTGAAGTTATAATATTCATGCTTTGTAAATAGATTACAAAAAAAATACTGATTGGCTCATAGAATGGAAATGTAATTTCATGTTTTGTTAGATATAGATAGAATTTACGATAATATCTGTTTAATACATTGCTTGTTATTTTACAGGACTGCTTTACAAAGAGAAAGTGGGAAACACTGTTTGCATTAATGGAACACACATCAAAATCAGCTGTACAGAAATATGGAGGTGGTAGGTTTCTTGTAGAAAAAAGGTTCCATGAAAAAATCAAAATGAATATTAAGTTAATTGACATAACTTATTACCATTTTATCTTTTGATGTACAAAAAATAACATCTGTAAAAGAAGATAGTGGTAAAAAGAGAACTAGGTAAACTCACAATCTTGATTATAAATCTTTTCTTAAAATATTCCTGATTTGATATCATAAGATCAACAAAAAGAGACTGTCCTTATATGTTTTGAATGAGATCTATTTTACCATAAAACAGAATGTTCCTTCAGTTAACAAGCTGATGAAAAGTCTGTGAAATATTGTATTATTACAAAACTATACTTCTAGACACATACCAGTTGAGAGCTACGGAGCATTTTGAAATTAAAATATTTTTCAAGATTAGTTTCAGCTAAGTTTGCGAAATCTGGCACAAAAAATAATTTTATGTAACAGAAGCTTATAATATTTGATCACTTAACAACTCTTAATCATTGATGCATATGGATATTTTTCAACCAAAATTGGTTTTGATGTATGATAAGTTTCAAGGTTCTATCAAAAAGCATTGACAGGAAATATTTTCTGACACTTGGTAATGTTTAAACACAGAGGACCTTTTTAAAGGCGCCATTGATTTGACATTTGCAACTTTGCTAATCTGATAGGCAGTGAGATGCCATTGCATGTTAAATGTTTGTAGCAAGGGAACCATTTCTTTGATTTAAATGAAATTTTTTTTGCTTACTATTTGAATATTATTTGATGAAAAATTTGGTTCTGTAATTTCTGTTTCATCAAGGTAGTCTCAAACTTTGGGGCACCCCATGTATACAGACAGATTTTTGTCTGTATAACCTTGGTAAAGATATAAGCTTTATTTACAGATGTTAAGTTATTCAGTAAATGGTCAAGAGTAACAAGGAGGTTATCAGAGTTGAAGTTACAGATCAAACAAACACAGAACTCTCTGGCTTTTACTTTTATGGAAGTAAGTAATTTTTAAGTAGATGACCTGAAATAGTTCCGCAATATTTTGGAAGTCATGAACTTTAAACAGTG
Organism: Fragum whitleyi; assembly: GCA_948146395.1. NCBI lineage: Eukaryota > Metazoa > Mollusca > Bivalvia > Cardiida > Cardiidae > Fragum > Fragum whitleyi. The sequence continues at coordinate 45,774,312 of OX411546.1, forward strand.
TTTACCTAGATTTCCTAATGATTTCATTAGGAAATCTCGGTTAACATTGTGAAGTATCATGACTTCCAGAACTATAACAGGTCCACTGCCTTAAGACATAAGTTAATCAAATGGGATAAAAAGAAAAGTTTTAACACTAATTGAAGCTCATAATTGTCATTGTGATCTGTCATGCATAAAAGGACCATCTGGAAAGGTTGTAAAACAAATGTTTGAAAAAGAGATTGGTTCCAGTAGTGGTCAACCAGAGATTGCATTTCAAAAATTGTTAAATGGGAAGATATCCAATGATAATTTCACATTAAAAAAAATCGAGTCAAAACCTATTAGTTTGACTCCAATCATCCTCTGCAGTCTGACCTGTCTTAGCAACCGCCTGTATTCAGCAAGAGACCACTGTATTTAAAAAGAAGTTGCAGAGAAAGTGACCTGTTTTAAGCAATCACCTGTCTTTTAAAGCCCTTTTTGAATGTCCCTTCAGAGCTTGCTTAATGCAGGCATGACCATACTTTGCACCCTACCCTGATGGCCCCCTTTTTGCCTAACATGACACATAATCATTGCTATAACAAAACCAACCATATAGAATCTAATCAGGTCAAATTTGTCGTTTCTTTTTTAGGGAAGTCTAGTGAAAGCTATAAGGAATGGTGACTGGGTATTGCTAGACGAGATTAATCTGGCTGCCATGGAAACACTGGAATGTTTGAGTGGATTGTTGGAGAGTACAGCAGGATCAGTGTTACTCATGGAAAGAGGGTAGGTGTACACTCATGGACTTACTTGTAAAATCTTTAAAATAATTTTCTCTTGAAGTTATTTTGGTTCATATGAGAATAACTGGTATATTGAAACTAATTACATGGTCCAAACACACTATTATTATGATTTTTGATATAGCATTTATTTTCTACATCATCCAGCACTTGCAGTCGAGCATAGCAACCTTAGGAACTGCTCTTGTTAAAAGAATGTGCTTCAGTCAAATCCAATTTATAGTACCTTTGATAGATTTAATCTTTGCTATTGAACTGTTTTTGATGTTGTTTCAGAGACATGGAGCCGATAGTAAGACATCCTGACTTTAGACTATTTGCATGTATGAATCCAGCCACTGATGTGGGCAAGAAAGATCTTTCACCTGGGATCAGAAATAGGTAATTACAGTCATATGAAAATCTGCATTCATTTTTATCTCCACTGGACAAAAGCCCCTGGGGCTCTTGTCATGGCGTTGTGTCTGTCGTCCGTACATGCATCCATATGTAAGGTCATAAACTTTTTTTTCAAAAATCTTCTCCTCAGAAACTACTGGATAAATTTCAACCAAACTTCACAGGAATGATCCTTGGGTGACCCTGTTTCAAAGTTGTTCAAGAAATGTTGATCCAAAGAAAAACATGGATTTAATGGGCGTGGCTAATTCCTTATATGGTAAAAAGTGTGTTTTCTCAGATTCTAATTGATGGATACCAATTTAATTTTACATGAATGATCCTTGGATGCCCCTTTATCAGTCTACCTAAAAATATTGTGATCCGATGAAAAATATGTATTTTATGGGCGAAGGTCATTTCTCTATTATGTTATATAATAAAAAATTTGAAAATCATTTTGTCAGAATGTAAGTGATGGTTATCAACCACATTTCACTGGAATGATACATGAGTGACCCTTTATCATTCTACCAAAACTAATTGTGATCGGATGAAAAGTATGTATTTTATTGGTGGAGGTCATTTCTCTATATGTTTTTAGTTTAATCTTTCAGAATCCTTTTCTCAGAATGTAATTGATGGTTATCAAGCTAATTTAAATGCAATTATCCTTGAGTGACCCTTTATCGATCTACCAAAAATTATCGTGATCGGATGAAAATTATGTATTTTATGGGCGGAGGTCATTTATCTATTTGTTATATAGTGGAAACTTTGAAAATCATTTTATCAGAATGTAATTGATGGATATCAACCAAATTTCTCTGCAATTATCCTTGAGTGGCCCTTTATCAGTCTACCAAAAATTATTGTGATCGGATGAAAAATATGTATTTTACGGGTGGATGTCATTTCTCAATATGTTTCATAGTGTAAACTTTGAAAATCATTTTCTCAGAATGTAACTGATGGATATCAGTCAAACTTCATTTGATGATCCTTGGGTGACCCATTATCATGCATCCAAATATTATTGTGATTGGATGAAAAATATGTCTTTTATGGATGGAGGTCATATCTTTATATGTTATATAGTGGAAACTTTGAAAATCATTTTCAACATCTGTTGATCCCAAATATCTTAAAATTTAGTCAAAACTTTGATTTGTTATTACTAGAATTTCAAGCCTGAGGAGCGACTCAAGCCATTCATGGCTTTCTAGTCAATAAATGTAGTCCCTCATAAATCATTTAATTTCTAAATAAGATAAGTCTCTGACTTAACAAAATTTAAAGATTAAAATTGTTCCTCTTGAATTATTCCCCCATAATCCCATATTATGAAACCAAAGTAGAAAATGTTATAGAAAATCAAGTTTTTTCTAATATTTAAAATACTAGTCTAAATATTCTTTGAATGTTGGACCGGTGTTAATTCATGTCTTCTGCTAATTAAGTAATTATATTCCAGATTCACAGAGTTGTTTGTTGATGAGCTAGATGACCCTCAGGACCTGAAAGTTTTAGTTCACGATTACCTACAGTTCTTGTCTCTAACGTCCATAAATATAGACGGGATAGTTAACTTCTACCTGAAGATAAAGAAGGAGGCCCTGACCAAACTTACAGACAGTACAGGCCACAGGCCTCACTACAGTCTCAGGACCCTGTGTAGGGCCTTAAAATTTGTGGCGGGAAATCCATGTGGTGCTATACAGAGATCTATATATGAGGTAAGAATAGTAATCCGCTTTCTTCAAGAAATGTGGCCCTCTTCGAAGAAGAGGGGGTGTATTGCTTTGCACTTGTCAATGCTTCTGTAGACCATTGATTGTCCACAGCATATCTGAAAAAGTATGCAAGGTAGAATCATAAAACAGGTGGATAATTTTCATTGAGGAAAAATGCAGTGCACAAGAACCATAACTCTACTCATCATATATTTAGAGTTATTGCCCTTTGTTGACTGACAAAGAACAGGCCATATTGACCTTTTCCTATAGGGGGCATAAACATTTTACAAACATCTTTTGTTCTTACAAATTCAGACTTTTAATGAACCTTATCTCTTCTCTCACTGTCAATGGCCTATTCTCCTTTTCAAAAGAGCTCATGAAAACAGCAAAGACTTAGACCAGCCTGCACCGACATGCAGTCTGATTTTAGTCTCTAGTGTCTGCTTTTTCTAAATAATTGTGGGGCAAATTTCAAGCCAGACTTGTTGAAATGGCTCAAAAAATTGGTTATTTATTTAAAACGAAATTAAAATACAGTTGGATAAGGGTAAAGGTATCTGTTTCTGTTTGAATTGATATGATTAATCATATAGGGCCTTATTTTTAAACTATTGTTTTTTAGTCTACTTGTCTCAAAAAATTAAAAGATAAAGGAGTCACTGACAATACTAACATGTTGCTTCCAACAGAATTAAACTTGGCTGTTTTAGAACAAATAGTCAACTTATTGTAGACAATATTTCAGTGTAGGCATTGGAGTTGGGGAGGGGGACAAACTTAAATCTTGGCCAAATCCAAGCTGATACTAAGGCTAATCTAATAACTCTATTTGTATTTTTAGCTCACCTGAGCACGAAGTGCTCAAGGGAGCTATTGTGATCGATCGTTGTCCGGCGTCCGTCTGTCCATCTGTCCATCTGTCCGTCTGTCCGTCACGGCGTCAACTTTTTCTTTAAACGACATCTCCTCCTAAACTTATGGGTCAAAATCAACCAAACTTGGCAGAAATATTCCTTGGGTGGTCCCTTATGAAAATTGCTCAAATGGAAAGGATCAGTGCCATATCACGGGAAAAGGGGCCTTAATGACAAATTTTTTGTTTTCATTCTAGAAGCCACAAATACGGTCCAATCTTCATGAAACTTGGTCAGAATGTTTGTTAGGTCATGAGGATGAAGTCTATTGAAAATGGGAAGGATCCGTGCCATTTCACAGAAAAAGCCGCCTTAATGACAATTTTGTCAACAATATCTTTAAACGACATCTCCTCCTAAACTTATGGGTCAAAATCAACCAAACTTAGCAGAAATATTCCTTGGGTGGTCCCTTATGAAAATTGCTCAAATGGAAAGGATCCGTGCCATATCACGGGAAAAGGGGCCTTAATGACAAATTTCTTGTTTTCACTCTAGAAGCCACAAATACGGTCCAATCTTCATGAAACTTGGTCAGAATGTTTGTTAGGTCATGAGGATGAAGTCTATTGAAAATGGGAAGGATCCGTGCCATTTCACAGAAAAAGCCGCCTTAATGACAATTTTGTCAACAATATCTTTAAACGACATCTCCTCCTAAACTTATGGGTTAAAATCAACCAAACTTGGCAGAAATATTCCTTGGGTGGTCCCTTATGAATATTGCTCAAAAGGAAAGGATCAGTGCCATATCACGGGAAAAGGGGCCTTAATGACAAATTTCTTGTTTTCACTCTAGAAGCCACAAATACGGTCCAATCTTCATGAAACTTGGTCAGAATGATTGTTAGGTCATGAGGATGAAGTCTATTGAAAATGGGAAGGATCCGTGCCAATTCACAGAAAAAGGTGCCTTAATAACAAATTTCTTGTTTACACTCTAGGAACCACAAATATGGTCCAATCTTCATGAAACTTGGTCAGAATATTTGTTAGGTCATGAGGATGAAGTCTATTGAAAATGGGAAGGATCCATGCCATATCATGGAAAAAAGTGCCTTAATGACAATTTTGTCAACAATATCTTTAAACGACATCTCTTCCTAAACTTATGGGTCAAAATCAACCAAACTTGGCAGAAATATTCCTTTGGTGGTCCCTTATGAAAATTGCTCAAATGCAAAGGAACTGTGCCATATCACGGGAAAAGGGGCCTTAATGACAATTTTTTTGTTTACTCTCTAGAAGCCACAAATATGGTCCAATCATCATGAAACTTTGTCAGAGTGTTTGTTATGTCATGAGGATGAACTCATTTGAAAATGGTAAGTATACGTGCCATATCACGGGAAAAGGGGCCTAAATCACAATTTTCTCGTAAGAGCTCCAAACGCCACAAATATAGTCCAATCTTCTTGAAACTTGATCAAAATGTTTGCCAGGTCACAAGAATGAACTCTGTTGAAAATGGGAAGGTTCATGCCATATTGTAGGAAATGGAGTCTTAATGATAATTTACTTGAAATATCAGGTGAGCGATTTAGGGCCCTCAGGGTCCTCTTGTTGTAAGATGTAAACCCCTTTCCCTTTCTCTGTTTAGAATTCTTTATCTAACTGCTTTGGACTATAAGTCTTAAACCTTATCATTCTAAATAAAATTTTCACAAATTTGAATAAAAATCAAAGTGCTAAGAGCACAGGATGTACTAATTGAATGTTGGTATAAATTTGAAAATACAATCTTTAAACTCATCTTGCTTAAAAAGGAAAAACAGGTTGTGTAGACTAAGATCAATCTCTACCTTTGTGCTGGCTGATCTCTGTCTGTACATGCTGTCAGAGCAGAAATATTCTGGGTTGAGCATGAGAAGAGTTCATATTATGATGCAAATAATTTTTTCAGGGATTTTGCTTTAGCTTTTTGACCCAACTAGATAGATCATCAAGACCTTTGGTTGAACAGCTAGTGTGTAAATACTGTCTTGGAAAAGGAGAAATAAAGTCGATTCTGAAACGAGGACTACCCATGCCTTCATCGGGAAAATATCTCAACTTTGAGGGCTACTGGATTCCTGTAGGAAAACTTGAACCCACGACCCCAACTGGTTATATTCTGACCTCTTCTGTTAGATCTAACCTGAAGGATTTGTGTAGAGTGGTGTCCGCAGGGTAAGTTGTGATGTCGTTTTCTTTGTCCTTCATTCAAAAATATACAAATCATAATATGGAGTGATTTGTGTAAAACTTGTTTGTACCAATATATTATAGACTATAGTTATTTTATTTTTTCACTTACACTCTTTAAATTTAATTAGAGCAAGGCTTTAGCTAAGTAAAGAAAACTTTTATGAAATATTTTAAAGAAAAGGCATGAAGCTGTTTACTTATTGGTTTTGACAAGAATTATGTTCTTCATTGGAATGGATTAGGTAGATTCAGAAAAAAAACCCATTTTGCTAAACTCTAGCTCTTGCCTGTTCTAAAAATGATGTAGAAGATCTTCTTTTCCATTATTGTCAACACTTACTATGTTAAAAACAGGGTGAAGTTATTGCATATTTTACAGTTTAACTACATTACACAGATAATGTATTTAAATTTTTCCTAGTACAGTCCTTGATTCCATGATTTTGTACTACAGAAAATATTGTGGAAAAGATGAAATTGCTTTTAACTAGCAATTTTCCCTTTCCATCAAGTATTTAACTTTATAGGATGACTTCTTTTTTAATCTAATCCTTTTTAAAGGTCAGTCAAAAGATATGACATATTATGTATCATGGTGACATCCAGTGTCAGGCGGCCTGAAGGCATCCATTTCTTTATCTTGAGCATATCTCTGTCACTTTCTGTCGGATTGAATTGAAACTTGGCAGTTATGTTCTTCTCTTGATTACATAAATCTTTACTCCAGCTTGCTTAATTTTTGTGTTATTTCTATTTGTTGCTTTTCATACCCTGACATCCAGCAGTGTAATGTGCATATCTTGTGGCAATTTGCCACCTTATTCCCTAGTTGTCTGAAACCTCTTTCAATTCTGACCAGTCTAAGATTTTGAAAAACCTTGCGATCAGATACAGAGTCACTATCTTTGAAATCCTCTTTGGTCGAATAAATCTGCATTGAATCCATTCAGATAAATGATTTAAAATCCCGATAGGTTTTGGGCTTGAATGTAAACACGCAAGATAAGCTTTGTCACAATTTTATAGATTATGTCATATACTACATCATCGATATGGTTGTGATTTGATTTTAGAAAATAAGGGAATCAAGCGAAAAATTTTTTATCAGAAATCGACACTCATATTTAAAGAAAAATGTGTTAGAGAGGACTCTTTTTCAGACCTACCAGCTGCAAAAAGAAGATCCAGCAGGCCACATGACCAAGCGACATGATAAAGCTGTCAAGTGATCAAGGGACCTGATATCAACAAGTTTATCATACCCCCTTTTATCTGGCAATTTTTCTAGCTAGCGATAGGATAAATTTAGATATCATATATTACTTATGTATTTTACAGAAAGCACCCGGTGTTACTGCAAGGAGAGACATCAGTTGGTAAAACCAGTCTGATCAAATGGTTGGCTGAGAGTAGCGGCAATGTGTGTATGCGTGTTAATAATCATGAGCATACAGACCTGCAGGAATATATTGGCTGTTATGCTGCTGATGAAAATGGAAAACTTGTCTTTAAAGATGGTTAGCTTGGATTTATTTGATATTTTATTTGATATGACAAGACTTCAAACTTGGCTGAATTAAGAAGACTTTTATTCACATTTTTTTAGAAGTTTTGAAAAAAAAACATATACATTTTGTATTAGAGCTTGTATTCAGAAAATAAGGATGCTATTAAATAACAATTTTTTGCACTTAAAATGTACAATTTCTGTAGGCGTCCTTATTGTTGCTCAGTGTTTGTAGATTGCATACTTGTGTTCCATGAAAATTCAGGGATTTCCTGTTTGATTTGGTGATAACCGGTAAGCACTGAGTAAGTGGTCTTTGTTGTGATTTAATTGACAGATTGTTGAAAGTGGTGTAAATTACCCATTCAAATAATAACAAGTTCAGTAACAAACAATTTGGTATTATTCAACAGGTGTTCTGGTAGAGGCCATGAAGAAAGGTTACTGGATTATTCTAGATGAACTGAATCTTGCTCCTACAGATGTCCTTGAGGCCCTAAATAGGGTAGGTATTCACCTTATCATGCTCGAAATATTCCTGCTTTGCCAGGAGGTATAGATTAAGATTTGTCTGTACATATGTGCAGTCTAATATTGGTCTAGGTCACCTGAATTTTTCAAATAGAAGTTGAAATTTATTTTTTTTCAAAATGAATACAATTCACAACTAGTACACCTAGTTCTTTCAGCACTTTGATTTTAATAAAAGTTTTTCTATTCAGCATACTTGTTTAAAATAGATGTTAATGTAGCACTATTTAATCAAATAATAGTTTTAAAGCATGGCTTCAATAGTAGATTTGTTGTTGATTTAATAAATTAATTTGCCTGCATTCACTCTAAAAGACAAAAAAGTTTGATACAAAATTGTTTCAAGAGAGTCATAATAATTGGTTGATATGTTTATACAGTTGTTAATATGTGTGTGTGTTTGTAGTTTTATAAGGTCCCTCAGAGCTCGAAGCATATATGGTATGGACCCCAGGTTGCAACCTGTTAACTTGTCAAAGGATTAATTTGTTATTCCAAATGGGTTGAATTTGAGATAAAGAATTATGTTTTGAGTTCATATCATCCAAAGTAGAAACTTTAAGGCCAAAAGTAATGGGTACTTAGTACTAATTTAGCCGATGTCAGAACCCAAATTAACTGTTGTTACAGGAGTGTTATAAATGATAAGAAATCATTTATTACGCTGAGGAGCCTTAAAAGGTCTTAAATCTTTGCTTTCATATACAGTTGTTAGATGACAACAGAGAGCTATATATACCAGAAACCCAAGAGACTGTGAGAGCCAATGATAGATTTATGTTGTTTGCCACACAGAATCCACCCGGACATTATGGGGGAAGAAAGGTAACTTTTATTTACAAAATACACTATCACAGTTTGATGGATAAATATAAGTGTGTCAGTTCATCTGTAAGATGTAGATATCATTCTATAATTAGCTCGGCTGTTTTCAGAGAAAGATCCCTGGGTATTATGATCATCTTGGCGTCATTGGCATTAGCGTTTGCATTGGGGTGACACCTTTTATTTTGTCCATTACTCTGTTGCACCTGCAGCTGAGCGTTGCACCTGAAGGCAGTGTTCTTGACTTTACATATTTATGCTGCATCATTAGTAGATGTGCCTTAACATATATAATACGTACTTCATGTTTTGTATGAAAAAAAATCTAACGAGGTTCGGAGAATTGACAATTGTTAAGGCTCTATAAAAGACAATTATCAAGCCCACAAACTAATTAGATTTTTTTCGTTCAATGCTCTAATTAAGAATTATATTTATCTTATAACCTCTATTTGCCTTGTTTTCATAGATTTTTCTAACAGAAAATCAAGTTTCTGAAAATAACAACATTATGTCATTGTTCTAAAAATATCCACGTGATATCATAAAGATATCAATTGGGATGTTATCATATGGATATTTGTATAGTTAAAATATTAGTTATAGTTGAATTTACAGATAGCTTACCAAGGTCAAGGTGAACTGTTCAAATTCAATTGAAACAAATTTGCTGTCATGGTCAAAGTTCTAGTCAGTGTGAAACAAATTGCCATTCATTGAAACAATTTTCAAATTACAGTTTTCTTATAATCTTACTGAATATATCAGGCAGCATGAAGCATTCAATAAATTATGTAGTATTTTGTGCGATATCATTATGTTTCCTTAGTAGCAAAATTTTTTTGAAAATGAAAAAAGATAATAACATATTAGCGAAGGTTCAGCACAAAACTATTGTAAGTGCCTATAGATATTTTGGCACTTGTAATTGTTTTGTGCTAACCCTCAATATACCCATAAGCGGTAGTATATTTGTTATTATGATGTCGAAATGTTGTATTACAGTTACTTTCAAGAGCATTCAGAAATAGATTTATAGAGCTTCACTATGATGAAATACCTAGTGGTGAATTAGGGACAATTCTACATGAGAGATGTGCTATACCACTGTCCTACGCTAAAAGACTCGTATCCGTGATGTTAGAACTGCAGATGAGAAGATGTGGGTCAGGCGTGTTTGCTGGTAAAAAGGGATTCATGACACTGAGAGATTTATTCCGCTGGGCGGAGCGTTACAAATGTCCAGAGATGGATGATTTGAAATATTATAACTGGGATAAACACCTTGCAGAACAAGGTAAGGCATATTTTGAAAATTCTAGAACAGTCCAAATAAAAATAGGTTGCAGACAACATTGAAAAAAGGTTTCATAAAAAAAAAATCCGAACTTGATTGAAATATTGATAAAAGTACGATCTGCAATATTAAATTACTATTAATTATTCAGACATGAAATATCGAGACTAGACAGGAAATGATATATTACGTATCTTGAGATTTCTTATGGGTTGATCGTAATGGTAAGTCAAAATCACAAATTGTGCTGGTGATTTTATTCATTGTGAGATTCTGCCGTGCAATATCTCGTTGGAATCGTCTTTAGCAGACGATTACAATGTGATGATGCATGGCAGAATTCCATTTTTAGTAACTGCTGTAGAAGCAACTTTAATTCTTGACTTACGCAAAAAACTATTGGAAGGTGTTCAGTAAAATGGGCCCCTGTGCCCCAAAAGTGTTTGAACTAAATTCCATCCCTATTTGCATCATTTAGTCATGCACTTGTAATATCTAAATTTTAAAAGGCTACATGCTACTGGCTGGTAGAGTTAGAAAGTCCGAGGAAGCTGATGTGATACAGGAGGTTATACAGAAACATTTCAAGTGTAAAATAAACACAGACAATCTCTATACACTGAATGCCAATACATCCCCAACCACAAAGTCTGTCCTAGAAGGTGTGCTAGATAAATCAGCAGATGGTTTCAAGCATGTATTCTGGACCCATAGTATGAGACGTCTGGCTGTTTTGATTGGTCAGGCTGTCAGATACAGGGAGCCGGTGTTATTGGTGGGAGAAACTGGGTAAATAATTTGTGTTTATTTCAAGAAAAAATATCTTCACTACCCCTGAATCGAGCTGAAAGTTTTTTATTACAGCTTTTCTCAAACCTTGTCCAATTTGTGTCATTTCGATTGAATTTTTCAACAATTTGTATGCTTTTTAACCCATTACAACTTGAGCCCGCCTTTTTACGCGTCTACCGCATTTGAACAAGCCCGCATTTTTACGCGTCTACCTTATCTGAACAAGCCCGCCTTTTTACGCGTATACTTCATCTGAACAAGCCCGCGTTTTTACGCGTCGGACTTTTTATCGCAATAATTCGTTTTTTTTCAAATGCCAGAATTTCCAAAATGGTGCCATTAGTAAGTATGATTTATCATCTTAAAGAACATCACAAAAAAATATACACTTTGTTCTTTAAGATTTTGAGTAATTTACGATAAAAGAGAGCAGGGGTTAAAAATATTTACAGACTAACTTACGAGCCCAGCTAGGTTAAAAAAGCCAATCAGAATTCCCGATTTATTATTCCAATTACTAAATTAATATCCATAAAATGTTCAAGCATGAATTATTTTTGATCAACTGTCCTAGTTTTCACTAAAATTGGCTTGATTGGTGTGTCATTATGCAGACAAAACATTACACACGCGTCCATTACGTCAGCGATAAACAAAGTACATTAAGTACTTCGGCCATCATCACGTCTGGTACAAAAACTATGAAAATTTAGAATGTTCAAAAAAATTATTATTGACATTGATAAAGCAGCATATTCTCCGTCCAAATTGAATTTGAAAATGTTGAATGGTCTTAATTTTGAGTTTTCAGGTGATATTTCATTTGGCTATTGATTTGAAAAATTACTGTCCACTTCGGGCGGTGAAGTTTATGAAAAACAGAGAAATTCCGTGTCACTAACAATTTCTTTGCTTCCCACAATCCTTCCTGTAAAATCAGTCTTCTAGCTAAGAATGAGCTTAGATTGAGTAGCACTGGCGGATTAAATGGGGGATTCGGGGGTCGAGGGCCAAACAGTTTTTTTTTTTTCCAAATTATGAAAAACAGGGAAAACGATCCCCCTTTCTTGTTTATATTCAATATATATTCATATATTGCTGAAATCCTGAATCCGCAGCTGAGTAGAGGCTATTATGTATCAGTATGCTGTTCTTCGAAAGTGTATACAAAAATAGGGTTTTTTTACAAAGTGTTCATTCCTTCGTGACACATGAATATTACCGGATAATGCCATTTGAGCGAGGTCAAATCTAACCAAACAGGGGATACTAAAAAGTAATATTCATGATACACAACGAAAGTTAAGCTTCCCCTAACATGTATGGGGCTTTTTTATTCATTATCGCAGGACTATCAAACGGTATTAACGGTCTTTTTATGCCCCCGATAGGGAGGCATAATAAATTTGACTTGTCCGTCCGTCCGTCTGTCCGTCCGTCTGTCCGTCCGTCTGTCCGTCCGTCCGTCCGTCATTCCGTCCAAAAACTTTAACATTGGCCATAACTTCCTTATTACTATCAAAGCGGTGTCGGGGGCATTGTCATCTTACAGTGACAGCTCTTGTTTTTTCAAATATACCTCACGAATTTTGATACCAGCCTAAGTCACGGGGAGGGGGTCTAATATTTGCAACTACGGCATTTCGTGAACATTATCCTAGTCATAACCGAAGAAGCTGCAGCTTTGATGGCTTATGACGAATAATCGACGGAAAACAAGAGTCATGATCAAGCCCAAATCTAGTACATTAAACACATTCAGTAATAAGGAAAATTATATGGAAAATAATTATTCATTTTTTTTTTCATCTGATCTGATTTCATTTAATTTAAATGATAAACCCATTTTCAAACAACAAAATTTTGGTCTGATATAAATTTAGAGAATATGCAGATGACTTGTACTTCAGAAGACAATTTCAAGATGATTGAATTTTCTAATTTCCGTCATTTTTGATTAGAAAATAATGTGAGTAATGAAGAAACTGCTTGTTTCAAGCAATTACATTTCTACCACTTCTGTCAAAGTTCCTTATTTCTCTCGCGCTGTGTTTAGGTGCTTTTATTTTGGAATAGTTTAAAATTATAATAAATTGTTTTTGAACAACAACATAATTTTCAAATGTGTGAAATTATTTGCTGCGCGATTTCCGGATCAATTGCGCATTTTTCGTACTTTCGTTTCTTTTTCTTCAAGTAAAGGGATTTAAGGGAACACGTGTTCCAATTGAAATTATTTATAAACTGTTTATTATCCATTTTTATTGCCTCTGGTCTTTAATGTTTTGTCAAAAGCTTGCTTTCCATTGTTTAACAGTATTGTCTGGCATAGAACACGTGGACATAGCGCACGCGATTGGTCAACTGAAAGCCCAATTAAATTGAAATTAATAATTTTCAAGAATTAATTGACCAATCAAAGACTTTGATAAATTAATCCTAAACTCGAAAATTAATTGTTCAGTGAATTCGTTTGAGAACAACAGCATCTGAAAAAAATAGCCCATATCCGTTTTTCTGTATCAAAATTACGCTATGTCTGGGTCTGATTCCGATATCTTTGACTTCTAATTTGATTTCGGCACAGACGTTTCAGAATTTTCGGGATTCTCTGCAAATGATCTCAATTTATCCGATTAGGAGGTCGAAGAAGTTCCCGGCGAGCCTTGGCGAATCGTGACTTTACACCACCGACGGTGTGTTTTTATCTATACTATTTACGTAATTATCAATAAGCTTAAATTCGGAATAATCAGCGCAATCTCGTATTGTCGTACCTCTTAACGCTATGAATTTTAGTTACGATGATTTTGGAAAGATGGAACGAAAAAATTTTGTTGCTATTTAATTGACATCAAAACTTATTCGTGCGAAACGTGTTAGTAAAAATCGCATCATTTTGGACATGGAAATGCAATACATCAGATTCTGCCGACATTGTTTGCTTTCATTTATTTACGCCTTTTCTTGCGTCAGATTACTATTTTGCAAACTTACGCGACGAAAATATCCTTTTTGCGACGATGTATATTTCGGATCTCGGTCATATGATTAGAATGAAAAGGCTTCATGTTCGTTATTGTCTTCAGGCCTGCACAAATTTAATCAGATTTTCCATGATACGCTACGATACGCTATTTAGTAATTTGGGATAAAAGTGCTAGGAATTGATCAACCAACCAAACAATTTTAGGCATGTTTGAAAACAACTGTTGTTAGTTGTTAGTTAGAAACATTATAAGAAAAAGAGAAACGTTTAACCCATTACCAAACGAAATTTTAGACTGGCAAATTTAAAAAAAAATAGACAAAAAAATCAGCTTCATCCCCCCCCCCCCCCTTCAAAGGAGAAAATCAAAAATAATGAAAACTTTTTGTGTTCTCTTTTTCTAAACAGAAAACAAGGAAATGCTGTCCCCAAATAGTTGCTAGCCTCAATGATTTATAAATAAAAGTATAAAAAAGTCAGATCAATTTTTTTTTTCATTTATTTTTCTGCAATCATATAAAAGTCCCCTACAAAACAAAAAAGTATTTTCTACTTTGCTGTTGCCTGAAAAGAGAAAAACAGAAAAGTATTAGTAAAATTAATTAAAAAAAAAGTAATTGTGAATATGAAAAATTAAAGGTTACTTTCACACTCATTTAACTGTCAAGTAATCTATTTTTTTTTCTTAACAAACATAGTGTGTGAAAGAGCATTCAATTCTCTTTAAACTTCATATATACCAAAAATATGTCAAATATTTCTTTCATAGCACATTTTACACTTTTTTAACACGGGGTCAAAATCTAAAATAAAATTGACAAAATCCAATAATCTCTGTTCAGACAAGACCATAAAAGGTAATCCTGTGATATTGGTACACAGTATTGATTTTTCCTTATCAGTGGTCAGTACACAGCTGTTTTATCAGTACCTGTCTGAGTTGTAATGGGTTAAGACATTCACTTACATTTTCACTTGCATGTAAAAGGTCATCTAGGCCCTTTTTCACTGTTATAAGGGTTCTAATAATCTCTTTTAGGTGTGGAAAGACAACAATGTGTCAGTTATATGCAGCACTCTATAATACACAGTTACACAGCATAAACTGTCATTTACACACAGAGAGTGCAGACTTCCTGGGTGGTCTACGACCTGTTAGATCTCATTCAGAGGTGAGTCTTGATTTTTATGTCCCCACTTTCATAAGATCAAAGGCAAATTGTTTAACATTCTCTTTCTGTCCATCCGACTGTCTGTCTGTCTTTACAGAACCTAATAAAAACCTTAACATTACCAATTAATTCAAGGCTATTCAAGATACAATGTTCATAATTGGTACGATGATAGATCTCAATGAATGATACACATCTGCCTATACCAAGGTCAGTGTTATGTGACACAGTTAAGGTCAACTGTCAAGGTAAAAGTTTTGAAAAAACGCTGTTTTGTGGACTTTCTTTGCTTCAAAAACACATCTTGTTGGTTTAAACATATTTATTTGCATCTAAATTTACAATACATATACATATACACTCAACATTAAAATTCTAGCAAAAAGGATCAAAATGGAAGCAAGGCTTATATGGTTTCTTTCCCGTTTGACATATAGCTACAGATACAAATACAACATGTAACACATTTAATATCAGTAATCAATATGTCTTGTTGAAGTTTTGAGAGTGACAAAATATAAAACACATCTTGTTAACAAGGCATATAAAAAGATTAAGAGAACAATTTCTTTTCAAAGATAAATTGAAATTAAAGCTTGCATTTTTGGTGCATCCACACCTACAGACTGGGGACATATTGTTTTTGATCTATATATTTGTCTGTTCGCCCCCCCCCCCCCCCCCCCCCCCCAAATACTTTAACATTGCCCATAGCTTTGATTTGTAAGGGATAGAGTCTTCGTAATTCATATGAGTATTGCTTGTGTCAAGACATTTCTATTGGTTTTGCTGACATGGTCATCTGTCAAGGTCATTTTTCAAGGTCAAATATGTTGAAAATTTCTGATTAATGGTAGTGGCGGGGGTATTGTTGTTTCACAAACATACTGTGTTTTCAGGAAGACAAAAAAGACAAATTGTTTGAATGGATGGATGGTCCCCTGGTAGAAGCCATGAAGACTGGCGCCATGTTCCTGATTGATGAAATCTCTTTGGCTGATGATAGTGTCCTTGAGAGATTAAACAGTGTTCTTGAACCTGAGCAGACAATTCTATTGGCTGAGAAAGGGGGAGGAGATGGCAACCTGAATGAGGTTGAGCAAGTGGTAGCCAGGGAAGGTTTCCATATATTCAGCACAATGAATCCTGGTGGGGATTTTGGAAAGAAAGAGGTAAATTTTAAAATGTGTTCTACTCTTTATGATAATTTAAAAATTCTAATTTTGAATTTTAAGTTATGCTTAAAATCTTCATTCTTTCCTTATGTTGATGAGCAATCTAAATCTTGTAGCTACAGCTTGAACGGTAAGTATTGATCAAAATGAAACTTTATTTACCCATTTCCAATGCCTGAAAGTGTTGTTAGGTCATTTATGCCATGCAATCAGTATCAGAAAAGCACTACTTTTAAAAGATTTTCTTATTCAGGTGACTTTGATTACTAAATATTTTAGTAGACATTGTATGAAAACAAGAATTTGCTTGTCTAAGGTATTACATATTTGATAGGTTGTCATTTGTTTGAAATCTATGTGACTTCAAATATTTTAATCTGGGAATTAAAAAAAATGTCTTTTTTATGCATTTTAAGAATGTTAGACATGAATAACTTTAAGCAATTTACTTAGTAATGTGTGTACTCTTCAAACTCGAACCTTTATAGTATTTTAAACAGAATGCATTTATTTATCTATTGGGACAAACAAACATTTCAGTTAAAAGTCAGTATCATTGAAATTGATAAAAGAGTAAAGGACTCAGATTGAGGATATTTATGTGAAAAAAACAGGCGCTAACAACATGTTAATTTACTTATATATCCACATGTTCTCCAGTTAATTACAAGTTTTGTCTGTTTATGTATGCCTATAATGACCCCAGTTATTATGCAATAGATTTTGGTAACTTTGATTTTTTTTGTCTACTTAGGTTTTGAACCCCATCATCTTTTCTTGTTCTCCCTGGAAGCAATAGCTGCATTCTTCATGATTTCTTTCAGATAACTGATTTTCCTTTATTTATTATACTATGTGTTACACTTTTGATAGTTATCACCAGCATTGAGGAATCGTTTCACAGAGATCTGGTGTCCGCCATCAGAAAACAGACAGGACCTGGTAGATATCATTGAACACAACTTGAGTCCTGGGATACATCTGTGTAACCAGGAAGATGGAACCAGCGGTATTGGGAAGGCCATGATTAACTTTGTAGACTGGTTTACTAACAATGAGCTGGGGAAAAGGTAGGTTTCTAGTTTATTATGAGGGAGTAAGACCAACTAACTAATGTAGGCAGCTATCATTGTGCAGTTGGTAGTGCATCAACCCTGAATTAAAGATAACAGATCATGGTAAACTGATTGCAATTTATACCCTCCTTTGCAGAACACTTATTTTATGCATATTTATTAAAATGCTTTAGCTGCTTTTTATATGTGGCTGAAAGTGGCCATTGGTTGTATATATTCATAATATCTTCTCTGTCCGTTTACATATCTATCTCTTAAGGTAGTGGACCCGTAATAGTTCTGCAATATTTTGGACCACGTATTCTTTCACAATATTATCTGAGGCTTCCTAATGAAAATCATTAGGAAACCTGGGTTAACATTGTTCAAGTTCATTACCTCTGAGATGTTACAAAACTATTACGGTTCCACTACCTTAATAACATAACTTATTATAGACAGATTTACATGACTCATTCACAGAATGTTCCTCATCTTGTCAGCATAAGCACTTTGTCCTCATTGTCCTCATTTAGTGATGCTTTGCCTCATAACTAGCGATCTGTTCATGATCTCTGATTGATTAATGGATACATCTAGTAACTTTCTTTCCAGGTGCACTGTCAGCATAAGGGACATCCTAACATGGGTCAAGTTTATCAATCAGTGTTCAACAACGGTCACAGATGAGCCCATGGACACGGATCAGACTACACACAATAAACTAGACACTGCTGTAGCCTATATACATGGTGCTTGTTTGGTGTTCTTGGATGGACTGGGCGCAGGTATTTTTTTGTGTTGATAATATTGTATATCAAAGCACAGCTTGAATTTATAGTAGAGCTGTGATATTCAATGGCTTGATCAAGCACTGTTGGAAATGCCTCTTTTAAGGCAGCGATTCTAGGAAATTTTTATAAAACCGTCAGCATACTGCAGCATCTGCAGAAAATATGCAGCAATATAGTTTTGAGCTCACCTGAGAACATCGAGCTCAAGGTGAGCTTTTGTGATCATTGGATGTCCGTCGTGCATCGTCCGTCATCAGACGTCAACAATCTAAGTGTTTACACTCTAAAGGCCACAAATATGGTCCAATCATCTTGAAACTTTGTCAGAATGTTCCCCAGGTCGCAAGGATGAACCCTAGTGAAAATTGGAAGGATCCATGCCATATCACAGGAAAAGGGGCCTAAAAGACAATTTTCCTGTTTACACTCTAGAGGCCACAAATATGGTCCAATCATCATGAAACTTTGTCAGAATCTTCTCCAGGTTACAAGGATGAATCCTTTTGAATATGGGAAGGATCTGTGCCATATCATGGGAAAAGGGGCCTAAATGACAATTTTCTTGTTTTCACTCTGGAAGCCAGAAATATGGTCCAATCATCTTGAAACTTTGTCAGAATGTTTGTCAGGTTACAAGGATGAACCCTATTGAAAATTGGAAGGATCCATGCCATATCACGGGAAAAGGGGCCTAAAAGACAATTTTCTTGTTTATACTCTAGAAGCCACAAATATGGTCCAATCATCATGAAACTTTGTCAGAATGTTCTCCAGGTTACAAGGATGAACCCTATTGAATATGGGAAGGATCTGTGCTATATCACGGGAAAAGGGGTCTTAAAGACAATTTTCTTGTTTACACTTTAACAAATCATGAATTTGACTTTTACTGGAAATTTGATAATTATCAAATATGACAAAAAACGAAGGTGAGCAATTTAGGACCATCTTGGTCCTCTTATTTTGTTATGGATTTTTTTCTTTCAACTTAATCATCTTTTCATCCAATGAGAACAAATTGTTTTTGTTGTAAAAATAGAGAAAAAATAAATAAATGAAAGTAATCAAACTAATTAATGATGCCAATAGAAAATATCCATGTAAAATTTTGTTAATTTTTTTATTGGAAAAAAATATTTTTAGTCTCTAAATGTTCATTTCTTTTCATTCAAACCAGGTGTAACAAGTCAAGGTAGAGATGAGGTGGTGACTGAGATCAGAACTAAATGTCTGATCCATCTCTTGGACCAGGTGAACACGCTCACACATCAAAAATTGGTGATGGAGGATTTATACCTGTTGGATTGTACCAAGTCTATGAAAAATGTGGTGTCTTGTACAGAAACTGAGTTCTGCATACCTCCCTTCAGCATTGTTAAAGGTAAATAAGGGATATTGAATCTGTGTTCATCAATCCCAAATCTATTAAACAAGTCATCAATAAACAGATAAAAACAGGTGTTTTAATCTGTTTATAGATGACAAGCTTTATACATCCCTGTTTGTGAACACAAAGTTGACTGAGTCCATGAAAAGTGTGGTATGTTGTACAGAAACTGAGCTCTTAATGCCACCTTTCAGAATTATTAAAGGCAAATGAACGATATTGAATCTGTGTTAATCAATACCAAATTTATTTAACAAGTCATCTATAAACAGATAAAAACAAGTGTTTATAGATGACAAGTTTTATAAATCTCTGTTTTGTGAACACAAAGTTGATATTCTGTTCAGAATAAATCATACTTTTGTAATAGTTCACAAGAATTATTGTATTTGTAGGATTTTGTATATTTTGCGGAACATTGAACAACCCCTGAAATAATTACATCATCACATCTATTGTGATATCATTTGTTGAAGAATTATACTTGTTTGATTGTACCAAGTCTATGAAAAATGTGGTTTCACATATAGTCCGTTTGACTTCTATATGGACCAAACTTTTCATCAATTACATAAAATTGCGTTTGAATAAAGGATTTGTATGTAGTAAAATCTTAATTTCATCTTAATACCATTCCAAAAAATATTTTTTGAAAATAAAATGATTTCATAATAATGATTTTGTCTATCTAGTTAATGTTAATATTTTCGCATTATCCGTTCTTAAACACGAGGGGTGATGGAGGCTGTTCAATAGTGAGAAAATGTCAACATATATAGTAAAAACACGTGGTTTTATACTAAACTTTTGACAGATGAAATGTCCATTATTCCTTATTTGGACATGCTAATTAGCATATCGACGGTCATGTCATCTTAAACTTAAATAGCACGTGATTTTTACCGTTATTACTTGCCTTTTCATCAAGTTTTCCTCGTGAAATTCCCAACTTCTTCGTTTAATAATGCTTTTTGATTGGTCTTAACATGTAAATATAGGGTTCATCTCAGAATGAATAAAATCAATTATCAATTATCTGGTCAAACAATTTCTGAAGAAAGAGAGAATATACACAGATTTGATATCCAACGGTAGCAAAAATCTTAGACAAACTTAATTATATTGAAAAACTCGATTTTAAAGTAATACAATTCACTTAAAATCTTACTCTTTTGACTCGGCCCCTATGCAAATCAGTACTATTTTTGGTTATACAATTCGCTGTTCCGTTTAATACAGTAACAAGTAGGTATGAAATGCTGAAAGTTAACATGTAAACGGACGGACAAAATCATTAATTTACATTAAAAAATTCTGAAAAACATAATTCGTCATGGTATTAGCTGGAAAAAATGATATGACAAGAAAAATATGCGTTTAAATAATTAGTTTCTGAGATTTTCTGCGAAATGTTGGTCCATATAGAAGTCAAACAGACTATACTAGAACTAAGTCTTGTATACCTCCTTTCAGCATTGTTAAAGGTGAGCATTGCTACTTGTTACTTACTATATGCCCAATCCAAGACATTTTTAGCTCGGCTGTTTTCGGAAAAAACCTGAAGTATTGCTATAGCCTCCATCGTCGTCGTCATTGTGCAAAAACTTTGACATATATCTCTGGTTCTACTGAAGGCATTCACTTGAAACTTGGCACACTTGTTCACCATCAAAAGAGCAGCTTATATTATCAAGGGGGATGCATTTTGTGCAATTATGCCCCTTTTTCAACTTGGTTTTTTTCCCACCATCAAGCACACCACAGCCGAGCGTAGGCACCTGAGGTGCTCTTGTTTTTTATTGGCTGTCTGTTCTGAAGTTTTAAGCTTAACAACTCATATTTTGATTTAATACCTTTTTGTCCTGTCTATATGTCTATATATTTTCCCCTCATAAGCTTTAACACTGGCCATTGTTTTTGATAAGCAAGGGATTGAGTTTGATATTTTATAGGAGTATTGCTTGTAACAAGACCTTCTGTTGGTACAACTCTCAAGGTCATCATCAATGATAAAGGTCATAATTTAAGGTCATATAATAAAAAAAATGGAAAATGGCAAAAGTGTGTGTGTGTGTGTGGGGGGGGTGATTTGTTTAACCAAACACATTTCATACTGTATCTCATCTTTTCTGCCTTTGAAGGTGTTCATTTAAAGTTTGACAACAAGGGAAAGCAAAAAAGTCTTCAATATAGTTGTGAAATTTAAATATAAATCATCATTGGGCGAGCACAACATCATAACTCCAGCTTATTCAAGCTGTAGTTACGAGGTATTGATTGCCCATTGACCATATTGACTACGCTTTCAGGTGACAAGTCTACTGACTCCCCTCTACACTATGCCCTTGAAGCCCCAGGGACCTGCCTGAATGCCCAGCGTGTCCTGCGGGCCTTACAGCTCCCTAGACCCCTACTGCTAGAGGGCAGCCCTGGTGTGGGTAAAACTAGTCTGGTTACAGCTATAGCAAAGGCTTCTGGGAGAGAACTTGTACGGATAAACCTTTCTGAACAGACTGTAAGTAACCTATAGCACCCATTTGAAACAGAAAATTATTAAAGATGGTATAAAGCAAAAAGGACCTGTCATTTGTTATTTGACATTTTTGATTGTGTAAACAAATTGTTTTATCAGGAAAAGTAAATTTTGCTGTCTGGAAATGTATTAGAGGTCTCAATAAGATGGTGGTAACTCCAGGCTAAGATCCTTACTTGTCAGCAAAACCCTATTTTGGGGGTACTCATTTGTGACAATTTGATTGAGTGCACTTCAAATGAGATTTATAGTAACAAATTATAGAAATATGGAAGTATCCAGTAAATCCTGGATATAATAATGGTCTTGGATCATAAAAATACATTGTTGTATCAGAATATATTTAAAAGTGATGAAAAATGTTAAAGTAAATGTCCTCAGGGGTCTTGAAAGCCACTTAAAACAAATTATCTTTTTTACCCTTTTCATGCTGAATATTAACTTTGTCAAAACTGCATTAAAATCTTCAAAAAACTTAATACACTAATTGTTATTCAGTAATAATTATGCCCCCCTTGGAAGATGAGGGGTTATAATGCTTTGCACTTGTTGGTCAGTCAATCAGCCATCAGTCTGTCTGTCAGTAAACTATTTTTTGTCTGGAGCATAGCTCAAAAAGGATGCAAGCTAAAAACTTCACAGATGAATAGATCTCATTGAGAAGAAGTGCAGTGCACAAGAACCATAACTTTTCTCATCATATTATTTGAGTTATTGCCCTTTCATGATTGACAAAGAATAGTCTATTGATATGCTTTTATGGGGGGCATAAATGTTTTACAAACACCTCTTATTATATTGAAAATACATTATTCAAAATTGTCTGGCTTGAAAGGGAAAAACAAGTGGTATATAGTAATATCAGGATGCACAGATGTGCAGGCTGATTATTTTGTATACTATATGCCAAAGATGTAATATCCAGGGTTCAGCATGACAATAGCTAGCTGACACTTTATAAGCAGAGTTTAATGTTTTCAAATGGAAAATTCAAATCCACCCAAACTGTCTGTAATTCTTTTGTATGATATGACCAATTATTTTCCCTCTGTAGGACGTGACTGATCTGTTTGGGGCTGATCTGCCTGTAGAAGGAGCTGAAGGAGGTGTGTTTGCTTGGAGAGATGGACCCTTATTACAGGCCCTTAAAGCTGGAAACTGGATTGTACTTGATGAAGTAAGTCTGCACTATATCGGCTTTCTCCCCTTTCTTTAACCTTTTCCTTTCTTACAAAACTTCAAAAGATTGGTTTAAATTGAAAAATGTTTTAGATTACAATGAAAAGTGGATGCCATTTGATAGGAAGCTAGCCTATGTGGTAGAAAATATTGTGGGAAAAGGGAGAAATTGCTTGTTAAAACACTTTATGAAGTATTACAACTTTAGGCCATTACATCTTTGGACTAAACAAGAAAAGGTTAAACTCTTTCAATTAACAGCTTGATCAAGAAGTGCAGGTGAGTTGTAATTGCTAGTACCTGTTGACTGTCATATTTTTTGTCTCTCATTAATATTTTTGTTGAAATTCTTACCTTCCTACATCAGTAGCCCTATGCCATTGAAACTTAAAAGAGTTATTGCTTAGGAAATGCTTTAACAAGTCTGTTTTAATGCATGAAATCCACTTATTAAGTCTTAAGTTAAATATACTAGGATTAATGTTTCAAGTATCTCCCTTATTTGTATTCTGTGGAAAATTCATCTTTGTAATGCTCTGCAGTGTTTTATGCTTCACAAATTTCTGTATTTACAGTTGAACCTTGCGTCCCAGTCTGTGCTAGAAGGTTTGAATGCATGTTTAGACCACAGAGCTGAAGTGTATGTACCAGAACTTGGCAAAACATTCCAAATACAGCATCAGAAAACACGGATATTTGCCTGTCAGAATCCACTCAACCAGGGTGGAGGGCGTAAAGGATTACCTAGATCATTTCTTAACAGATTCACGCAGGTAACTAGAAGAAATGTATTACTTATCAGTCTATCAAATGAATAGGAAATCAGGAGTCTGTAAAGATTTGAAGCCAATTAGGCTGATAGGCAATTTGGTGGGTTTTCTGAAGGGAAACTAGTAGTTCTTTTTCAATGTATCTAGGTAATTAACCTTCATGACCTCTGCTACATTCTTTTCTTTACAACTGTTTCACACTGAGCCAACGAACTGGTTTCTTTAAGGCTTCTAAAAAATGGGTCATTACATATGGAATAATAATAGATGCCCACAAAAAATAAAAGATTAAAAGATTGTCCGTCCGTCAACAATTTCTTTAAACATCTTCTCCTCCTAAGCCACTTGGCCAATCAAGCTGAAACTTGGCAGGGATGTTCCTTGGGTGAAGCTCTTCAAAAGTTGTTAAAAGAATTTAATTCTATAAATAACTCTGGTTGCCATGGTAACAGAAAGGCTGAAAATCACGAAAATCTTAGAAAAAAATCTTCTCCTCCTAAACCACTGGGCCTATCAAGCTGAAACTTGGCAGAGATGTTCTTTGGGTGAAGCTCTTCAAAAGTTGTTAAAAGAATTCAAATTCATCAAAACCTCTGGTTTCCATAGAAACGGAAAGGTTAAAAAATAGCCTAAAATGGCCAAAAATCTTAGAAAAAAATCTGCTCCTACTAAACCACTAGGCCAATCAAGCTGAAACTTGGCAGAGATGTTCCTTGGGTGAAGCTTTTCAAAAATTGTTAAAAGAATTAAAATTCATCAAAAACTCTTGTTTCCATGGAAACTGAAAGGTTGAAAAATGGCCGAAAATCTTAGAAAAATTCATCTCCTAAATCACTAGGCCAATAAAGCTGAAACTTGGCAGAGATATTCCTTGGGTGAAGCTTTTCAAAAGTTGTTAAAAGAATTCAAATTCATCAAAAACTCTGGTTTCCATGGAAACAGAAAGGTTGGAAATTGGCCAAAAATGGCTGAAAATCTTAGAAAAAAAATCTTCCCCTCCTAAACCACTAGGTCAATCAAACTGAAACTTGGCAGGGATGTTCTTTTGGTGAAGTTCTTCAAAAGTTGTTGAAAGAAGTTAATCTCATCAAAAACTCTGGTTTCCATGATAACAGAAAGGCTGAAAAATGGCAGAAAATTGCTGAAAATCTTAGAAAAACTTATTCTTTTCCTAAACCATTGGGCTAATTAAGCTGAAACTTGGTGGGGATGTTCTTTGGGTGAAGCTCTACAAAAAAATATTCAATCAAAATCTCTGGTTTCCATGGTATTGGAAATGTCAAAATATTGCCAAAAATCTCAGAGGAGGTTAATCTTTGCCTAAACTATTGGGCATATCTTAAACTTGGCAGTGATATTCTTAAGGTTTAGGTCTACGAAACTTGTTAAAAAATTCAATTCCATCAATAATTTGTTTGCAATTAAAAAGAAAATCAAATTGCAGTAGGAGGAAATTAAAGTCTATTTCTTTTAAATCCACCCTAATCGTATATCAGAAAATCTCTGTTATTTATAACATGGTTGACAAGTTATGAGTTTATTTACTCAGGTGAGCGATATAGGACCATCATGGTCCTCTTGTCTTTCATTTAACCCATTGCTGTTTAATCCCTGCTTTTTACGTGCCTGTGATTTTTATGCCCCCGTATCGAGAGATCGGGGTCATATTGTTTTACTCATGTCCGTCTGTCTGTCCGTCTGTCTGTCTGTCTGCTGTCTGTCCATCCGTCTGTCCAAAAACTTAACCAAACTTAACCTTTGCCTTTTCTCCAAAAGTATTTGACATACAGGGCTCATATTTGGCATGATGATAGATCTCAATGATCCGCATCTGCTGGTACCGAAGTCAAGTTCATGTGACAAGGTCAAGGTCATCTGTCAAGGTCAAACTTTATAAAAAAAATGCTGTTCCGGGGGCATTTGTGTTTTACAAACACATCTTGTTTGATTTAGAAAACATTGTGAAAAAAGAAGAAACTGCTTATGACAAGCAATTTCTTCTTTTTCCACACCATTTTCTACCCTACCTAATGGTTATTTTTCAAATTAAAAACACTTTAAAATTTCGTCTGCAAAACCTTTGAATTTGGACAGGTCCAAAATTTTAAAAATCAGTAAAGTGTTAAAATTGGTCATTTTAGGTGTACATTGAGCCACTGTGTAAAGAGGACCTGATGTTTATAGGCACCACAATGTATCCTAAAATTCCAGAGAAAGTCCTGTCTTATATGGTGCAGTTTAATATGCAGGTAGGGTTTGAAGTTTTGTCCAGCATCAAGTATTATCCTTTTACAGTCAACTCTCGTTACAACGACCACATTTGATCCCAGAAAATATGTCGTTGTAACGAAAATGTTGGTTTATTGAATGAACACTTAAGTCAATTAATATAGGATTTTCGAAAAGCAGCAAACATTATATAATATACTATGTATAGTACATGTTCAAATTAACAGAAACACTTTTTTTCAGTTAAATTTCAATAATTTGAATATCTTTATTGCAGGGATAATTTTGGCGCAGAATTTCATGTGCGAATAATATCCAGTCGAATCTTATGAGAGATACTGAATTTTCAATAACAAATTGAACCAAATCCTTTGTAAGAAATATATTTTGCTGTGAGATTTTTCTCTCATTTAGCCAATTTGAATACGATATCTGGCAGAAATATGAGAGAATTTGCACAGATCTCACCCAAAAATAATCCCTGTTATTGAACTGATCTTTTTAAACTTTATTTGACAAATGCATTTTTATCAAAATTTAAATGCAATATTCTTACAACTAACATTTTCTGTATAGCAAAATAGAGAAAATCTTAACAAACGAATGTAGACCTAATCTAAATAAAATGTATTGAAAGGATGAATGTGGTAAAGGTGCTACTTAAAGATTGCCATTGTTTGCATGTCAACATTTTCACACATTTCAAAGTTAAAGACCTGTAAATTATCAACTAATTTCAGATGGTTATCTATCATGCATATGGTTCGGTGTAATTAAACATCATGACCAAAATTATTATGTCGTTGTAACGAACAAGCTTATATAGGGAATATGCACTTTCGTTCCCTGAAAATCAGTGTCGGTGTCGGAAAACGAGAATTCCGTTATAACGAATGAAAAATGCACTGTGCAATTCCGTTCCCATCAAATTTGTGTCGTTAAGTGAAAATGTCGTTGTATTGAGTGTCGTTAAAACGGGAGTTGATTGTACATGTATATCCATGGCTCAGCAAATGATAGTTGTAACTGCCTTAAATAGACAGGCAGCTATAACTGTTTTGCACAGTCATTGATATAGGACCATATAAGTCTAAATGAACACTCACAGGGGTTGTGAATAACATAAAAACAGAGCAGCAGATGGAGGGGTATTTTGGATTTTAGATCAAAGTAATTTAATAATAATCATACAAACCCTATGTTGTTGGTACTCATTAGAATGGTCTTATCAAGATGATTCAAATTAGTGCACACACATAATGTTTCACTGAGAAATCATGATTTTAAACTGGCTTTACCCACTCATTTATTTACCTCTGTAAAAAGATCAGGGCTCCTCTGTATTGAAAGATCAGGGGCATATTGTTTTACCATGAATCTGTCTGTCCATCCGTCTGTCTGTCTGTCTGCAAAAGATAATCAAAAATCTTAACATTGCAAATGTCTTCAAGCCAATTCAAGATACAAGGCTCATATTTGGCATGATGATAGACCTCAATGATCCACATCTGCTGATACCAAAGTCAAGGTCATGTGACAAGGTCAAGGTCATCTGTCAAGGTCAAATAAGTCAAAAACTTATCCAAAAAACTTAACATTGCCTTTATCTTCAAGCCTATTCAAGATACAAGGCTCATATTTGGTATGATGATAGATCTCAATTATACGCATCTGCTGGTACCAAGGTCAAGGTCCTGTGACAAGGTCAAGGTCATCTGCCAAGGTCAAATAACACAAAAACTTAACCAAAAGACTTACATTGCCAATATATTCAAGTCTATTCAAGAAACAAAGGATCATATTTGCCATGATGATAGATCTCAATGATCAGCATCTGCTGGTACCAAAGCCAGGGTCATGTGACAAGGTAAAGGTCATCAGCCAAGGTCAAATATCTCAAAAACTTAACCAAAAACTAAACATTGCGCATATCTTCAAGCCTTTATAAGATACAAGGCTAATATTTTGCATGATGATAGATCTCAATTATAAGTATCTGCTGGTTCCAAAGTCAGGGTCATGTGACAAGGTCAAGGTCATCTGTCAAGGTCAAACTTCTAAAAAAATAACCATAAAACTTTCATTGTTCAGTTTATTCAGGCATATTTTAGATTCCTTGTCTCATAATTGTTAAGATGAAAGATCTCAGTGATGTACATCTGTAGGTGTCAAGGTCATGCTAAAAGGTCAGGGTTAACATTTTGAAAAAAGTGCTGTAACAGGGGCATTGTGTTGCTTCCTGAATTTGATAAGAACTATACTATCACATACTAGAGCTTAACTGTACTACTTCTATTAAGAGTTTAATGAAGGTTTTACTGAATTTATCTCTGAATGGTAATGCATCTGACCTTGTATTGTAGATGCATCTAGAGACAGTAGAACAGTGTTTGTGGGGACAGAGAGGGGGACCATGGGAGTTTAATCTGCGAGATTTGTTTCGATGGTGCGATCTCATCTTAGCCAATCAGGTAAAATTTTATTTTATGACCGTGTTTATCTTTCAAAAAGAACATAACTGATTGCCGGTTAGAACCAAGGTAGGCACACCAGCCACAGTATTATGATTGAAGTAATGTTTTCTTTTTTAAGGTAGTGGACCCGTAATAGTTCTGCAACATTTTGGAAGTAATGAACTTTAACAGTGTTAACCAAGGTTTCCTAATGATTTTCATTAGGAAACCTTGGTCAACAATGTGAAAGTTCATGAGTTCCGAAATGTTGCGGAATTATTATGGTTCCACTACCTTAAACAACAAACAAAGAAATTAAAGTGTTCTTTGATGATATACATGTATGTATCTTTAATAATTCTATTTTCATCTAAAAATCATGTAACCATTGTTGTATTTCAATGACAAAATTTCATCCATTGAAATAGAATTCAGAACTCTTAAATCAGAGAGATTGTGGTGCAACAGTCATGGCAATACAGGGATTCTTAAAACAGGATTTTGACATTAAAAAAAGGAAAATATCTCATTTTGAATCTCAAATATTTTCTGAATCAGGTCATTTTTTGGGTTCATTTTGACTTCTTGGTGCATCCTATGGGCATTTTAAAAAAATAGTTGAATTCGACTGATAACAAAGTGCTCAAGGTGAGTTTTTGAGATATTCGAATTTCTATTGTCCTGAGTACAGTGTGTTTCCTTGTTTCTACTCTAGAGGACACAATTTTGCTCAATCTTTCACTAACTTGCTCAGGACATTTGTCTGGTTATAAGGAAGATCCTTTTTGAATTTTTTGTAGAATTTTGACGTATGTCCTGGAAAAAGGAGCCTTTTAGACAATGTATTTGTTAAATTTACCATTTCAGAGGTCACAATTTTGCTAATCTTTCTTAAACTTGCCCAGGATGTTTGACTTTTCATAAGAAAGATTCCTATTGATTATGTTGGCAATTCAAATTATGTCATCAAAAGGGGCCTTTATGACAATATCCTTGTTACCAATGTAAAAGTTACAATTTTGGCTCAATCTTTTATACAGTATTAATTTTCATACTAGAAAAAACTTTCAACTTGTAGCAATATCCTTGTTTACCGGTACATGTTTTTATGATTAATGGGTCATTGACTTGTAATTCAAAGACTCACACAAGCCCTGCAATACAACTGAGATAATATTGAAAGTTGTGGTAAGCCACATTTAAGCAAAACAAAAAAAAATGTTGTCCACAATTTCAGGCTTGCAGTGAACCAGACATACTAAACCCTGGTGAATATGTCCGTCTTATCTATGCAGACAGAATGAGGAGACTGGAGGACAAACAGAAGGTGAGATACATGTTTTGCCTTACTCTAATTGAAAGAGATTTGAGACAACAAGGAAATGGGGATTAATTTGAAATGAAATTATTTCATGTGGTAGAAATATTGTCGAATAAGTATAGATTGCTTGTTACAAATATATAACTACAGTTCTTTCTTGAATAAGAGAAGAAATTGAAATTGTAAAATTCTTTGGCTAATTATTGAGTGAGACAGGTAAAATTCTATCTTAAATAGCTTAGGAGAATCGGAGAATATTAAATTGGTTTGTGTCAAGTTTTACAGACAGATTGATAATATTTAAACAATACCTTTAATATTTCGATATGGAGGGAGGATACAGCAAAAAATCAGTTAATATTTTCTTTTAGGTATATGAACTCTTCAGCAAGGTATTTCCAAAAGGCATGGAGGTCTATCATACAACTGGCAGATTCCACTGTGGTACAACTCTACTTCAAGTTGGCCACTCCTTCCTGGATATCAACCAATCAGTGATCAGTACTGGTGGAGAGAGGGAGGAACATTTGGATATCATTCACCAATGTCTTGAACCTCTTGAATCTATCATGAAGTGTATAGAGATGAATTGGATGGCCATTTTGGTGGGTATATTAACTGTCCACATAGAGGGGAAAATACTATTTGAGTTAGTGTGGCACAATTCCAACAATTAAACATGTGAACAATAATTGAAAGTCAGTATCTATTTGAAAAATATGATTTTTAGCTTGGTGTTTTTCGGAAGAAACAAGGTATTGCTATAGCATTTGTGGCAGAGGTGTTGTTTTTGTGCGAAAAATTTGACATATTGTGATATCTCTGGTTCTACTAAAGTCATTCACTTGAAACTTAGCACACATCAAGGGGTATAACTCTAGATGTTTTTGTGCGGATTATGCCCCTTTTTCAACTTAAATTTGTATCCACTATCTAGCACATATCAGCACGGAAGGCACCTGTTGTTAAATATTTCTGGTTTAAAAGGAAAATCAGATGGTATGGACTAAGATTAGATTGCACATATGTGCAGACTGATCTTTGTCAATTCTCCTGCAAAAGCAGGAATATTACAGGTTCAGTTTTACATGGGTTAAGAAATAAATAAAGCAACATATTGTCATCATTGAAATTGTTGTTACATCAAAGCGGTCTATACACAATCAATATTATTTACTGTAATGTCTAATCAATGATTATATCAATCTTCAACATTGACTTTTAAATGTCTATAATATGTCGTTATTTATCAAATTCTTTTTTCGAAATAAATAAAGCAACCATTTACAACATATTGTCATCATTGAAATTTTGTTACACCCTAAAATCTGAATGTTATTGACTGTAATGTCTAATCAATGTTTATTTCAATCTTCAACATTTATCTTTTTTTTCTTTCTTCTTATTACACCATCATGTTTGTGGGTCATTCTTTTCTAAGTACATGACTTTACATAAGTGACCAAAATTGGTACATATTTCAGCAAGCAACTTCAGATCACTTTCAAATTAACCTGTCTTTGCAATATCTTGAATTTTATAGTTTTATAACTTCTTTACTGTTCATTCCTTAGATTTGTTATGTCCCTGTGATATGTTCCTATCATATTTTAGAAAATATTGTGGAACAATAAATCTACCCTTTGGGATGCTTACTTTTCAAATTGCTTTTCTCTTTGTTGGCTTCAACCTCTTTCAATTTGGGCCAGTCCAAATTATTTAAAGACTAGAAAGGGTTAAATATTTGTATGAAATATTCTGATGGAGTTTATATAAATGTACTCATTTGTATAATTTTGTAGGTTGGTACCCAGGGCAGTAGTAAGTCCAGCCTTGTGAAGATGCTGTCGACTTTAACTGGTAACCAGCTAAACACTCTGGCCATGAACAGTGCCATGGACACCACAGAACTGTTGGGAGGCTTTGAACAGGTATGTATCTGTGATTTGTCTACCCTTTAGTGTCTTTGCCCTTAGAGAAACCTTGATTAACCCTTGTTTTTCTGTTTACAGTAAGTAGCAGACACTATGGACTAAGATCAGTCTGCACACATGTGCAGTCTGACCTTAACCTCCATTGCCTGTTTTCTACTCTATCATTGTTGGAAGGACTTATTGTTGAAATGTTAGAAAAAATTGGAAATTAGTTTAAAACATTTCAGATTCATCGCAATAAGGGTTAATATTTTTGTTTACAAAAAATAGATAGAAGGCTAGGTTATTGAAATGTGGCTTCTAATTGCTCCAGTGGACAATTAAGAATTGATGAAATTTTACATACATTTTTGTTCTGGAATAAGAAAAATTAAAGAAAAAGATGAAATGAATTTATTGATTCAAGTGATTTCCTTATATTTCTTCAAGGTTTTCAAAAGCTATTTTTCTTTAGGTAATTGTGTCTGAATGTATTAATTGATAGCAGATGTAGAACTATCTTCTGTCCTCAGTGTTTTTCTGTGAATATTTTTGTGTAACCGTCCAGGACTTGTAGGAGAGCTGTCCCAGGTTTCTATGGTTACTGGTGTTTCCATTGTTACCACTTTGTTACCAGACTCTGGTTCCTGCTCAATTGTCACTCTTAACAGTGTTTCATTTTCTTGCTGCTCATCTTGACTACAATTACCCATTTCTTTGTCGTTTGTAAAGTTCTTGTTACTAACTCCTTCATTTGGTTCCCAGTTATTACACAACATTGGATGGTCAGAGGGGTTTTGGTAAAAATGCATCATGGGATACGCATTTGCGTATATCTTTCTCATTAATCCATCTTTTGAAGACATGTCATACATTATTCTGAATGTGAAAATTGGCGTGGTTGCTGGATGACACCAAGCGAGGATTGTCAGAATTCTGTAAACCTGTTTTGGTTGTTTGAATCGATAATCAGCAAGTGTTAGTATAAAAAGTGGGTACCAGCAAACAAAAAAACACAGAACCATGTACATTAGAACGGTAATCCTGCGTAGATATAGATATGTGTACAGTTTGTTGTTTTGATGACTTCTTGCAGAGTTCTGATCTTGATCGTCACTAGAGTCATAGGAATACACTTCTTTAAGAATAGAGTTATTGAGTAGAGCTCTCTTGATTGAATTACTGCTGAATCGTATTTGGCAGTACATGGATAGAAAATGGAAGAATGATATAAATATAGCTATAGTTACAAGAGTGATCCATAAAAGATGAAGGATGAAGTTACTCGGTGTTCCATATGAGAATATACAGCTGCCGACTCCAGGGATATACTCAGGTTCTTTGGGAAGGAATGCCACACCCATATCAATAAGTATACATGAGAACCAGAGTATTGCTACTCCAAAGATGACACAGTAATGATTGTTTTCTCGATGTTTGGATGGTCTGTGTAGTTCAACCTCCTCATTGACGACTATGGCTAACAAGTTATATGCGGACACTGTCACGAAGAACACATAGGAAGCTCCAACAGCTGAACAAACTGGTACCTCTGTCTCGTGTAACAGGTTGTATCCATACAAGAAATTGTACAAACACTTGATACAGTCTAGAAAACACTGATGGCAGATAAATGCTGTGGATGACTTGCGATATTTTCTGAAAAGAATTATGCCAACCATGGCAAAAATGTTGCCAAGACTACCAAATGCTGTGACAACCAGTAGAACAGCTGCTTCAGGGATATTACTGAATGCTCTGTTGGCATGGAGAAGGGACTGTCCACTAGCTAGGGGCTTTGTTACATTCTCAGCCATGTTAGTCAATCATCTGAAAATAGAAAATGATGATTATTTCAATAGATCATTGAAATAATGTTAAATCTTGCAACCTAATTTATAAAATATACAATAAGGCACTAAACAAAACAATTTTAGACTGGTCAAAATTCAAATAAGTTGCAAGCAATATTCAGTCAATGAATTTTCAGAAATCTTTGTCTTTCAAAAATATTGTCGATAATGAAGAAATTGCTTGAATGAAGCAAATTCTTCATTTTCAACAGTGTTTTCAAGAGCTTTTTCTTAAAAGGTGTCAAAAAGCTATATAGTGTGGGGATTTGTGAAGCTACATTTAATGAACATTCAATTTCAGGCTGACATAAACAGACATATAGAAGAAACAGCAAACAGTGTACAACAAATTGCACTGGCTGTTTGCAAACATGTAGTACTGAATGAGACTATGGGTGGTCATGAGACGGCACTGAAAGTTCAAACATTGTGGAAAAACTACAATAACATGCAGGAGAGTCAAGGTGACTATATTGTAGATTTAAATATGTCACCATGCCATTCTAAAGAAAAGTAGGTAAACAAGTAATTGTATGTGAATGTGATTTAACCTGTGTATACATGTCCCTGCATTTTGTGACATATTCAATATAAAGAATTGCAAAAATATTGTAAGAATATGATTTGTTGTTAGTCATTTAAAATCATTTATCATCACCTCTAAACGATCTCTATTCTTTTCAATAAATATTTCACTTTTGAGTTTAAAATTACAATTCATTTTGAACAAATTGAATTTGTACAACAATTCTTAGAAGTCAAAATACCCTAAAAGAAGTGTAGTAAGTGAATGATAATAAAGAAAAACTAACTAACATAGATTATGGCTTATTTGTCATAGGTGAAAATAGAAGTACAATAGATGAGTATACCCACATGAAAGAAGCTGTTGCTTTGCTACTAAAGGTTGTCAATGAATGTTTGAAATACAGAAAGGGCTTGGCTACCACTACCTCTGGTAAGAATTTTTATCGTATCGAGAGATCGGGGGCATATTGTTTTACTCATGGCTGTCTGTCTGTCTGTCCGTCTGTCTGTCTGTCCGTCTGTCCAAAAACTTAACCTTTGCCTTTTCTCAAAAAGTATTTGACATACAAGGCTCATATTTGGCATGATGATAGATCTCAATGATCCGCATCTGCTGGTACCAAAGTCAAGGTCCTGTGACAAGGTCAAGGTCATCTGTCAAGGTCAAACTTTGAAAATAATGCTGTTCCGGGGGCATTCGTGTTTCACAAACACATCTTGTTTTGTTGAGCGGTAAGCAAGACATAGCTGTCACAAAGACTGCTCAGTTTGATTACGTAAGGAGGTCTATCTGTAAGTAAGTCTGTCTTGATTTGTCAAGAAGATAACTCCTATTATATAGAGATGAATTTCTGAATAACTTGGTACTGTTGATCTCCATCATGTTTATATGTGCTATTTGAAAGAAATTTTCAGAAAACTCCAAGATCACAGCTTGAGGTCAACTGTTGAAATAAGACTTATCCAGAGCTATTGTCAGACTTTGTGGGCTTGACTGTTGACAATATAATCATAAAATAAGGGGCATGGTTTTTAAAGGTTCAGCTTTTTTTTTCTCAAATGGTCAAACTTATTTCATTACATAGTGTTGTTTGGTCTGTGATGCTGTTTAAGTTTTTAAAGTATTTTACAAGTTATAATTTACAAGAATTGACAAATGATAAAAATGGCTTTATATAGATGAGAGTTGACTGTTGACATTTACTTAAGAGATGAAGAGAGTATTTGTTGATTTCCCTCAGGTATGAAACTAAAAACCTTATTAGTTTGGCTGTTTTCGGAGAAAAACCTGAGGTATTGCTATAGCCTCTGTGTGGTTGTCGTCGCCGTTGTCGTCATCGTCGTCGTCATCTTCGTTTGAAAACTTTGACATTTTGTTATATCTCTGGTTCTACTGAAGGCATACACTTGAAACTTGGCACTCATGTTCACCATCAAAAGAGCAACCTATACTTTCAAGGGGGATAACTCTAGATGCATTTTGTGCAAATTATGCCCCTTTTTCCACTTAGATTTTTTCCCACCATCCAGCACTCGACAGCCGAGTGTAGGCACCCGTAGGCGGTGCTCTTGTTACACTGTATAAGTACACATAGTATATTCATACATGTGTGTAATTAGGTTTTTAGTTTCATTACTCTATGAAATCAATATATTTTCTGAATATCTTATTATTCGATATATCTAAGAAAAACTGTTCAGATATATTAATTTAGAAACAGATTTTTGATGGGACTACTTTGTGCAGAAGCTTACACAATAGCTGTGAACTCAAAATTGTTTTCATTGAGGAATAAACTTTTCAGCCAATCAGAATGCACCAATCTGAATGTACACAGTTTAAGCTACATAATTAACAAGACCTATAAAGGAATCTTCAAATGGGCTACTATCAATTTTTTTTCTTTAGTCTATGAACATTTCCTCTAAAAAAGACACTCTTGTGCAATTTGAATTAATGATAAATCAAAGTTTGTGAAAAAAGTAAAAAAAGATATGGCAAATGAATGTTTTAGGAATCAAGCTCGATACAAAATTTAGTAGAGATCAGAGATAAAATGCAAGAGCTGAAAGCCATCCAATACAAGTTTTTTAGCTCCACTGGCTGAAAGCCACTGGGGCTATTGTCATGGCGTTGTGTCCGTCGTGCGTCCATCCGTCCGTCCGTCCGTCCGTGCGTCCGTCCGGTCGTAAACTTTTCTTTAAAAATCTTCTCCTCAAAAACTACTGGATGGATTTCAACCAAACTTCACAGGAATGATCCTTGGGTGACCCTCTTTCAAAGTTGTTCAAGAAATTTTGATACAATGAAAAACATGGATTGAATGGGCGTGGCTAATTTCCAAATATGGTAAAATGTGAGTTTTCTCAGATTCTAATCAATGGATACCAATTAAATTTTACATGAATGATCCTTGGGTGACCCTTTATCAGTCTAAAAAAAATCATTGTGATCAGATGGAAAATATGCGTTTTATGGGCGGAGGTCATTTCTCTATATGTTATACAATGGAAACTTTGAAAATCATTTTCTCAGAAAGTAATTGATGGATATCAACCAAATTTCACTGGAATGATCCTTGGGTGACCCTTTATCAGTCTAAAAAAAATCATTGTGATTGGATGAAAAATATGCATTTTATGGGCGGAGGTCATTTCTCTATATGTTATATAATGGAAACTTTGAAAATCAATTTCTCAGAATGTAATTGATGGATATCAACCAAATTTCACTGGAATGATTCTTGAGTGATCCTTTATCAGTGTACCAAAAATTATTTTGATCGGATGGAAAATATGCATTTTATGGGCAGAGGTCATTTCTCTATATGTTATTTAGTGGAAACTTTGAAAATCATTTTCTCAGAATGTAATCGATGGATATCAACCTAATTTCACTGGAATGATCCTTAAGTGATCCCTTATCAGTCTACAAAAAATCATTGTGATCGGATGAAAAATATGCGTTTTATGGGCGGAGGTCATTTCTCTATATGTTATATAGTGGAAACATTGAAAATCAATTTCTCAGAATGTAACTGATGGATATCAACCAAATTTCACTGGAATGATCCTTGAGTGATCCTATATCAGTGTACCAAAAATTATTTTGATTGGATGGAAAATATGCATTTTATGGGCAGAGGTCATTTCTCTATATGTTATATAGTGGAAATTTGAAAATCATTTTCTCAGAATCTGATTGTTGGATATGTGGAGGTCAATTCTCAATATGTTAAATAGTGGAAACTATGAAAAACATTTTCTCAGAATGTAACTGATGGATATCAATCAAACATTTTTGGTATGATCTTTGGGTGACCCATTATCATGCAGCCAAAAATTATTTTTATTTGATGAAAACTATGTCTTTTAATAGCAGAGGTCATTTCTCTATCTGTTATATAGTTGAAAGTTTGAAAATCATTTTCATCATCAGTAGAACTCCAAATATCTAAAAATCTAGTCAAAAACATTTATTTGCTTTTACAAGAATTTCAAGCCTGTGGAGCGACTCAAGCCATTCATGGCTTTCTAGTATTTACAAGCTAGATGCAGGAAGGGGGGGGTAAAAATATTTGTCTTTTAGATAGAAAAATATTGTTAACATTGTCTTGCCTGTTGGCCAAGTGAGGAGTGTGCTTGACTCATGATTTGGTGTTCTGGGTTTGAGCCGCACCAGAGGCAGGTAGTGAATTTTGGCAGCCTCAGTCCACCCAGCTGCAGTGGAGAAAATCCATTGCCACTTTTTCCATGTGCATGATAAGATCTGGAACTAGTTAGGACCATGATGGAAATAAGAGTCTTTCGACCCTTTATAGTTTTATCCTTGCATTAAAAAAAATTTGATAAAAAACAACAAATATTGAAGGAATTGTTCGTAACAATCAATTTCTTCAATTTCAACAATTTTTTGTGAATTTTTCGCTATAAGCAACATCAAAATAAGGGATGATGTCAGAAGAGTTATTAAATAGTATTGTAAGGATCATTCAAATATTTTCAGAATTCAGCCTCTCGCCAAGTTTATCAGAAATTAAAGACATAAAGAAAACCTTGAAAGCCATTCAACACAAGTTATCATCCACAGAACCAGGTGCTGGGGGAGGGGTGTTTGAATGGATAGACAGTTTACTGGTGAAGTCTCTAAAACAAGGACACTGGCTCCTGATTGATAATGTCAACTTCTGCAAGTATGTCAAACATCTGCTAGCTTTATTTAGTCAAAGATGTTTAAAATTGAGTTGCTAAGTCAGTAGCAGTCAATAGCAGCCAAACATCTGCTAGCTTTATTTATTCAAAGATGTTTAAAATTGAGTTGCAAAGTCAGTCATTAGTAATTGCTAAGATAATTTTGTGACAAGTTGGTGGTTAGAGATAGACCATTATAATAAAAAGTCAATACCATTGCTTATAATATGACCTATGTTATGGGAGTGAAATAAACCTGTTGAGTATTTTTTGATATTACATGGATGTTAACACACTAGTGGAATTACATCGCAAATGAGCTTAGAAGGGTTATCAACGTTATATTTTTGTTGTGAAAATAACGTCCAAATGGATTTGCAGGCATAATTTCGCAAATGTCGTTATATAACTTACGGAATAACTTAAATAGATAAACATCCTAATTTCCTGGACATATCATAGAATTTATGCTCATTAAATACCGGATTTAATAAACTCTTCATCTAAAACAGATAAAAACTTGGCATAGCCTTGTTTTTAGCTCGGCTGTTTTCTGAGAAAACCCGAGGTATTGCTATAGCCTCCGTGTCGTCGTGCGAAAACTTTGACATTTTGTTATATCTCTGGTTCTACTGAAAGCATTCACTTGAAACTTTGCACACATGTTCACCATCAAAAGAGCAACCTATACTATCAAGGGGGATACTTCTAGATGCATTTTATGCAAATTATGCCCCCCTTCGACTTAGATTTTTTCCCACCATCCAGCACTCGACAGCCAAGGGTAGGCACCCATAGGCGGTGCTCTTGTTATCTGTTTTAGATGACTGGTATAGATGACCACTCATTCAATATCCTCTTATCCTCTTATTAAAGCTAGATTATGTTTCAAAATGAATGGATGCCAGTGATTTCTTTTATCTTAATTTAAACATGAAGAACTCAAAATATAAGAAATGGAGAGCAGTTATGATTATTTATGATTCTATTTTTTAGTGCATCAGTCCTAGATAGATTAAATGCCCTGTTGGAGCCTAATGGCGTTTTACACATCAATGAAAGAGGGGTTATTGATGGACAAATACCCAAAATTGAACCACATCCAAACTTTAGGTGAGAAATCACAGTTTTTACACTATTGCCAGTGCAGTGAAGAGCTTTGGTAAATCCCTTTCGAGTTGAAGATCAATTATTCTAGTACAGTAAAACTTGTTTTAAGCGACCACTTATAGGATCAACAAAAAGCCGTTGTTACAGAAAATGGTGGCTTAATACACATTATGTTGTCAAATAAGAAACGATTTTGATTGAATATGCATATTATTGCAAAATTCTCAATAAGTCTATGATGTTAAAACTCAAAAGAATCATCTCATTGAGACGATTCTGTAGAGTTTTAAGAATAAAGGTTTCATTTTTAATAATTTTGGACTAACCATACCTACATTTTAGGATTTTTTGGTTGAACGAAGGGGATTTTGAAAACAGTCACTTAATAAAGATTGTCACTTAATAGACATGGTAGCTTGAGCAAGATTGACTGTATTGGGTTTTGTTATATACTTTAAGATTGCCTATGTTGCAGGAGTGAAATAACCCTTTTGAATATATCTATTATTACAAGAGTGTTATTACACTAGTTTAATAACTATGCAAATTAATTGAGAGCATAAAGCAAAGCTATTTTGTCTCTATGAAAATGTTGCCATAATGGATGTTATGACATCATTTACAAAAGCCGCTATATGTTATGTGAAATATCAATGAATTTCAAGATTTTTGTTTAATATTTCTAAAAAAGTGTGGTGGATCTTTGAGATATATATATAATATGTACTTAGTATTTTGTATGAAAAACAATCTAACGAGGTTGGGGGAATTGATAATTGTCGAGGCTCTGACGAGACAATTATCAATTCCCACAACCAAGTAAGTTATTTTTTCATACAATACACTAAGTATGTATTATATTTATCTTATAACCTCTATTTGCCTTGTTTTCATCGATGTTTCTAACTGAAATGCAAGTTTCTAAAAATAACTGCATTATATCATTGTTCTAAAAATATCCATGTGATATCATGAAAACTTACATAATATGATATTATGGAATGTTATCCGAAGATATTTGTATAGTTGTAAGATAAATCTTAAAGAATAATCACTTGATAATTGCACTACACATTTACCTTTCAGGTTATTTCTGGCTATGGATCCTAGACATGGAGAGATATCTAGGGCTATGAGAAACCGTGGTGTAGAAATTTATATACCAGGAGAGGTTGGTAAAACTTGTTAGCTCACCTGAGCACGAAGTGCTCAAGGTGAGCTTTTGTGGTTAGGTGGATGTCCGTCGTCCGTCGTTCGTCGTCCGTCGTGTGTCGTGTGTCATGTGTCGTCCGTCGTGTGTCGTCAACATTTACCTTGTATGCACTCTAGAGGCCACATTTTTTGCCCAATCAACCTGAAATTTGGTCAGAATGATTGTCTTGATAAAATCTCGGACAAGTTCGAAATTGGGTCAAGTGGGGTCAAAAACTAGGTCACAGGGTCAAATCTTAGAAAAACCTTGTATGCACTCTAGAGGCCACATTTTTTGCCCAATCAATCTAAAATTTGGTCAGAATGAATGTCTTGATAAAATCTCGGACGAGTTCGAAATTGGGTCAAGTGGGGTCAAAAACTAGGTCACAGGGTCAAATCTTAGAAAAACCTTGTATGCACTCTAGAGGCCATATTTTTTGCCCAATCAACCTGAAATTTAGCCTGAATGATTGTTTTGATAAAATCTCGGACAACTTTGAAATTGGGTCAAGTGGGGTCAAAAACTAGGTCACAGGGTCAAATATTAGAAAAACCTTGTATGCACCCTACATTTTTTGCCCAATCAACCTGAAATTTGGTCAGAATGATTGTCTTGATAAAATCTTGGACAAGTTTAAAATTAGGTCAAGTGGGGTCACAAACTTGGTCATGGGGTCAAATCTTAGAAAAACCTTGTATGCACCCTAGAGGCCACTTTTTTTGCTCAATCGACCTGAAATTTGGTCAAAATAATTGTGTTGATAAAATCTCGGACGAGTTCGAAATTTGGTCAAGTGGGGTCAAAAACTAGGTCACAGGGTCAAATCTTAGAAAAACCTTGTATGCACTCTAGAGGCCATATTTTTTGCCCAATCAACCTGAAATTTAGCCTGAATGATTGTCTTGATAAAATCTC
This sequence comes from Fragum whitleyi, assembly GCA_948146395.1. NCBI lineage: Eukaryota > Metazoa > Mollusca > Bivalvia > Cardiida > Cardiidae > Fragum > Fragum whitleyi. Next base: position 45,816,020 of record OX411546.1, read on the forward strand.
GGACAAGTTCGAAATTGGGTCAAGTGGGGTCAAAAACTAGGTCACAGGGTCAAATCTTAGAAAAACCTTGTATGCACTCTAGAAGCCATATTTATTGCCCAATCACCCCGAAATTTGGTCCGAATGATTGTCTTGATAAAATCTCAGACAAGTTTAAAATTGGGTCAAGTTGGGTCAAAAATGAGGTCACGGGGTCAAATATTAGAAAAATCTTGTAGACACTCTAGAAGCCAAATTTATTGCCCAATCAACCCGAAATTTGATCAGAATGATTGTCTTGATGAAATCTTGGACAAGTTCGAAATTGGGTCAAGTGGGGTCAAATATGAGGTCACAGGGTCAAATATTAGAAAAACCTTGTAGACACTCTAGAAGCCATATTTTTTGCCGGATCAACCTGAAAATTGGTCAGAATGATCATCTTGATGAAATCTAGGTCAAGTTTGAAATTGGGTCAAGTGGGATCAAAAATGAGGTCACAGGGTCATATCTTAGAAAAACCTTGTAATGAGTGTAGAGGCATCATTTTTTGCCCAATCGACCTGAAATTTGGTAAGAATTCATTATCCTTTCTAAATCTACTTTAAACAATTTTTGACAGTTCATTCAGGTGAGCGATTTAGGGCCACTATGGCCCTCTTGTTTTTAATCTGTTTTTAGACAGACCTCGTTTCAAGTTGAGTTTTAGATTTAATGTCTGCTTCAGTATTAGAGCTACAGATAGAGATAGGGTATTTTGGATTTTAGTTCTAAGTATTTTGATAATATTAGCACTAATTCCATGATGTTAGTACTCATTGGAATCGTCTTGTCAAGACGATTCAAATGAGTACCCACAACACAGGAATTCATAGAGAAATAGAGATTTTATACTGGCATTATCCCCTCTTAAATGTACCTCTGACTACTGCTGTTGATTTTTACTGTATATATGTCCCCCTTTAAAATGCCTTATTGCATTCCAATGACTGCCTTGAAAACCGATACATGTATTATGTTCCACAGTATTTACAAGCAATTATCGTCAAATTGTCATTGAAATTGAAAGCCCCAATTACCTGTAGACTACAATAAAACATGAAATAGATTTTACTCTTTAACTCTTGACTCAATACACTTGTCTTACATACTGACAAATCAGTTAGATTTTTCATGTAGATACTTTTGAAGTCCAAACTCTTAGATCAGTACAAGACTACCATAGAACTTGAATAGTTTTAACCCTTGTCATGCTGAATAAATTTTGGCTAAAAATTTTCATCAAAATCAAAGGGAAAAGAGCACTGAAAGTCCCAATTGTAGGTCATTTTTAGCTCACCTGAGCACGAAGTGCTCAAGGTGAGCTTTTGTGGTTAGGTGGATGTCCGTCGTCAACATTTGCCTTGTATGCACTCTAGAGGCCACATTTTTTGCCCGATCAACTTAAAATTTGGTCAGAATGATTGTCTTGATGAAATCTCGGTCGAGTTCGAAATTGGGTCAACTGGGGTCAAAAACTAAGTCACAGGGTCAAATCATAGAAAAACCTTGTATGCACTCTAGAGGCCACATTTTTTGCCCAATCAACCTGAATTTTGGTCAGAATGATTGTCTTGATGAAATCTCGGACGAGTTAGAAATTGGGTCAATTGGGGTCAAAAACTAGGTCACAGGGTCAAATCATAGAAAAACCTTGTTTGCACTCTAGAAGCCACATTTTTTGCCCAATCAACCTGAATTTTGGTCAGAATGATTGTCTTGATAAAATCTCGACCAAGTTGCATATTGGGTCACCTGGGGTCAAAAACTAGGTCACGGAGTCAAGTCTTAGAAAAACCATGTATGCACTCTAGAGGCAACAATCTTTGCCCAATCAACCTGATATTTGGTCAGAATGAATGTCTTGATGAAATCTCGGACAAGTTCGAAATTGGGTCAATTGGGGTCAAAAACTAGGTCACAGGGCCAAATCATAGAGAAACCTTGTATGCACTCTAGAGGCCACATTTTGTGCCCAATCAACCCAAAATTTGGTCAGAATGATTGTCTTGATAAAATCTCAGACAAGGTCAAAATTGGGTCAACTAGGGTCAAAAACTAGGTAACAGGGTCAAATCTTAGAAAAAATGTGTATGCACTCTAGAGGCCACATTCTTTGCCCAATCAAACCTGATATTTTGTCAGAATGAATGTCTTGATGAAATCTTTGATGAGTTCAAAATTGGGTCAACTGGGGTCAAAAACTAGGTCACGGTGTCAAATCTTAGAAAAACCTTGTATGCACTCTAGAGGCCACATTTTTTGCCCAATCAACCCGAATTTTGGTCAGAATGATTGTCTTGATGAAATCTCTGAAGTGTTCAAAATCGGGTCAACTGGGGTCAAAAACTAGGTCACAGGGTCAAATCTTATAAAAACCTTGTATGCACTCTAGAGGCCACATTTTTTGCCCAATGATCCTGAAATTTGGTCAGAATGAATGTCTCGATGAAATCTCGGACTATTTCAAAATTGGGTCAACTAGGGTAAAAAACTAGGTCACATAGTCAAATCTAAGAAAAACCTTGTATGCACTCTAGAGGCCACAATTTTTGCTGGATCAACCTGAAATTTGATCAGAATGATTGAATTGATGCAATTTTTGATGAGTATGAGATTGGGTCAACTGGGGTCAAAAACTAGGTCACGGAGTCAAATAATGGAAAATCCTTGTAAGTCAATTGTACGTCAACCTGAACATTGTAAAAAAGGTATTATCAAGTTGTACAGAGGCAGAAGAATATTGAAAAAAATTAGATAGTTCATTCAGGTGAGCGATTAAGGGCCACTATGGCCCTCTTGTTTTTCAGAGACCTCCTCTACTTTTAACATAAAGTCTGGTCAAAATAATGGAAATATTTCTAAAAAGTCCCCTACCGGTGTTCACACCGGAGGGGACTATAGGTTTGCCCTCCATCTGTCCGTCTGTCTGTCCGTCCATCCGTCAGTCTGTCCGTCCGTCTGTCCGCTCAGATCTGGATCCCGCGATAACTTAATAACTAAGCAAGCATTTTTGATGAAAGTTGGTATATGACTAGATGGCAATGTGTAGATTATGCACATCATTTTATTTTTGTTTTTCGACTTAAATTGAGGTTGCTATGGTTACAGAAATAGTGAAAATATGGCCAAAAATGGGATCCTGCGATAAGATAATAACTAAGCAAGCTAGTTTGATGAGACTTGGTATATGACTATATGGCATTGTGTAGATTATGCACATCATTTTATTTTTGTTTTTAGACTAAAATTGTTGTTGCTATGGTTACGGAAATAGTGAAAATATGGCAAAAAATATTGGATCCTGCAATAAGTTAATAAGTAAGCAAGCTCATTTGATGAGACTTGGTATATGACTAGATGGCAATGTGTAGATTATGCACATCATTTTATTTTTGTTCTTTGACAAAAAGTGTGGTTGCTATGGTAACGGAAATAGTGAAAATATGGCAAAAAATGGATCCTGCAATAACTTAATAACTAAGCAAGCTAACTTGATGAGACCTGTTTTAAAATGTAAAAAAAATTATAAGCCATGTTAGTCAGGGTGGTGATGCAGCAGTATTAATCACCTCCAGTGAAAGTTCTCATTTCTTACCAACAAGACTGAAGAAAAACATCTTGGATCAGACAAGGTAACTGTTATTGATACTATTTCTTGCATCTGTCTATTGCTTGCATGAATTGTATAGTGGGCACAGCAGAGACAACAACTCATGTAAGTCTTGTTTAACCCTTTCCAAAACAAGACCTGGTTTTGACGTCCCTGATAGAATTGGCGTGGGAAAACATTGAGACAAAAGACCATATTGAGTCAATGTGAAGCCGGTAGGGGACTTTATGTGTTGCATACAACACCAGATACTTGTTCATATGAGTTTTGAGGTTTGGAAAATAGGGTCAATTGCATTTTATTCACATTGTTTCTGTTTCATTCGTAAATATTTTGTTTGTAAAATGACCTCAGTAGCTGACCTTTGATTAATTGATCATTTAATTTATTCATTAATTCTTTTGTTCTTTTCTTTGTGCTTTCATTTGTCAATTCATCCATTTATTACAATCAATTAACCCCCCCCCCTCGAAAAAGAGGGGTTATATTGCTTTGCACTTGTCGGTCAATAGGTCGGTCAGTCCGTCCGTAGACCCTTTTTTGTCCGGAGCATATCTGTAGGACAATCTTGATAACAACTTCAAAAAAGAATTGAAGACTGTTGTTCTTTTTCTGAAGTTGATATCAAAAGGAACATTATGCTAATACAAAAGTTGAGTAATGGGAAATGATTCAGGACCCTGGTAGGAACGTTTCTCTACCTGATATGTCTAGGCAGCTACATGTATTCAGCAAGCAATCTTTCTTAAGCAAGCAGTCATCAAGTTCCCGAATGAACCATTTGCACTGAAATTGACCTGTATTAAGCAAATACCTACTTTAAGCAAGTGCTTTTTGAATGTCCCTTGGGTGCTTGCTTAAGGCAGGTTTGGCTGTAATGACTGTAATGTTCTATAGCACATTGATGGTTTAGCGCTAAACAGTTGTAACTCCCTATATGTTTATGTATATTTATTGTGGTGTCCATGGTCTAGGGATATAACCTTGGCCTCTTGACCCAAAGGTCCTGAGTTTGATTCCCTTGGTTCTTTCAATGTTCCACACATTTTGGCAAATACTGGTGAATTTTCCAGGAAGCAGAATCAATGAGGGTTTAATCTAAGCAGTAAGAACTTGTTTCCCAATCGATGTAAATTGAATAGGTTTAAACCAAACCAATGGGTTCGATCCCCGGTGGCGGCAAATATCCTTTCCGACGTTTGTCTTTCACCAATGGGTAGATAATCGTAAACCTATGTGAAATAGCAGTCGGAGGCTAGGAAAGGGTGTAATGGTAGTACAGGTGAAAGAAATACCAGGAATCCATTGTTAGGTGCTCCGGCCGCCGCGATATAACTGAAATAATGTTGAAAGCGGCGTAAAACCCCATTCAATCAATCAATTAAACCAAACCAACAGTTTCGTGCTGAGCCATCAACATATGCCTACATTACTCACATATGATATATTGTAGGAGGATGGCAAACCATACAGTGAGGCAGACCTACAACACATGATGTATAGTATAGGACTTCAAAACAGGGAACTTTTCACCTGGCTACTCCACTTCCACAATGTTTTAAAGACAGAACTTCCACTGAGTGACAGACCCACCATACATCAGCTGTTTCAGGCTGCCAGGTGTATAGGTGTACACTGTAAACTAGGGTACCTGCTAGACAGGGCTGCCTGGTCAGCTTGTCACAGTGTATATGTACAAACAGTGAGGAGAAAAGAAAGTAAACAGGTATGTGAAAGTTACTGTAAACTAGGGTAATCACTGGATAGAGTAGCCTGGTCTGCTATCACAGTGTGTATGTTCAAACAGTGAGAAGGAAGGAGGGTAGACAGGTATGTTAAAGCTACTCTTTAATAGGGTACCTGCAAGATGGAGCAACCTGACAGCATGTCACTGTGTGTATGTACAAACAGTTAGGAGAAAGAGAGTGAACGGGTAAGTGAAGGCATATATCAATAGCTCATATTGCATTCTGTGAAAGACTTTTGAAAATATTCAGAATTATATATCAATAGGGAGTATAGTTTTGGCTTAAAATCTGTTAACTATTGTTCTTTTTCAGATACAAATTTATATAATTACATACCAAAACTCTGTTTTGGAGAAACACATTTACATCATTAATTAAACAGTTGCACTGTCCTAGCTTAGTCTCAACTTACTTTTTTTTCATTGCACTGTTTCATAATATTTTAGTACAATGTATGACATGGTTAAAGAGACAAATGAAAAGGGTGCAACAGAAGTTGGTTTCAAAGACTTGCTTATGAAAGTATACTTGACAACAAACTATGATTTATCAAAGAAAATAGAAAAAAATGTGCAAAAAGGAGGATTAGGGTAAAAGAAATTTACTGAAGAGTGGAGTGCCTTTAAATTGCAAAGAGGCTTCATATCAAGTGGAAAAATATGAGACAGGAAGAAATTGCTTTAATCAAACAATTTCTCTTGTTTTCACACTGTTTCCAAAGCTTGAGAATAAGGCTATTATCATACAAGTTTAAGTCAGAATGTTAGATGATTTGACTTCCATTAATGAATTGAGCCTGTGCATGACATTTCCAACAATTTCAAATGTGTGCCAAGCAAAGACTCTGGCCAGCCTGTGCATTTGCACAGTCTGACCAGGGTCTTCACTTTGCAATTTGTAGAAAGATAAGGTCCAAAAGTGTTTAGAAAGTCAGGCAATTTTCTAATATACTACATGGCATGCAAGGTTTGTTAATGTTGGCCCTTCACGCAATTGTCAAATTGTTGGAAATACCATGCTCAAATTAATACAGAGGAATCCGCTTAATAGCAACACCTATTTGTCAGAAGAAAAGTTGCTATTAAGCGGATGTTTCTATTATCCGATAATCACGTTTCAGTCAGTATCCCTATCTCAGAAGTGTACGAGTACATCGTTGGCATTAGAATCAACGCATACATGTATAAAATACGTCTACATTTTGCCAGTTCAGATCGATTGCTTATTTTTGTGTCCCATTTTAATTGTATGAACATTGAAAAAAGTAGTTTTGATATTTATTTCCGTCTCTACAATCAATCACCCAGAGGACCAACGGCTTTCAAATCTCAAGGATGCCGGATCGGTAAGATCGGTAAGTTCCGACGTGAATAACTGAATATGGTTTGAAAAACAAATTACCTTTTTAAAGAAGGCCAGCTATTTATGCAATTTAACAAGGCTGTCGAGTACACACGAGAGAAAAGCGTGTCGTTGTGAAAACACAGACGCCCTCGACTGGGTCAGGAATTTGGCGGTGCTTTTGAAGTCGGGTACTTCCCCGAGAAATTTATAGACGTGACGTCACATTGAAAATGGATCAGACAAGAAAGTTAATGATTTTCTCGCGTCTTTATCACTCGGATATTTTGATAAGGATTATAATTTTAAATTTAAAGTAAGTAATACTTCGGCGCTATGAAATCTAACCGCGGCCATATTTGCAGGCGCTATTTGCTTTTATCCATAAGATTGAAAAAAAATGGAATAAAAAGACAGGCACGATGAAATCGGTCTTCTTAATTACTGTCGGCAACCCTCGAAAATTAAAGAAAATGCAAAGCAGTGCATTAGTTCAAACACTTAATCAACACGATCAAATAACAATAACGAATCGGGTAAAGGTGCGATAAACAACTTGACATGTTGAACGCGTCTATGTGTACTTTCGGACTCGCGGCGACGCCGGAAAATCAAAATCAAACTCGTTAATTTGCATGTAAATATTTTTATGTCCCGATGTAAACTCCCGATAGTTTCTTATAACCGATAAAAAAGGGTCCTGGTGCAAATAATTTGTTTCTATTATCCGAGAGTTTCTATTATCAGAGTTCCGATTATCCGACGAATTTTACATAGGCTAAAGAACAAATGGTTTTGTGCTGGAAGAAAAGTTGCTAATAACCGAAAATCCCTATTATCCGAGTTGCTAATAAAAGGATTCTACTGTACTTGCCAAAGAGGGAAGAGCAGCTGGAATCACTGGTAGAATGATATTGTAACTAAAATATTTGGGGGGAGGGAGTCCTCAAAAAACTATATGTTATAATCAAGTTTGAAAAAAAAAAAAGAATTATTACATGACGGCTAAAATAGTACAAGCAACATATATATCAAAAACGCTTTAATGAATTATTATTACATAACAAGCAACATATGTATCAAAATGCTTTAATGGATAATTATTACATAATAGTGTGGCAGAATGGGGCATGGAGTCGCAGAAAATCCCCGAGAGATATCATTAGAGTTTTAGTAAGGAACTAGGCTCCAGCTCCCCATTTCTTTATTTCCACCCACCCAACCCTCCATGGATGTTACTCTCCTCTCATGGAGGTGGCCATGCGTTAGGGACCCAATCACAGGCCGGGTAGTCCCACAGGGTCCTATCCCTGTTCCACCAGCCCAGCGTTAGGGACCCAATCACTGAGCTATATCTATGTTCCAACCTACAAGGTCCTATCCCTGTTTCACCAGCCCAGCGTAAGCGATCCAATCACTGAGCTATAACCTCTAAACTCTCAACCCCCTTGGCTCAGTGTCCAATCACAGAGCCATACTATACAATGGATCGGCCCTGAGCCTATTCCTTCTCCCGCCAAAAATTAGGTGAAATATATAGATATTCAGCAATTTATAAAATATTCCTAATAAAATTGATATCCCTCTGGAATTTTCCGCAACTCATGACCAAACATAAAATAAGTCCTTATCCTATAATGTATTCTTTAAGAATTAGTAACACTTTTCCATTAGAATCGTCTTCTGTCCATTTGCTCTTTTTCACATTTAACTAACAGTACTTATTGTCAATATCAAAACATAATATTTTTTGTACAGAAAATGTTCTTACCATAAGAATAAATGATATATTTGAATTCACGAACATAAAATAATGCACATACAATTATTTTCATAAAGTGTCTTTTTCATTTATATTTTAAAAGCATCACAGAAAACCTAAGATCGCCCCCTTTCTGGTGGTCCTCTACAATTGTCCTGCAAGTATACAATACATTATCATGTTAAAGATTAAATCTAAACCTGTAATTACTTAATATAACATGTAATACCATACTCTACTATGAAGCTTCTTAAGATATACATATACGAGGGTTGTCCGGAAAGTTCGTAGACAGTCTGAAAATCTCATTAACTACTTTTAATTTATTCATACTTCTTGTGTTAATCGCTTCCCTAATTATCCCCGACTCCATACCCTAAGAAAAATGTTCAACATTTATATACACATGAATATGACAGTTGCCTTAGCAAACCCACATACCGGTACCCGGAGCACGTCGAAATTATAAATATTTACCGATAACGATTGAATACTTAAACGATTTTTTCAAGGGTTTGGTCTTTTGAGAATATCATAATTAACATGTATTTATTGTGCCCAATATATGAGTTTTATCTGGTGATATTTTCAAAGTGATCGCTACATAAATACTCGAATGAATGAAGAATACTTAAGCAAACCGTGCACGTGATGGAATGGAAAATCACGCCGTCAGATGTTGCGGCGGAGCAGCGTCTAATCTGCATTTTCCTTTGTCATCCGGGAAACGCGAAGAAATATACATCTGAACCTATTATTTCAACTACAGGATTGCAAATTGCAAATTCCTCTCAACATATGGTATATTTCAGTTAAAATTTCAAGTAACTAGTACTAAAATAATTTTTGGTTAAGCTGCTTTAATGCGAAGTCTGTGTTTTAGCTGGAACGTCATTATGACGAAACTCCGTTCGATAAAAAAAGGCTTTGAGAACGAAGTTTGGCACATGTGGTAGCTGAAGAGTTGTCCTCAAATGAATTGTGAACAGTTGGGATAGGTGATAGTCGATAAACACAAAAGAAGATCTTTTTTTTTTTAATTTATGAAAATAATTGAACAATACAGACAAATGAGTTTTGCGCGTTTGGGTATTGCTTTGAAGAAAACGAACATTACAGTGCTGACCGGAATCCGGGACACAGCCGATCTTAATTTACCTCAGATACCTGCAATGGTTGAAACATCTATGGTGCGGTATTTTGAAATTGAGTTGAATTTCTTTCTTTCTTTTTTTTTCTATTAATGTTATAAGATTGCAAATCAAAGCAGCTGAATTTTATATTCACTCTTCACCTAGTTATTAGCAATACACACTTTTTCTAAGAGTGAACAAGGCTTGCTGTTTTATAATTATGATATAATACAACGGGTAGGTTGAATTATAGGCAAACATCGATGAATAACAGTAATAGTTATTCTAGTAGATTCGACTAAGAGTAGCCGTATTTTTACCTCGACGTCTTATTTGCGTTACAACGTCATTTGGTGCTCCGCACCAACTAACATACATTTAGAAAATTCCATGTAATTTCAATATTTATCAGAGAATCTCCTTTAAAATTTGCATAACGTCTCTTTGAATAATATCGAATATTGACGTGTGGTATTTAAAAGCCATAGACATACAGTATGTATGTACTAGACGTTGTCTACGAACTTTCCGGACAACCCTCGTATTCTTAGCCGTCATGCAAAAAAGAGGGAGGGTGGGTGGGAAATTGCATTAATTGCAGTTATCAAAATATTTTTGATGATTGTTCTGATTAAAGCGCCATCTGATGACTAGTAAGTTTCATGCTGATTAATTTATCATGAGTTACCGGTGCACCGGTCGGTGACAAGGTAAACAAATCCCTTTCAATTTTAGGCAGTAATAAATCGGCCTATTTTAAATAAATAGCCCTTATTATGTTTAATCATTATAAGTCATGGGGGATTTGACCTTTCTGTACTTGAACTGCCAGACCATTTAAAGAATGTTTCAAGTTATCAAAGATTATTTGATGTTAATTTCAGAAATCACAGACACTTCTGACAGACCATTTTACGAGACTAACAGAGCAGATACGGGAGATGTCCGGGAGAGATAGAGAACTAGCCTCAATTAAATTACCAGACATTGTAGAGTGCTATAAACATCCTGTAATATCAACTATAAAGAGGACTTCTGCACTCTTTGTCAGACTACTTAACTCAGAAAGGTAATATAAGTGGTTTGTTGAAGGTTTAGTGCAGAACTGTTGTAAGTGCCTATATTTTTATAGGCACTTTCAATAGTTTTACACTGAACCTTCACTACTCGCAGTTAAGATTTAAACTTGCAAAGGTGTGATCATATTGGACAAACTAAATGACGGAACTCTGTCTAAAATTGGGATTATTTAAAACCAGTTAAAACATATTCTGAATATCAAATATACTAAAGATAATCATCTCAAAACTAGCATCAATTAAATTACCAGACATTGAAGAGTGATCTAAACATCCTGTTTAGCAACTATAAAAAGGACTTATGCATTCTTTATAGACATCTTCATTCTGAAAGGTACTTTTATGGGACTTTTGGAATAATAGAGAAAAACTATTGTAAAGACTTACTGGCAAATATACAAAAAATGAATAATTTGCTCAAAAAAATATATTATTCCTTTTTTTATGCCCCCCTATCGAGAGATCAGGGGCATAATGTTTTACTCATGTCCGTCTATCTGTCAGTCTGTCTGTCTGTCTGTCTGTCCGTCTGTCCGAAAACTTAACCCGAAAAACTTAACCTTTGCCTTTTCGAGAGATGGCTGTTACGGGGGCATTCGTGTTTCACAAACACATCTTGTTTTTTCAATTTTTTCTAGGTTACATGTTATGATAAAATCTTACTTCTTATGTATTGACAGCTTGACACAAAGATTATATAGGTCAGTCTATGCAGAATGTAAGTCATCTGTGAAGGTTTATTCAAACCAATCTTTTGATTTACTAAAGTAGCTTTCACTTGAGTGTTCGCAAGACATATGTTGTCCAGTAGTACAGAAAGAGGGGATATTTTCGATTTTAAATTAAAATGTTTTAAAATTCACAAACAATTCCTGTTTTATGGCTACAAATTGGAATTGTCTCTCCTAGACAATTCCAATGAGTACCCACAACATAGGGTTTTATTTAGAAACATAGATTTTAGATTGGCATTACCCCCCTTTTATCTTGGTCTTTCATTGGCTGACACATTTGGCACAAGTATTGGTGAATTTTCTTGGAAGCAGAGTCAAAAGGGATTAATCTTAGTTGTAACAACTTGTTTCCTCATACAATGTAAAATAAATAGGTTTAAACTGAATCCCCTTTCATCTGTACCTTTATAACAGTCAAAAATTTTCTCCATATTTTACAGCATGGATGTCAGCATTGACATGTTACGATTGAGGTTTGCCCTGGCCCAGACATTTCATTACACGCCCACTGCCTATATCAGCCAAATGATTGACTGGATGAAACATTGCTGTCGAAACAAAGTTCACATTGAGTCTACAGACCTGAGTCAATATGTATTGAATGATCTGTGGCAAATATTTCAGCCAGTCTGTGACCTTGTGTCAAAACTTTCATCTAGGGAGATCCTGGAAAATCCTGACTCAGGTAAATTAGGGATTTAGTGCAAAACTATTGTACTTTTAATAAAGAGTTAACCCTTTCCTGTTTTACAAAGTTTTGGACCTGTCCAAATTCAAAGGCTTTGCAGACGAAAATTTGAAGTGGATTTAATTTGAAAAATAACCAATCTGTAGGGTAGAAAATAGTGTGGAAAAAGAAGAAATTGCTTGTCAGAAGCAATTTCTTCTTTTTTCACAATACTTAAGTAACTTTCCCAATCATAAAATCACAGGCACGTAAAAAGCAGGGATTTAACGGCAAAGTGTTGAAGTTACCTCAAAATTCAAGTAAACTCAGCATATAACTATATCTGTTGATATGATATATTGCTAATAAAGAAGCTGATTTTACGTTTTCTAGTTTCAGTAACTTGTTTTTTCATAACAATAGTCACATTATGTAATGAGTCTTTGGCCCCTTGTGTATTGTTATATCGTTTACTGAACTAATTAAATTGCCTAACCTGAGACATGAATAGATAGTGTGTTTTGGAAAATTATTATGGATTTAGTATTAACCTTTGTCATGCTGGATGCAAACTTTGGCAATTTAGCATTGAAATCAAAGTGCTGAAAGCACTGAATGTACTAATTGTAACTCAGTATTTATTAATCTAATGTAAGTTATGAACTTTTCTGGTTTAAAAAGGAATATCAGATGGTGTGGACCAAGATCAGGATGCAGACTGATCTTTGTCTATACCTCCTGCCAAAGCAGGAATACTCTGGGTTCAGCATGACAAGGCCTAAGACTGAATTGCTCACTTGTATCATTTTTCAGATGTTTGGAATCCCCAACTGTTGGAGAGGCTGACAAAACCTATGAACCCTGCAGAAAGACATCAGCTAGTTACTGATTGTAATAGGTGAGTTATCTTACCTGTCTTCAGAATGTCATACCTTTATCATTTAACATAAGAATAAGTATTTGAAAACATATGAAAGTGAACAAACTGCTTGTAAGAAGCTATTTCTTTATTAGTCCCCCACCGGTTGGGGGACTATAGGTTTGCTCGATTCCGTCTGTCTGTCCGTCCGTCCGTCCGTCTGTCCGTCACACTTTTGTCCGGGCTATATCTTCTAAACCATATGTGCTAGCAACTTTAAACTTGGTACACTTATAGATCTCATTGAGGAGAAGTGTCATGTTCAAGAACCGTTAATCTGTCACGCCCTTTTTTTGAGTTATTGCCCTTTGTTGTTTTTACCCTTACATTCTTGTCCAAACCATATCTCCTAAACTATGAGTGCTAGCAACTTCAAACTTGGTACACTTATAGATCTCATTGAGGAGAAGTGTCATGTTCAAGAACCGTTAATCTGTCATGCCCACTTTTTGAGTTATTGCCCTTTGTTGTTTTTAGTCTAACATTCTTGTCCGGATCATATCTCCTAAACTATAAGTGCTAGCAACATCAAACTTTGTACACTTATAGATCTTATTGAGGACAAGTATCATGTTTAAGAACTGTTACTCTGCCATGTCCACTTTTTGAGTTATTGCCCTTTGTTGTTTTTAGTCTTACATTCTTGTCCGGATCATATCTCCTAAACTATAAGTGCTAGAAACTTCAAACTTTGTACACTAATAGATCTTATCGAGGACAAGTGTCATGTACAAGAACTGTTACTCTGCCATGTCCACTTTTTGAGTTATTGCCCTTTGTTGTTTTTAGTCTTACATTCTTGTCTGGATCATATCTCCTAAATTATAAGTGCTAGCAACTTTAAACTTTGTACACGTATAGATCTCATTTAGGGACAAGTGTCATGTACAAGAACTGTTACTCTGCCACACCCACTTTTGGAGTTATTGCCCTTTGTTGTTTTTACCTTTACATTTTTGTCCGGAACATATCTTCTAAACCATAAGTGCTAGAAACTTCAAACTTACTACACTTATAGATATCATTGAGGACAAGTGTAATGTTCAAGTACTGTCACTCTGCCATGTCCTTTTTTTGAGTTATTGCCCTTTGTTGTTTCTATCCTTACATTTTTGTCCCGTACTTATCTCCTAAACCATAAGCCCTAGCAACTTCAAACTTTGTACACTGGTAGATCTCATTGAGAAGAAGTGGAATGCACAAGAACTGTTACTCTGCCAAACCACTTTTTTAGTTATTGTCTGTTGTTGTTTTTATCCTGACATTTTTGTCCTGACCATATCTCCTGAGCCATCAGTGCTAGCAACTTCAAACTTGGTACACTTATAGATCTCATTAAGGACAAGTGGCATGTGCAAGAATCATTCTTCTCCGCCCACTTTTGGAGTTTTCGCCATTGGTTGTTTTTACTCTTATATTTTTGTTTTGGACATTTTGTTCAAAACCTAATGTGCTAGCAACTTCAAATTTTGTATACAGTTATAGATCTAGTAAGTAGGAGATATATTATAAGAAAGGATTTTTTGTTATCCGGTGGGGGACTCCTGTATTGTATCGCAATACGACATGCACTTGTTTTCAACTGTGTTTTACTCAAATAGACAAAGATTTTAGTGATTTCACCAGCTTGAAATTGTTGTCTGCAAATATGTCAAATATGGACTTGTCTAATATTTATGCCCCCGTATCGAAAGATCGGGGGCATATTGTTTTACCGTTGTCCGTCTGTCCTTCTGTCTGTCCGTCCGTCTGTCTGTCTGTCTGCAAAAGTTAACCAAAAAACTTAACATTGCCAATATCTTCAAGCCTATTTAAGATACAAGGCTCATATTTGGCATGTTGATAGATCTCAATGATCCGCATCTGCTGGTACCAAAGCCAAGGTCATGTGACAAGGTCAAGGTCATCTGTCAAGGTCAAATAACTCAAAAAGTTAACCAAAAAACTTAACATTGCCAATATCTTCAAGCCTATTCAAGATAAAAGGCTCATATTTGGCATGATGATGGATCTCAATGATCCGCATCTGCTGGTACCAAAGTCAAGGTCATGTGATAAGGTCAAGGTCATCTGTCAAGGTCAAATAACTCAAAAAGTTAACCAAAAAACTTAACATTGCCAATATCTTCAAGCCTATTTAAGATACAAGGCTCATATTTGGCATGATGATAGATCTCAATGATCTGCATCTGCTGGTACCAAAGCCAAGGTCATGTGACAAGGTCAAGGTCATCTGTCAAGGTCAAATAACTCAAAAAGTTAACCAAAAAACTTAACATTGCCAATATCTTCAAGCCTATTCAAGATAAAAGGCTCATATTTGGCATGATGATAGATCTCAATGATCTGCATCTGCTGGTACCAAAGTCAAGGTCATGTGACAAGGTCAAGGTCATCTGTCAAGGTCAAATAACTCAAAAAATTAACCAAAAAACTTAACATTGCCAATATCTTCAAGCCTATTCAAGATTAAAGGCTCATATTTGGCATGATGATAGATCTCAATGATCCGCATCTGCTGGTACCAAAGTCAAGGTCATGTGACAAGGTCAAGGTTATCTGTCAAGGTCAAATAACTCAAAAAGTTAACCAAAAAACTTAACATTGCCAATATCTTCAAGCCTATTCAAGATACAAGGCTCATATTTGGCATGATGATAGATCTCAATTATCTGCATCTGCTGGTACCAAAGTCAAGGTCATGTGACAAGGTCAAGGTCATCTGTCAAGGTCAAACTTTGAAAAAAATGCTGTTACGGGGGCATTTGTGTTTCACAAACACATCTTGTTTGTTCTCTGGTATTGGGTTTTCACTGTTTCAATGCATAAAGTGTATTGTTTGGGGTTAATAAAAGGGTCTATACACATTTCTGGATAAAATCTTTTTTAGGCCAAAGTAGAAATCACAACTTTTCTTTCATTTATTAGCTCGGCTGTTTTCGGAGAAAACCCGAGGTATTGCTATAGCCTTTGTGTCGTCGTTGTCGTGCGAAAACTTTGACATTTTGTTATATCTCTGGTTCTACTGAAGGCATTTACTTGAAACTTGGCACACATGTTCATCATCAAAAGAGCAACCTATACTATCAAGGGGGATAACTCTAGATGAATTTTGAACAAATTATGCCCCTTTTTTGACTTAGATTTTTTCCCACCATCCAGCACTCAACAGCCGAGCGTAGGCAGCCGTAGGCCATGCTCTTGTTTCAAGGACATTTCTCTTTCATTCCAAGGTCATTTCTCGTTTACTTATTAGGATATTTCTCTCTAGTTCATTCCAAGGTCATTATATTTAATTCATTCTTCTGTCTGAATATATTTAAGTAAATGCATCTTAAGATCTTATTCCATTTAACCCATCATTAAAAAAGCAAAAGAAAGAAAAATATATCAAAGATGAATGAATTGTCATTCTATGTGTAGTAATATTTGATAATTTTTATGCCCCCGATAGGGAGGCATAATAAATTTGACTTGTCCGTCCGTCCGTCTGTCCGTCCGTCTGTCCGTCCGTCCGTCCGTCATTCCGTCCAAAAACTTTAACATTGGCCATAACTTCCTTATTACTATCAAAGCGGTGTCGGGGGCATTGTCATCTTACAGTGACAGCTCTTGTTTATTACAGAGTACACATCATGAAAACAGTCCAGATGAACTTGGCCTTTATGAAGAAATTCTATTATGCCATACAGATGGGACTTGAAAAAGGTGAGTCCAGGGGCCCGTTTTATTAAATTTCTTACGAATATAATGGTCGTAATTCAAAATCCCAAATGCCTTGCAATATTTTATTAGAATCGTCTTTTGAAGACGATTCAAATGAGATATTACATGGCAGAATTCCATATCTAGTAACCACTGTAGAAGCAACTTTAATTTTTGACTTACGCAAAAAATGATTGTAAGATATTTACTGAAAACGGCCCCAGGGTTCTTATTTGGTACTTTGTCAGGTGAATTAACCCTTTCCTGTTAAATTCCAGAATTTCAAATTCCTGTGATTTTATACTTAACTTTTTTTTCAACAATTAATTTCCCATTTTCTACTACATTCTGATAAATGGAAAAAATGGGTGTGGTGTTGCGGGGATTCATGCTTTAAAATAGTTCATGCCGCAAATAACAGTAGACCATGCTCATTTCAAAAGGTTTAATCGTGAACACATAAAGAGACTGTTGAGAAAACCTTATTGCATGGTGTAAAGCTGTTTATATCTACCAGGAATAATCAATACTATTAATCAAATCCCTGGTCAGCTTCCTCGTTAAAAGTTCAATGAAGATAGCCTAATGTGTAGGAATATATGAAGGCAATAGAGTCGTAAGTGATACCAACACCTTATGGATATAACCCAATGCAATCACAATTGGCATTGCCTTTTAACACAAGACAGGCAACCCAGCTTAGGAAAGTTGTATTTTACATCAGAATTTTCTATCAGGTCATAACAAAGATAATAGTCAGATAATGAATGAATAAGAATCAGGTACGAAAAACTACATTACTCCAATATGTGAGAATGAATTATCTTCACGAAATTGGAATGATATCATACACCAGTACTTTGATAGGCAGTTTTTGGAGTTTGTCTTTTTGGGAAATTCCTTTATACATGTCTTTTAAAAATGCGTCAATCAAAACTTCGATTTTCAGCAACATCTATCATGAAAAATTATTGATGATACATAGTTGAGTCCTTGTGGGTACAACTTCTCTTAGGTCTACTTATGATGTTTTGGTCCCAAAGGTGATGGTGAAAGAAAATTGTTCACATTTCATTCTCTTCTGTTTTGCATTTATAAATACAGCAGCCGTATAACCAAAGGTAGGGTTCGGACCATATTAAAAGCCTTACCAAATGACTTAAAATTACTTACCTCAATTAGATTTATCATGAAAATGAAAAGACGTAAAGAAATGCTTGTTACTAAATAATACCTCAAAAATTTAATTATCTTTAGAAAATAAGAGGTTATAAAGGAATTCTTGTTACAAAAAGTTCTTTCATATCTCAGTGTTTCGTCATTTTGGTGTCTTTCTTATTAGGGTATTCAGAACCCTGAATTCATGTGAGTACTATGCAAGTGGGATGTAACTTGCAAATAGCTGCACAGTTTGGTCATCTTAGACACAGGGCTGTTAATCTGAGAAATATGAGGGTGTGTGCGTTTTGAGTCCTGGGGCATGTTTTACTAAACATCTTACAATCTTTTTTTGTGTAAGTCAAAAATTTAAGTTGCTTCTACAGTTGTAATTAGATATCGAATTCTGCCATGCAACATCTCATTGGAAACGTCTTCTAAAGACCATTTCAATGAGATATCGCAGGGCAGAATCCATCAATGAATAAAAACACCAGATACGATGATTGATTTTGACTTATGATTAATTTTTTCGTAAGATGTTAAGTAAAATCTGCCCCTGGTTTTGATGCCTGTGCAGAAGATACAGAGACACAAACAATATATTGTGATATAAACTGTAGATTAAACCTCATTCTAACAAATAAATGTAAAAACTTTAAACATGCAGAAAATAACAACAACCCAACACTATCACAGATAAATACTTAAGCATTCACATGATCAGAATGGTATTTTCACTTTTGTACAGGGTTCGACACAAAGGGGAGTCCAGTGTTTACCTGTTGGGACTCATTTTTAGCTCACCTGAGCACAACGTGCTCAAGTGAGCTATTGTGATCACCTTTTGTCCGGCGTCCGTGCGTCGTCCGTCGTGCGTCATCCGTCGTCCGTCGTCCGTCAACAATTTCTTTAAACGACATCTCCTCCTAAACTACTGGGCCAATTTTAACCAAACTTGGCAGAAATGTTCCTTAGGTGGTCCTCTTTAAGAATTGCTAAAAGAATTGAAATCGGTGAAAAACTCTGGTTGCTATGGCAACCAAAGTTAAAAATTTAAGAAAATCTTTAAAATTCTTCTTCTTCTGAACCCGCAGCCCTACAGCCTTGAAATTTGGTATGGATGATCAGCTCATAGACCTTAATAAAAATAGCTAAAATCATATCTGTTGGGCCACCAGGTGCGGAGCATCAGGGGGGAGGGGGTAGTACTTTTGGTAAATTTTGTAATCTTTAACCTTCTTCTTCTTCTGATCATGAAGGCCTACAGCCTTAAAATTTTACATGTATCATCACCTCATAGACCTTAATAAAAATAGCTAAAATTATATCTTTAGGGCCGACAGGTGCGGAGCACGAGGGGGGAGGGGGTAGTACTTTGATGAAAATTTTGTAATCTTTAACCTTTTTCTTCTTCTAAACCAGGAGACCTACAGATTTGAATATTGGCAATGATGATCAGCATATGGACCTTTAATACCTAAAATCATGACTGTAGATTTACCAGGTGCGGAGCACCAGGGGGGAGAGGGTACTACTTTTGTGAAAACTTTGTAATCTTTAACCTTCTTCTTCTTCTGAACCACAAGCCCTACAGACTTGAAAATTGGCATGGAGGATCAGCTCATAGACATTAATGTAAATAGCTAAAATCATGACTGTAAAGCCACCAGTTGCGGAGCACCAGGGGGGAGGGGGTAGTGCTTTTGTGAAAATTTTGTAACTTTAATCTTCATCTTCTAATGAACCAGGAGCCCTACAGACTTCAATATTGGCATGGATGATAAGCCTATGGAACTAAAATAAAATAGCTAAAATCATGAATGTAGGGGCCACCAGATGCGGAGCATTAGGGGGCAGGGGGTAGTACTTTGGATCAATTTTGAAATCTTTAACCTTATTCTTCTCCTAGATCAGGAACCCTACAGACTTGAAAATTGTCATGGGTGATCAATATATTGACATGAATAATAGCTAAAATCATGACTGTAGGGTCACCAGGTGCTGATTGTCTTGGGGAGGGGGTAGTACTTTGGATCATTTTTGAAATCTTTAAACTTCTTCTAATGAGCCAGGAGTCCTACAGACTTGAAAATTGGTATGGATGATCAGCATATGGACATATATTGAATTAGCTAAAATCATGACTGTAGATTCACCAGGTGCAGTGCATCTTGGGGAAGGGGGGAGTGCTTTGTTGAGAATTTTGAATCCCTACAGCCTTTAAATTTGACATGGATTGATCAACCCATTAAAGAAAACTCTAAAAGTCTCAGACTCAGCCTGTATATCTGGCATAGATTAGCTGATCACAGACCTTTTATGGAAAAAGCTTAAATAAATAATGTCCAGGGGAGGAGCAGAGGGGGGGGGGATGATTATTTCAAATGTTATCTGATTGAATAAGTGAAAATCTCTTTTTCGGTGGTTGCATGGACATACCTAGGTAATGAAGCTTTTTTCTCAGGTGAGCGACCCAGGGCCAAAGGCCCTCTTGTTTTTTGTAAGGAAGGAGTCCCATGCTGGTTAATACAAGAATAATTCAAAAAACATAATAATTAATCAATACTCAGGATTGTTTCCTTTTCAATCCTCATCAGAAGAATAGATTACCGGTATATCTAGTTTGTTGAAGATAAAATTTGCTTGCATATAGTAATATTTTCAAAGAAAACCATCTCCTTTGAAGGAGAAACTTTTTGAAAAGAAGAAATTGGTTGTCACAAGCATTTTTTTCTTTTCCACAAAGTTCTGCCCATTATGAAATTCAGACTCATTACTTTGTGCTTGGACTCTTTAATTCCATAGCTTTGGGGTTCAATAGACTCCGTACTCATAGAAGTTATTGTCAAATACTGTTGTATGTTTTCCAAAGTTCAGATATATCCATTGTCAAGGGGAGTTTTGCTTATTTGGCTTTTCAGAGTTCAAAATATCTTTTTGACTTGCAGTAATTTCATTATTTTCCTACATATATTTAGGCTGGATGTTTTCATAGAAAACATGAGGCATTTCTATAGCATTGTTGTTGTTGTCATAGTTCTTGTCATTGTCGTTATGTGAAAATTTAAATATTTTCTGACATCTCTAGTTCGACTTTAGAATTGATTTGAAACTTGACATGCATGTTCACTATCAAAAAAGCAACTTGTTCTGTCATGGGGGTTATTCTGGATGCATTTTGTGCAGATTATGTCCCTTTTTAGTCCCCTACCGGTGTTTACACCGGAGGGGACTATAGGTTTGCCCTCCGTCTGTCCGTCCGTCTGTCCGTCCGTCCGTCCGTCCGTCCGTCTGTCCGCTCAAATCTGGATCCCGCGATAACTTAATAACTAAGCAAGCGTTTTTGATGAAAGTTGGTATATGACTAGATGGCAATGTGTAGATTATGCACATCATTTTATTTTTGTTTTTCGACTTAAATTGAGGTTGCTATGGTTACAGAAATAGTGAAAATATGGCCAAAAATGGGATCCTGCGATAAGATAATAACTAAGCAAGCTAGTTTGATGAGACTTGGTATATGACTATATGGCAATGTGTAGATTATGCACATCATTTTATTTTTGTTTTTAGACTAAAATTGTTGTTGCTATGGTTACGGAAATAGTGAAAATATGGCAAAAAATATTGGATCCTGCGATAAGTTAATAAGTAAGCAAGCTAATTTGATGAGACTTGGTATATGACTAGATGGCAATGTGTAGATTATGCACATTATTTTATCTTTGTTCTTTGACAAAAAGTGTGGTTGCTATGGTAACGGAAATAGTGAAAATATGGCAAAAAATGGATCCTGCAATAACTTAATAACTAAGCAAGCTAACTTGATGAAACCTGTTTTAAAATGTAAAAAAAATTATAAGCCATGTTAGTCAGGGTGGTGATGCAGCAGTATTAATCACCTCCAGTGAAAGTTCTCATTTCTTACCAACAAGACTGAAGAAAAACATCTTGGATCAGACAAGGTCACTGTTATTGATACTATTTCTTGCATCTGTCTATTGCTTGCATGAATTGTATAGTGGGCACAGCAGAGACAACAACTCATGTAAGTCTTGTAACCCTTTCCAAAACAAGACCTGGTTTTGACGTCCCTGATAGAATTGGCGTGGGAAAACATTGAGACAAAAGACCATATTGAGTCAATGTGAAGCCGGTAGGGGACTTTATGTGTTGCATACAACACCAGATACTTGTTCAACTTTGATGTTTAAGCCACTATACAGCACCAAACACCCGAGTGTAGCCAACTAAGCCCAATCAGTACTTGATGGCTTGATGGAGCTTGATCAAGTTGATCAGATCAGCAGTTGGTACATATCGTAACCAGCCCTGCGTTCAGGATGAAAAAATGGTGCAAACTGTTTGCAAATTGTATTCTGCTTTGTTTGCAGTTAAATACTTGATATAAGTGTTATAAATACAATTTTAATAAAGCTGTATTTACCACATTTTGGTCGGCTGCAAATGATATGTCGGAATTACTCTTCAAAATGGGGAACTAAAGAAATAATTAAATGCTAATTCTTTCTACAAGTTTCTGTCCAAAATGTATCCTGAAATGACTAAGGTTGGTCAAAAATTAGGATTGGTTGTGAAAGAGTGATTCAGAGGAGAATTATTAAATGGCTTTTTGAGGGTCAGTGCAAAAATGTTGTAATTGTCTATTGATGAGTCAGTACATCACAAATGTAAGTGCCTGTAAATATATAGGCACTTACAAAAGTGTTGCACTGACTGCTTGATATAATTATATAGAAACTTACAATAGTTTTGCACTAAACTCTTGTATTGCTCTTAGACAACTTTTGATCAACACCTTTTGATACATCATAAAAATGTATGAAAGAAATTAAAATTTTCTATGAAATAGAAGAGTAAAAATGCAACATCAATAAATTTTTCAAATGTTTTGTAACAGGCAAAAACATCTCAGTTGTAAAAGATAAATAGGAAAATCCTTGGTAGCCGAGTTGGAAATGCTATGCAAATTCTGATTTGTCGTCAATTATTTCTGGGAAAAATCAAGAAATTTAACTATTTATCAGAGAGGCCTATTTGTGGATCTGAATATTGAATCTGAAAAGTGTAAATCTCCATAAATATTTCTCATTATCTCCCATGAATTATGTAAAATGTTTTCTTTAACCAAACCCAACACAATCACACTTGAAGATTGGTTGCTTTCTGAGAAAACTACTAAAAAAGCAACTTTTACTATCAACAGGGCCCAAACTGCTTAAAACAATCCATTTGTTCATTTGCAACAATGTTTATTATCCAGAGGAAAAGAAAAAAAGATTAAAATTGACATTTTGCCACCCATAAATTAAAGTCAATTTCTTTTTTGGTTGCAAATTCCATTTATCATTTGAATTAAAAGAATTGGAATTATCAAATTCATCATTAATTTTAATAAGCCAGATTTATTCTACCTTATCAAGCAAATGCGGAGTATTTTTCGATTGTAAAAATTGCGAACAGAAATAAATGAAAAAAAACAAAAAACAAACAGATTGTACTAGTAAGAAAACTGAACTTTTAGCTGGGCTTTTTTTTGGAGAAAACCAGAGGTATTGCTATAGCCTTGGTGTTATTTACGTTGTTGATGTTGATGTCATGGTGCGTAAACTTTGACATTTTGTGATATCTCTGGTTCTACTGAAGGCATTCACTTATAAATTGGCACACATATTCAGTATCAAAAGCGGAACCAATACTATCAAGGGGGATAACTCTAGATGCATTTTTGCAGATTATGTCCCTTTCTGAACTTAGATTTTTTATTCACTATCCAGAACCCATCAGCTGAGGGAAGGCACCCTGTAGGCGGTGCTCTTGTTTTTTTAAAAAAAAACTTGTTCAATCAATCTTTATTTTCATTTTAAAATGACCCCTTTTCAATGTAATTACATAGAAAAGAAAACGAGACATTCTTAATTGACTACCAATTAAAAAAAGAAAACAATACATCATTAGCTAATGGCTTTAAATGTATAAGTATATCATATGTGATGTATTTTTAAGCAATAATTGGGGATTCATATGTGACCCCTCATGCAAAAACGACTATCAGTGATTTCTGTGAAATAAATATTTGAAAAAAAAGTTCAAATTCCAGAAGAGCTTAACAAAACATATAAAAAATATTGAATGATAAGATTTAGAAAATGATCCAAGTGCAAAATGTTTCAGCTCTTGTCAGCCTGCATAGACTGACCATGGTCGACACTTTGCTTTTCATCTGATGGGTCATATGATATATAATTTGCTGTTTCATGATGGCATTTTAACTCCTCTGCTGCTGTACACAAAGAAATAATAGAAGGGTCAGCGCAACACTTTTGTAAGTGCCTATTTATTTATAGGCATTTACAATAGTCTTGTGCTGACCCAATGAAAAGTAAAGATTTAGCAGACAGTTTGGACTAAGTTCAGCCTGCACAGATGAGGATGAGCAGTCTGATCTTTGCTTTATCTGCCTGCTTTGTACTTGTTTCTTTTGGATAAAACTTGAGCAAAAATAGATGAAATGTTTCACAATAAAAAAAAAATTAACCAGAATAACATTTAAAAGAATTCTTGAAGATTCTGTGATGGTGTAACAATTTATATTTAAATGGGTTTTGTCAAATAATTGGTTGGTTGATATAATCAAGATACTGCACCAGACTTTTTGGCTTCAATTCACTCCTAGAAATTCAATTGTTACTAAAAAACAGCATGCCTGTTCAGAGCTACAGATTAAGGGCGTATTTTGGATTTTAGATCAAAGTATTTTTTATATTTTCAGTACAAACCATATTTTAGTGGTTCACATTTGAATCGTCTCTGAGACAATTCAAATGAGTACCCACAACATAAAGTTTTTTTGAGAAATAAACACTTTAGACTGGTTTTTACTGTCTCTTATCTGCTTGCACTTCTGCCTGTTACAAAATTTCCAAACATTACATTTGATTATCCCTAACTACATGTACTTGAATCCACATTTTTGTTCACTGAAAATAATTGTTTTTGAAAATATTTAAGGAAAGGAAGAAATTATGTGTAACAAGATTTCATAACAAGAATTTTTATGTTGAAGCCTTTGTTTCTGTGACTCAATATAAAAAACATGTACCACCCTGAATGAAAATATGCTCCGATGGTCACATGATTAGGAACTTACTGTGAAAGTGTCATACAAATCCACCTATTCAGGTGGTAGACTTGAAATAGTTCCTAAAGATTTTTGAACTTGTAAACATTTGATTGTTTATTTCTGTTTATTTATCGTGGCTACTGTAGCACATGCCCATATCAGCGACGACCCCAGAAGACGGTAAGTTGTTATGGAGGATAGTGCAAGAATACATGACGAAACTTCTGCGGAGATCTGCCATAGTTCTTAAAAAACCTTGGTGTAAAGCACTGTCTCACAAGACCTCAGTTTTAGGTCTCATTTGAAAGACACTTAATAGTTAGTGTGTTAGCCTGCAAATTGAACCCATGTGATCAACCTTCAATTGTTTTGAAGCCTGGTGCTCTACGGAATGAGCTAATCTGACTGACACTCATGATCTTTCACGATGTTAACAAAGTTTCCTGATGAAACCATTAGGAAACCTCAGTTAACACTGGTACAGTTCATGACTTTAAAAACTTTGAGCTACTATTAAGGGTCCACTACTTTAATAATAGAGATGTGGCAATAAAGAATTTAAAATTAAGGCCTCTTCTTGCACAATGCATAATAATATTTCCAAATTCAGACATTATTTGCAAGGTCACATTATGAGACTCTTTCTATGAAAGTTTCATGAAAATCTATGCATAATTGATTGATTGATTGATTGAATGGAGTTTTACACCGCTTTCAACATTTAACACCTAACAATGGTTTCCTGGTATTTCTCTCACCAGTACAACCAACATATCCTTCCTAGCCTCAAGCTGCTATCCCACATAGGTGTACAATTATCAACCCATTGGTGAGAGACAAACAGTCCCATGCATAATTAAAGGAGGAGATTTGTTGGGAAGAAATAGGCAAATAATTTATAGAAAGACTGATGGATAAACAGACTATTAGAAAAAAATGATAATAGTTTATGACCAACTGTAGTGTCTTATACAAATCTTTTTCATATGGTATCTAATATCAGATTGTGCTTTGAAAGGGAATGAAGGGTCAGTTGCCAACGAATTTCAGAAATATTGGGAAATATGAATGGCTTGAAGTCATCATGTTATTTATCTGTAACTAATGTAGATGTCAGAAAAATAAATCTGTTCATCTTTGATTGATGCAGAATTAATGCACTTCAAACAAAAACCTCTATTTGTTTTATTCCAAATAGCAAAGGAACTTTGGAGCAATTTATAGATACATTTTAACCCTTTTCTGTTTTACAAAATTTTAGACCTGTCCAAATTCAAAGGTTTTGCAGACGAAAATTCAAAGTGTTTTAATTTGAAAAATAACCATTCAGTAGGGTAGAAAATAGTGTGGAAAAAGAAGAAATTGCTTGTCAGCAATTTCTTCATTTTTCACAATGTTTTCTCAATCATAAAATCACAGGCACGTAAAAAGCAGGGATTAAACAGCAAAGGGTTAAGAAGAATTGGTAGAAAGAAAATAATCATAGATTCTTGTAACTCAGAGAGGGTAATTGTTTTCAGTGTAAGATCAATTTGTTTTTCAATGAGTGAAGAACAAAGGCTATATTTTCAATAGTGGCACTTGAAAGAATTTGGTATCTTTAAAAGCAGAAATTACTTTTAAAGGGAATGATGGGGTCAGTTGCCATTGACTTTCAGAAATATTGGGAAATATAAATGGCCTGAAGTCATCATGTTATTTATCTCTGACTAATTTAGATGTAAGAAAAATAAATCTACTGAATTTGATAGATGCACATTTTATGCACTTTAAACATAGACCTCTGTTTGCTTTATTCCAAATAGTTTGGGCTATTCTTTTGAATAATTCGTGTAGAGATAATTATAGCAAATAGGGTTTATTACTAGAGAAGACCCCAGGTTTAGTTTTAAGTACTAAAAAGTTCACTCAATTTCAATATTTTACATCATAGTCACAGTTCAAAGTAAGGGAGAGCAAATATTGCAAAAAAGTGACTTCTTGAAACAAATAATAATAAATAATTAAAAGTAATTAAGTTCGTAGATAAATATGATTAATAAATAGATAAGAATAACAGTAATGGGTTTTCAAAGACAGACAAAAAGCAACACCATCAGGAAAATATTAATGGTACAAGACAAAGTTTCAAAAATTTCATAAAAAAAATGTTGCATGTTTCCTTTGAAAATAGAATAGTCTAATATTTTGACATCTTGTTATTGGTTTAAGTGGTATTTGTGTCTTGACGGATACAAGCAAAAAGCAGCTCTTTTCAGGTTGCTGCATAGCTACAAATAAAATGAAAAAAAAATGCAAGCTTATCAAAACTATTGTTGCTATGTTAATGGGCATCTATAGTCTTGCTACAGAAATAATAACAAAAAGTTGTCCATAATGTAGCAAAGCAAGAAAAAACAAAAAATACTAAAAAAAAAATATTCTATTTACCTCTAAAATGCTCTTTTGAAATAAAGGAAACTTTTTGATAAATAATCTGTTCACTTTATTTAATAAAAATGCTCACTTAAGATTTTATGATATGTAAATGCACACTTTTTTTTATTTTAGGACACCATCACATTACAATACTTAAGTTGGTGGAACCGTAATAGTTCCACAACATTTCGGGACTGATAAATTATGAAAATCATTAGGAAGCCTCAGTTAACATTATTTAAGTTAATTACTGCCGAAACATTGCAGATCTATTACAGTTCCAATACCTCAATTGGGGTTAAAAAATTACTTTTTTTAAAAAAAAAAAATTCTGGCATATTTTGAAAATCAAACAAAAATCGATAAAATGAATAAATAAGATAAAAAATAGTATATTTGCTTTGTAATGTCTTCATTGAACAAGATAGAGAGAAAAAAGTTGAAAATATATAAGAAAAGGAAAATATTCTAACCTGAAATATCAAAAAGTTCCAATCTTGTGAAAGGAGAAAAACTCCATTAATTTACACTATTGGGTATTTGATCTGATCTGTAACATTGATATTGGCAAACAGAAGTGACTTCAAGTTTGCTTGTAACATCAATCCAGCAAAATCAACCATCAGCCGAGTTTTTATATCAATATTTCTAAATTCTCACAATCAGATTTTGAGGTTCAATTTCTTAGACAAACTTAAATTTTTCCAGCTTATAGAAAGGAAAGTTTTTTTTTTAAGCCAATCCGAGTCATTATGGTCATCAATATATACTGACTTGTAAAACACACCAAACAATTTTGCTATTATTTAAATACATCACAAATGCTTACATTCTCTTGTTACATAAAGAAATTCCATTGATTTTGTTAAAACAATTTAAGGTTTAAAAAGATTATTTTGTTAGCATTTGCTTTTTGGCATCTTGTAGTATGCATATTCAATACTGTTCCTGCTTATAGAATTTGCTTTATATACATAAAGTCTTCGGAGGAGTGAGAGAAAGAGAAAGAGAGGGAGGGGAAAGTGAGTAGACTGGACTGCTTGAATAAAACTGCATTCAGATTTTCATTTCTAGAATTTGTAATCTGGTATATGGCTTGGCCAAACTATAGACATTGATGAAACCATTCTGTGAAAATAATTTGTCCTAAGAAATCTACAAAATCTGAAATAATTTAAAGACAAAGCTTAATTACAAGGGCCAGACAAAGTAATTGATTTCATGTCTTAGAAACAAGATTAACAATGTCCTATTGTGAATTATCCATGAAATGTTGATAGCCTGTCGAAATAGAATCTCTTTTTGTTAGATAATACTACTTGCTATGTGGTTAGAATGATAAGTCTACCAATTCCAACAGCCTAAAGCACTAGGCTGGTCCAGATTCAAAGGAGCTGCAGATTATATTTTTGCATCAAAAGATCTGGGCATATTATTTACTGCTGTCCGTCTGTCTGTCTTCAAAACTTAACCAAAAAACTTAATATTTCAATTTCTTCAAGGCTATTTAAGATACAATGCTCATATTTGGTATGATGATAGATCTCATTGATACACATAAATTTACGCTGGTACCAAGGTCAAGATCATGTGACAAGATCAAGGGCATTTGTCAAGGTCAAATTTTCAAAAAAATACTCTTTCAGGGGCATTCATGTTTCACAAACACATCTTGTTCATTTTACCATAATGTGTTCAGATCTCACTTTTTTTAGACAGCATGAAAAAGAACACTTGTTTGGAAGTCGGTAAGGTTTTGTATTGACCATGTCACTGGAAAAAAATTAGGCATTGCTTCACTTTATATGTATTTGCGTCTTATTTCTAGGGAACATTTATCTTATGACATTTATGGATTGATTTCTATGAAACTTGCACAGGATGTCCCTTATCAAGTAGCCTGCATTCAATCAGATTTTGGTGATACCAATGTGGAATTACAGAAAAGGGACATTCTTTAGGATATTTGATAAACATAACTAAATCAATATATACATGTATGTTATGAAATATATTATTAATATCCATTAATTGATAGCATGATACAATATCTTTTAACCAAAAATATGTGAAATAAGTATTTATACTTATATATTTCAGACAAAACAAATGGAAAGCAGACATTAAGTGAAGCCATTTCCCATCTGGGAGCTTTATTTCCAGAAATGGTGGATGCCATTACAGACAGTGTACCTTACCTACTTATTTCAGACTACACTTCTGTGGTCAAGGTAAGTACCTTATTTCTTCTAATAAACACTCCGGGGAGCTATAGCTATAACAAGAGGGGGGGAGCTTTTATTTAGTATGCATTTATTGATTAAAAAAAACGATAAATTGTCTTTTGTGCCCTTTTCCTTTTAATTTGAGGGGAGTTTTCTCTAAACAATCATATAAATGATTGTTTAGAGAAAATTCACATCAAATTAGAGAAGAAGTCTAAAAAATTTCTTAAAATTTAGGCATTTAAAGTTGGTTTTTCCTAGTAAAAAATGCAGGGGTATTACTATTAGTGGGGATGTCATAATTAGGAGAAATATGGTACTTGCATTATAAGTAAAATATGTAGGGGTGTTACTATCAGGGAGGGCGCTATAAGTAGGGGAAATATGGTACATGCATTATAAGAAAAAATGTAGGAGTATTACTATTAGTGGGGATGTCATAATTAGGGGAAATATGGTACTTGCATTATAAGTAAAATATGTAGGGGTGTTACTATCAGGGAGGGCGCTTTAAGTAGGGGAAATATGGTACATGCATTATAAGAAAAAATGTAGGGGTGCTACTGTTAGGGAGGGTGCTATTATTAGGGGAAATACGGTACATGCATTATGACAGGGGCCTAGAGGGGAGAGTGGATGATATTTAATGCTATTTTAGAATCTTTATAGATCTACAAAGCCCTATAATTTGGGTACTCATTTTAATTATCTCAATGATTATCTCGACATTCATTGTGACGTCACCAGTATTTCGCCCCGCATAGATGACGTCAGATAGGATGAAATGCACAAAAGCAGGGTATAAGTTTTTGATAATTTCACTGCGAGTGATAATCTACCGTCATTTCTCGATAAACCACCGAAAAGCATTAAAGAAGTTGGTTATAATTGTTAAATTTTGAGTAGCAAATACTTTTTTTCACCTATTTTAAGAGCTTAAACCATTTTGTAAGTAGGTGAGAAAATGAGATAAATACAGATCAGATAAATACAGCTTTTATATAAATAGAAAATACATCAAGTAATTTCTTTTTCCCATAAAAGTTTCTACCCTACACTTACTTTATACTCAAATTTTCTGACTACTCTTTTAGTTTGGAACAGTTCAAAATTTTGTCTTGTGATCAGGAGTAAAAATTGAGATCAATATCATCATGTTTCCTAGAAAGGAAGTATTGTCAGGAAACCTATCATTCACCTTAAGTGTTTCATAATTTTTGTATTCTATAATTACTCTAACTGATGGGTTGATATTTTCCCTCATAGAAATATGGACACAATAGAAATTGCATAAACCAATTCTGAGCTGCTGTCATTGCACAGTTGATAAGAGTGTGAGATTGTCAATCTAGAGGTCCCAGGTTTGATCCCTGATGGTAGCACTCATCTTTTCTGACTATTTCTAATCTACCACCAGTAATTGTAGACCTCTGTGGGATAGCAACTGGAGGCTAGGAAAGGATAAGCTTCTCTCTCTGATGTGCTGAAGGTCCTGGAGGGATATGTTATTGTATCTAGGAAAGGATGTAATGGTATTACTGGTATGAAAAATACCAGGATCCATTGTTAGGTGCTTCAGCTGCCAAGATATAACTGAAGTATTGTTGAAAGCAGTGTAAAACTCCATTCAAACAAACAAGCAAGCTAAACCAATTCTGACAATTGCAACATCTCACACATAGATGAATAAAAAGACATTAGGCTGTCCAGAAAGTTGCATGGAGCATAATGAATATTTGCTTATTGCCTGGAATTGTTCTAAAATGGGCCAGGTGAAGACTCTGATCAGACTGTGCAAATGCACAGACTGATCTGCTAGTCTTATCTCGAAGCACAAATGAAAAAATTGACTTATTTAAAAAGCACCTTATGGAGACACCTATCAGTCTGTGCAAATGCACTGGCTGGTTTGAGTATTTTCTTGGAGCATATTTGAAAAAATGGAAAATATCACTCCTAAGTTATGATATGAAAAAAGGAATGGGTGGTAATACAAAACCCTGAAATAGTTCAAATTGATCTAAAATATTGCTAATAGACATGAACTAGGGCAAAGCCCAGAAATTATTGGTAAAATTGGCTGTTAGAAGATGGGAAGTTTGATTATTTTGCCCAATGATTACCTAATTTACTTTGCCCTGTTTTCTCAACAAGAAAATTGGTCATGTTATCTTGATCTATATTTTATAGACTATGCATCCGGAAATTTACTGTTTTCCTAGGATCATTTAATGGATCAGTGCTGAAAGATTTTTTTGGATCAGTGCTAAAAGATGTAACTGCCTATAATCATATAGGCAGTTACATCTGTTTAGCATTGAGCCATTGATTTGACAGATAAGTGTTTATATGAAAGTTATCATCTAAATCTTTGAAAAAACAACAAGAAAGATATTCATTATGAAAAATAAGAATTCTGGAATATTTTCTGAATAATAATTATTGGGGATGTAAAGAAAAACTTTGGACATGGCAATGGATTAATTGAACCTCAGAATTTTGGGTTAAGAAGTATATAGGATGCAGTTTCCTAGAAAGTCAAATGAAAGCTTCTAATTCATTTTAGACAAGTATTTGGAGAGAGTTACAAGCAAGGCCTTAGATAGAGAGATAGTTAAGATCGTATTTTCTGATCAATTAACTCTATATTTGCATATTTATTGTGCCCAGAAGATTTTCTTGGCAGATCAACCACTTAAAAGGTTTACACAAAATTTTAACAGAGCATTTGGGGAATAATATTGGTCTTCTGCTGTATCTATTTAAAACTTGGCTTACAAACTTTTTCTTTAAAATTCAATGCTATTCAATGAACATCCCTCATATTTAGTATAATGGTCCCTTACTTGTAAAGTTTTAGTATTCAGAAAGATGATAGATAGATCACATTGATATTGACAGGCAGATACCATTAGGTCAAGGTCATTTAGCTTGGTCAAGGTCTTTTATCAGAGGTTAAGCATCTGAAATTATTGCATTTTTGAGGTCATAATTGTTTCATAAAGGCCTCTTGTTAATTTTAGCATAAAAGTAAAAGAGATTGATAAACTTTATCTGATTAAATTTTACAATGCTACTTTTGACTCAAATTTTTGAGTTTCAATGCCACAAAATTTCCCAGTTATACTGTATTTGATACAGGCATTGTGTTGCATTTTATGTGTTATTTTGAAGTAAATCTACGACTATGAAATAAGGTTTGTCTAGACAAACTCATAAAGATATGTGAATTGTCCCAATAATTTGCAGAATAATAGGACAATATTTGTTGGTATTTGTTGCACAGGTTGTTATTGGTCTTAAAGATAATTGAATTGTGTTTATAGGGATGGAACATTCAGTTGTATCTTTAACTGAATAAAGAGAAAAAAGCTTGGGGAAACATTGTATTAAATGAAGAAATTTATTGTTTCAAGCAATTTCTACAATGTAACTCTTTCCCAAAAGAAAGATATTTAAGATTTAATCTATCAAAATTTGTGTCAAAATTCATAAATGTTTATGTATCTACAGGTATTTTTTAAACATAATTCAGTGTCTACTCTAGGATTCAAAAAGTAGGGTGGGTGGGGGTGGTGGTGGTTTGTTTAAAATCAGAAAAAATTCCAAAAAGATTGACATTTTTTCTCTTTCTCTGTAAAAAAAATCCCCCATTGTCTTCAGAAATAGAGGGGGGGGGGCATTTCAAAAGTATGTGCTAAAATGTGCAATCCCTCTTCTTAGAATAGTCTTATACTGTATTTTATCATGCAAATAAGCATGTAATAATCTGATATCACTTGCCTGATAACATAAAATGATATCAGGCAATCTATTTTTCCAGAAACAATTTGCATATTTATTGATCTAAAAATCATCTTTGCCACAACAACTTTCATATGAATCTGTAAGTTTAACTAAATCTTAGCACTGAAAAATTATTGATTCATAAATAGAATAATATGAAATAGTGTTAAGATAGACTGGCTTTTTCTTGGTTTGCATTTTCAGAAAATATTTTCGTTTAAGTTTTATTAAAAGCCTCTTTAATCCAAGTTTGTATATTAATAGACAGGGGACTTAATTTAGAGTTTGTAATGACTATCACATTTAATTCCCTTTGGAAAAAAAATAATTGTAAAGAAGAGTCTTGCGGCCAGACTAGTGTTAAAATATCAATGTTATCTGGTCTGGACTTTGAGAAATTATCATAATTTGGCAAAGCCTAGTTATGATGAATTCTCCAAACCTAAACATTAACCCTTGACATGCTGAATAAAAACCTTGGCAAAATTGCCATAAAATCAAAGTACTGAAAGGGCCGATTTGCACCAATTGTGAATTGACATTAATTTTGAAAATCTAACATTTAATCTTTTCTGGTTTTAAAAGAAAAATCAGGTGGTATAGATCAAGATCAGACTGCACATATGTGCAGGCTGATGTTTGTCTATAGCCCCCTGCCAAAGCAGGAATATTCCGGGTTCAGCATGACAAGGGTTAAGAAATTATCATGACTCAGCAATAAGTCTAGTTATGATGAATTCTTTCAATCCCAACCAGATAACATTAATACTTCTAAACACTGTCATATTTTTCTCTAACTATAGGTACTTGATGGTATCCAGTGGTTGAAGAGATTATACGAAGTAACAGCACTGACCATCCATGATGAATCTATCCAGTCACAACTTGGACTGTTCTGGAAATGGTGGTACAAACATTCCTTGCCATACTGTATATCAGATACAAGGTAACTTAACCTTTCCCAGTGATTTTGATTTTTAGATTTGTCCAAAATCAAAGAGGATGTAAATACTACTAAGATTGGGTGCTATTTGAATAAAATGTGGTAGAAAATGTTTTGGGAAAAGGAGAAATTGCCTGCCACTATTTATTCTTTTCCAAAATATGTTCACAATTATAAACATATGAAAAATCACGAGACAATAAAGGAAGGGATCAGTAGATGATTTCTTTGACTTGCTTTAAATCTTTCAATATGTATCTTTATATTCTGTTATTGTGATATGCAATAGTTCTAATATTACACCCTTGCTACTCATTTATTAATCTTCAAGTTCAGGGCCAGAGGTTATAAAACTTTTCTCATTCTCTACTCAAAATTTTAATTTGAGATTAAAGCCATAATACTCATTATGTATTAACATAAAAGACAATATTAATAGGTTGTTATATAACAAATTATTAATATTATCTTTTATTTTCATACATTTACTTAAATCTAAATTTTAGAAAATTCTCAGTTGAGCCTGAGAAAAGTTTTATAACCTCGGGCCCAGTAGTTTGTATCATACTTTTAGCCTATGGAAAATATAGTGTGAAAGAAGAAATTAACAGTATTTTTTAAGACATTCCACCTTGAAATTTAATGCCAATTTTCAAATCAAGCATATTTTCATTTCTCAGTTATTAAAATTTCATCTAAATTAAAAAAAAAAAGTTAATAAGATTGATGCAGTAGGACTTTCTATGATTCTAATTGTAATTATTAAATATGTAATTTATGTGTTTCATCAGCCAAAACAAGGCGCTGTTGGCTGTAGTGAGTGTTCTCCAAGAAATGCTGAGTAAAGATGATCTCTCCTACAAACTGTTTGTGAAGGTCTGGAGGACATGGAGCCACTCTAGACCCTTCTGGTTTGAACTAGAGGCCAAGGACTTCCAGTCTATAAGTCACATGACAAGACCATTGTGCTTGTGGAAAGACCATTCAGATTTATTCGACAAAGGCCGAGTGGAATTGATGGTGGAAAGAAGACAGTATTTGTTGGATACTTTCAACTTTCTGTCCAACCATTTAGGTTCTGATACAGATAGAGGTGAAGTACATTATAAATTTGGTGCTCTACCTGCATTGACAATCAAATCCTTAAGCTTCTAAGTATATCTTGAAGATATAATGTTGATCTTTATATCAAACCCTGTATTAATTTGATTTCACACACTTCTTTTAAAGGTGGTTTATTTGTAAATCTCCAAAAATTTATCTCTAAAGTTAACTTTTTTCTTGTATTCTCAAAATGGTCATGGTATTAATACTGATAATTTATTCAATGGGAAAATGCCTCTTTTTATACCCCCTAAACTATGTATGTGGGGTATATAGGTGTGAGCTTGTTGGTCGGTCCGTTGGTCTGTCTGTAGCATTTGTTTGTCCGCTCAATTATTCAACAATTTTTGTTTATTTGAATGGGTTTCATGCCGCTTTCAACAATTTCACAGTTATATTGCGGCGGCCAGAGCACCTAACAATGGATTCCTGGTATTTCTTACACTTGTACTACCATTATGCCCTTTCCTAGCCTCCGACTGCTATCTCACATAGGTTTACGATTATCTACCCATTGGTGCAATTTCTCAACAAATAATTGGTGGATTTCATTGAACCTTTACAGATATGATGGGTATCAGACAAAAGTGTAAGTGGTGTTTTGGTTACAATCCATTGACTTTTGACAGAGTTATGGCTCTTTGATGGAAAATGGCTTTTCATTATTGACAAGCACTTGTAGGGGTTAATGAGTCTGCTTTGCGACAGTCTAGTTGATACATATTTAGTATTATTGAGAAAATTGCTATTATAGTTGCATTATGTTTCACATAGTCAGCTTGTTTCAATATTAGATTTAATTGTTCGATTTGTTAATTTGATCACACAATTTTCCAGGAAATAACCAGGATGGAAATTCTTGTTTTATGTATTTCAACTGAAACAATACCATAACTGAAATTTTTAATTGATTCCTGGGTGGTAATAGTTTGTTAAGCCAAAGGTATGCTTTTAAGACATTTCAGCACTGGGATGACTATTTCATTATAATAATGCACCACTTCAAAGAAGAGGGGGCATATTGTTTTGCACTTATTGGTCTGTCAGTCCGTCCCTAGGCTGTTTTTTGTCTGGAACATCTCAAAAAGTATGCAATCTTGAATCACGAAACATCACAGGTGGATAGATCTCATTGAGCAGAAGTGCAGTGCACAAGAACTATAACTCAACTTATCATAATTTGTGCCTAATTGACCTTTGTTGATTAACAAAGAATAGGCTATTGACCAGCTTTTATGGGGGGTATAAATGTTTTACAAACATCTCTTGTTAATGTTACAGATGAAATAAGAAAGCTGCAGACAGAACTTCAATCTTGCCTTGTACAACATGGTTTATTGACAAGACATGACTATCATGATGTCATGGAAACAGACTCTGCTGATTCCTCCCATGTTGATGAAATGGGTCAGGAAAAGCCAACTCACATTGTAAAATATGTGCAGTTATGGCCCCTGTTTGATTACATATCTACTGTACAGAGTTGGAGTTTTCTAGAAGGGATATGTAAAGGCACTATAGATGCGTGCAGGATGAAACAGTTGTGTAATTTCTCTCAAACTTGTACACCTGCAGATGTCGCTGATCTTGTGTTGTATAAACAATGTGATGAACTTGATTTGAAGGTAAATAGATTTTGCTTATTTATTTAGTACAAAAAGTTGAGATAATATATTTCCTGTAATGCACATGTCCTCTCTAATAGTAAAACCCGCTACACTATTCACGAAGAAAATCCCATTTTTATGCTCCCCGAAGGGAGAGCATATAGCTGCCGCTTTGTCTGTCCATCCGTCCGTCCGTAATTCCGTCCGTCCGTCCGTCCGTCCGTCCCCACCTATTTCTCCATAACCCCTGGGCCAAATTGAATGAAACTTACCATGTGAACTCCCTATGATATAGTGATGATGCATATGTGACGGTTTTTGGATTTAAGGCCTCGTCACGGGAAAAGGGTACTTAGGGTAAAAAACAGTTTTTCCCAAATTTCTCCTAGTCTAACAGTCAGAATTTAGTGAAATTTCATATTTGAGTAGCAAATCAAATGCCCTTTACTATAAACAAATTGAAATTAATGTAAAAAAAAATATTTCATGGAAAAAGGGGGCTTAATATTTGTTACCTTTACGTAAGCGCGTAAATTACAGTTATTCTTTCATTTCTCCTAGTCTTATGCTCAGAATTTGATGAAATTTCACATTTGAGTAGCAAATCAGATGCTCTTTACCCTGAACTATTTGATATTTGTGTCTTAAAATATGTCATGCAAAAAGGGGGTTTACTGTTTGTTACCTTTATGTTAGCTGTATAAGATAATAGCTTATTTGAGTCTTTGAAATCTGACCACAGAGCATATCTCCTAAAGTATAATAGCTATCATCTTGAAACTTTATGGGTGGATAGACCTTATGGAGGAGAAGTGCAGTGCACAAGAACTACAACTCTTTCTTGCATAATTTTGGAGTTATTGCCCTTTTGTTTTTTTTGATACTTAGATTATGTCTGGAGCATATCTCCTAAAGTAAATTAGCTATCAACTTGAAACTTTATGGGTGGATAGATCTCATGGAGGAGAAGTGCTTTGCACAAGGACTGCAACTCTTGCTTGCATAATTTTAGAGTTACTGCCCTTTGTTATTTTTGATACTTAGATTTTGTCTGGAGCATATCTCCTAAAGTATAATAGCTATCAACTTGAACATTTATGGGTGGATAGATCTCATGGAGGAGAAGTGCAGTGCACAAGAACTACAACTCGTACTTGCATAATTTTGCAGTTATTGCCCTTTGTTATTTTTGATACTTAGATTTTGTCTGGAGCATATCTCCTTAAGTATGATAGCTATCAACTTGAAACTTTATGGGTGGATAGATCTCATGGAGGAGAAGTATAATACACCAGAACTATAACTCTTGCTTGCATAATTTTGGAGTTATTGCCCTTCGTTATTTGTAATACATTAAATAGGAGGTAAATCTTTGACAGTACCAAAGAATCTTTAATCTTTTAGGCTTCAGTTTACTATCAAGCTTTTGTTGCGGGGGATGTCCATGTCCAACATGGCTCTTGTTTTTGTGACAATGCCTTATTCGGGGAGCATAATCCGTCTCTGACGGCTCTTGTATTTAATTAAAATTACCTAAATGTAAAGAACTGCTGGGTTTAATCTCTAATTTGAGTTGATTTCCTCGGAACAATTATCCAAATAATTGACTGTTTAAAACAGTCTTCAATTCTTTTCTGAAGTTGATTTCCAGAAGATCCTACTGACGTATATCAGATAGTTTGAGAGTCCTGGCTACTTATTTGTAATTCTTAGGTTCACAAAACCTACTTTCCTTAAAAGCTAAAACCTTGTGGGATTGGTATGTTTGAACCCCTTGTACGGAAATCCTGGATTTGCCATCGAGATACACAGCTACCTTTTATTTGCTTGAAGATCAAGAACTGCTATTATATTAGGAAAAAAGCAGAAAATCCCAGAAATTATTGGTCAAGAGAAACTTGCAGACCTTGAACTATAAATATATTAATTTGGTATGGATATTGGATGATTAGGTGCTCAATATCAATTTGACGTCAACAAATTGTCACAATTGTACCAATCATCTGTTTTATTGGTTAATAGATCTATCTAGCCATTGAAGTAGATAAGCATGTTGGTCTTTAACCAGACCCCATAATTGTGGACTTGTTTTTCAAATGAGAATGGATTTGCAGAAAGTGGATGTACTAAATTATAATGCCACTTTGAACAGTATTTTAGTTATAGTAGCATCTTACCAATAGCTGTATACTCACTGATGAAAGAAAAATAATGTAGCGTGGACATTTATAAATTATTGGAAAGAATTTGACCTGTCTTGGGGTTGATATTTCTGTCCAATGATTGTGAGAACAGAATGTACAGGTTAAGCTGATTGGGTACTTTCTTACAAAAATTTGCATGGAAGAATGTGTCTTTTAAGGTCCCATTTGATGATAATCTTAGTGTATTGTGAAAGGTTTTTAGCTCCACTGGCCGAAAAGCCAGCAAGCTATTGTCTTGGCAGAGTGTCCGTCATGCATTTGTCCGTCTGTGCATTTACTTTTTCTTAAAACATCTTCTCCTCAATCAATTGGCCGAAATTGGTAGAAATAATCCTTGGAGACCTTTTACTTAGATTATTCACGAAATTTTGACTGACCCCCATATATGGGTGTGGCAGGGCGAAAGAAGTTATTTAAGCTAGTGGAGGCTTACAGGCCCTCTTGGACCTTTTGTTTTAATCAACTCAAGGTCATATTTAAAGGTCTAGTGACAAAATTTATCTCGTTTTGTGCATATCCTCTAAATTTGAGGAAGAAAATTAAATCAGATTTGCCCAGTTGTTCCCCTTGATGAGCTGTAGCTCTCTTAGATAACTCAACTGTCAAGGTCATAACTTAACCCTTGTCATGCTGAATAAAAAACCTTGGCAAAATTATATTTAAATCAAAGTGCTGAAAGCTCTGGATTTCCTAATTGTGAGTCAGCATTTGATTTTGCAAATATAATTTCTAAAACTTTTCTGGTTTAAAAAGGAAAATCAGGTTGTATGGACTAAAATCAGACTGCACATATAGTATATGCAGGCTGATGTTTGTCCATACCTCATGCCAAAGCAGGAATATTCTGGGATCAGCATGACAAGGGTTAAGGTCAAATGACAAAATCTGACTTTGGACAGCATGTATTTGTTATCCCCCGCCGTTTTCGGCGATGGGATAAAGTAATGCTCTCCATCCGTCATTCTGTCGCTCCGTCATTCCTTCATTCCGAGGTTCCGTCACTAGACTTGAAACTTAATGGGTTGATAGATCTCATGGAGGAGAAGTGCAGTGCACAAGAACTACAACTCTTGCTTGCATAATTTTGGAGTTATTGCCCTTTGTAATTTTTAAGACTTAGATTTTGCCCGGAGCATATCTCCTAAAGTATAATAGCTATCAACTTGAAACTTTACGGGTTGATAGATCTCATGGAAGAGAATTGTGGTGCACAAGAACTACAACTCTTGCTTGCATAATTTTGGAGTTATTGCCCTTTTGTAATTTTTAAGACTTAGATTTTGTGTGGAGCATATCTCCTAAAGTATTAAAGCTATCAACTTGAAACTTTATGGGAGGATAGATCTCATGGAGGAGAAGTGCAGTGCTTAAGAACTACAACTCTTGCTTGCATAATTTTGGAGGTATTGCCCTTTGTTATTTTTAAGACTTAGATTTTGTGTGGAGCTTATCTCCTAAAGTATTATAGCTATCAATTTGAAACTTAATGGGTGGATAGATCTCATGGAGGAGAAGTGCAGTGCACAAGAACTACAACCCTTGCTTGCATAATTTTGGAGTTAGTGCCCTTTGTTATTTTTAAGACTTAGATTTTGTGTGGAGCTTATCTCCTAAAGTATTATAGCTATCAATTTGAAACTTAATGGGTGGATAGATCTCATGGAGGAGAAGTGCAGTGCACAAGAACTACAACCCTTGCTTGCATAATTTTGGAGTTAGTGCCCTTTGTTATTTTTAAGACTTAGATTTTGTCTGGAGCATATCTCCTAAAGTAGTTTAGCTATCAACTTGAAACTTTATGGGTGGATAGATCTCATGGAAGAGGAGTGCAGTGCACAAGAACTATAACTCTGGCTTGCATAATTTTGGAGTTATTGCCCTTTGTTATTCTAAAGACTTAGATTTTGTAGGGGCTTAATTTCTTAAAGTAGAACCCTTAATCTATTAGGCTTCAGTTTACTATCAAGCTTTCTCGGCGGGGGATGGCCATGTCCGACATGGCTCTTGTTACATTTAGTGATGATTTTATCCTTGAAATTGGCTCTTTACCTTACCTTATGTGATCAAATGAACTTTTCTGAGCTAAGTTGTTTGACCATTTTTGCGTCTTTCAGTCTTTCAAGCCACATATTATTTAAAAAAGCATTTGATAATGATTATCTATTTAGAGCTTAAATTCCATTTCCAAACCTTTCCTAAAACCAAACATACCATTTGATTTTAAACATAAAGAATTAGATGAAGGCTAAATATTAAGCTGTAGAAAGGTAGTGCAAAAAAATTGCACTGTGAAATGTTCTGTTTACTTGTTGATGTGTCTGATAAAGAATAAGAAACATTATTTGTGGGGGCCCCCCTGCCAGGCTGTCAATCAAATTAATGCAAGAGAGAAAATTAAATT
Source organism: Fragum whitleyi (assembly GCA_948146395.1). Taxonomy (NCBI): domain Eukaryota; kingdom Metazoa; phylum Mollusca; class Bivalvia; order Cardiida; family Cardiidae; genus Fragum; species Fragum whitleyi. The sequence continues at coordinate 45,857,732 of OX411546.1, forward strand.
TTCATCCACACTTGTTATAATCTTGCAGCGAGAACTTGAGCAGAATGGATAATGAATACTCGGCTGGCATTGGTTCTAGTTAATATCAATTTGTGGGTAATAAGTCGTAATAGGAGACTGAAGTGTCTGCTTAATGTATTGTCATAACTTTGTGCCTCAGGTTTGATTTTTTCCCTTATTTGCTTGGCACATTTTTTATGTTTTGTTGAAAGATTTTTAGATTTTCAAGATTCATCTTTGCCTTTAATGTGTCCTTATTTTTAGTTAACCTGATCTTTTCTCAGGAGTTTTCTATTGAAGGGCTTGTTTTTGAAAAAGGCAACTTATAAGTAAAAATGAAACATTGACCCTTTAAGCAAAAAGGGGACTGTCGGGAATCAAAAAAGGTGTTTGTAGTTGTCATACTGTTCGGATTATGGTTGAAACTTTTCTCACTTGGCTGATTTATTATTCTAAAATGATTTCACTACCATCCTGTATAGCAACTTTTGAAATGCAACTTCTTGATCTCTAATTGAACTAGTCACCTTAACCCTTTCCTGTTTTACAAAATTTTGGACCTGTCCAAATTCAAAGGTTTTGCAGCCGAAAATTTAAAGTGGATTTGATTTGAAAAATAACCATTCTGTAGGGTAGAAAATAGTGTGGAAAAAGAAGAAATTGCTTGTCAGAAGCAATTTCTTCTTTTTATGTCCCCGTATCGAGAGATCGGGGGCATATTGTTTTACTCGTGTCCTTCTGTCTGTCCGTCCGTCTGTCTGTCCGTCTGTCCGAAAACTTAACCTTTGCCTTTTCTCCAAAAGTATTAGACATACAAAGCTCAAATTTGGCATGATGATAGATCTCAATGATCCGCATCCGCTGGTACCAAAGTCAAGGTCATGTGACAAGGTCAAGGTCATCTATCAAGGTCAAACTTTGTGAAAAAAAATGGCTGTTACGGGGGCATTAGTGTTTCATTTCACAATGTTTTCTCAATCATAAAATCACAGGCACATAAAAAGCAGGGATTAAACAGCAAAGGGTTTTAAATACTTATTTTTCAGAGTTCTGAGAGGATCTTTTTTGCTTGACGGGTCAAATATGTGACCTATCACATGAAAAAAGACCACCTGGGTAGAGGGTAAAGTATCGACCCTAGTCAGACTGAGGATTGCACAGACTGACAAGGGTTGAAACTCTTTGCATCATGCTAATTTCCTGAATCTATAATGATAAATCTACTCTCCTGTAAAAGAATTTTTTGAAATGCGACCTCTGGTTGACCTGTACTAGAACCAATCTCTTTTTCAAATGTTTATTTTATCGAGTTCCAACATGGTCCCTTTTCGCGTGACAGGTTACATATATAAAATAACCTCAACTAATTTAGTTCATTTTGACCTGTATCTGTCAAAGACAGTTGGTAATGTGTCAGACATCCCATCTTCTATCATGGGGTCACAGGTTTGATCCCTGACAGCAGCACATAACCTTTCTAACATTTTTCTCCCACCAATCATTGAATAATTGTGAGCCTAAGTGGGTTAGTTTTGACCTGTATCTGTTAAAAAGCAGTTGGTAATGTGTCAGACTTCCCATCTTCTATCATGGGGTCACTGGTTTGATCCCTGACAACAGCACATAACCTTTCTGACATTTTTCTCCCACTAATCATTGAATAATTGTGAGCCTAAGTGGGTTAGTTTTGACCTGTATCTGTTAAAAAGCAGTTGGTAATGTGTCAGACTTCCCATCTTCTATCATGGGGTCACAGGTTTGATCCCTGACAACAGCACATAACCTTTCTGACATTTTTCTCCCACCGATCATTGGATAATTGTGAACCTGAGTGGGTTAGCAACTGGAGGCTAGGAAAGGATGCAATATAGCCTTTGGGGAGAAATACCAGTAATCTATTCTTAGGTGTAGCCGCCGTCATAGCGCAGTTGGTAGCGCGCTGGACTGTCAAACTAGAGGTCCCGGGTTCGACCCCCGATGGCGGCACTCATTCGTTCCGACTACTTGTCTTTCACCAATGGGTTGATAATTGTAGACCTATGTGAGATAGCAGCTGGAGGCTAGGAAAGGATGTAATGGTAGTACTGGCGTGAGAAATACCAGGAATCCATTGTTAGTTGCTCCAGCTGCCGCGATATAACTGAAATAATGTTGAAAGCGGCGTTAAACCCCATTCAATCAATCAATCAATCTATTCTTAGGTGCTGCAGTCATGGAAAATAATATTATCCATGGCTGCAGCACCTAAGAATGGATTACTGGTATTTGTCTGAATTTAAAAAGGAAAAAGTTTAAGCCAAACAAGCAATAATTTTGCGCTTTTACAAGATAATGTTTTTATTTCAGAACTGCAGTACAGCTTTACAATGTTCCATACTCAAGAGATTAAGAAAGAGTACTGCTGTATATAATGCCAATAAATGGTTGTCATGGGGTAAGGAGATGGACGGCTCTGAGGATGTGGACAAGAAAAAAGTAGTGCAGGTATATTTTTTTCTCTGGTGCATTTTGAACACTGCTTGGCCAATATGGCAATTAACTTTGGATGTACATCAACAGAAAAATGAAACTTACAGGAAAACCTGGGAAAAACTCGATGATATTAAATAAAATGGCTTTAGCCTTCCAAAGTTTTAGTGCAACCAGTTGACATTGCCAACCATATACTCATTTAAGCCGATGTCATGGATGCTTCTTTTCCACATTTATTTATCATAGTTTAATTATTTAGTGGCTTAAGATCTTAATTTTGGAAAATACATCTGTAACTTTAATTTGATTTTTAGCTCTACTGGCTGAAAACCACTGGGGCTATTGTCATGGCGTTGTGTCCGTTGTGCGCCCGTCAGTGCGTCCATGCCTCCGGTCGTAAACTTTTTCATTAAAAATCTTCTCCTCAGAAACTACTGGATGAATTTCAACCAAACTTCACAGGAATGATCCTTTGGTGACCCTCTTTCAAAGTTGTTCAAGAAATTTTGATTTAATGGGCTCGGCTAATTTCCAAATATGGTAAAAAAATGAGTTTTCTAAGATTCTTATTGATGGATACCAATTAAATTTTAAAAGAATGATCATTGGGTGACCCTTTATGGGTCTACCAAAAATTATTGTGATTGGATGAAAAATATGCATTTTATGGGTGGAGGTCATTTTTAGCTCACCTGAGCACGAAGTGCTCAAGGGAGCTATTGTGATCGATCGTTGTCAGGTGTCCGTCTGTCCGTCACGGCGTCAACTTTTTTCTGTAAACGACATCTCCTCCTAAACTTATGGGCCAAAATCAACCAAACTTGGCAGAAATATTCCTTGGGTGGTCCCTTGTGAAAATTGCTCAAATGGAAAGGATCCATGCCATATCACTGGAAAAGGGGCCTTAATGACAAATTTCTTGTTTTCACTCTAGAAGCCACAAATATTGTCCAATCTTCTTGAAACTTGGTCAGAATGTTTGTTAGGTCATGAGGATGAAGTCTATAGAAATTGGGAAGGATCCGTGTCATATCACGGAAAAAGGGGCCTTAATGACAATTTTGTCAAAAATCTCTTTAAACGACATCTCCTCCTAAACTTATGAGTCAAAATCAACCAAACTTAGCAGAGATATTCCTTAGGTGGTCCCTTATGAAAATTGCTCAAATGGAAAGGATCCATGCCATATCACGGGAAAACGGGCCTTAATGACAAATTTCTTGTTTACACTCTAGAAGCCACAAAAATGGTCCAATCATCATGAAACTTGGTCAGAATGTTTGTTAGGTCATGAGGATGAACTCATTTTCTCATGCCATATCACGGCATAAGGGGCCTTTATGACATTTTTTTTGTTTACACTCTAGAAGCCACAAATATGGTCCAATCATCATGACACTTTGTCAGAATGTTGGCCAGGTCACAAAGATGAACCCTATTGAAAATGGGAAGTATTCGTGCCATATCACAGGAAAAGGGGCCTTAATGACAATTTTCTCGTAAGAGCTCCAAACGCCACAAATATAGTCCAATTTTCATGAAACTTGATCAAAAGTCTGCCAGGTCACAAGAATGAACTCTGTTGAAAATGGGAAGGTTCATGCCATATCATAGGAAATGGAGTCTTAATGATAATTTACTTGAAAAATCAGGTGAGCGATTTAGGGCCCTCAGGGTCCTCTTGTTCTATATGTTATATAGTGGAAACTTTCAAAATCATTTTCTCAGAATGTTATTGATGGATATCAACCAAATATTACTGGAATGATCCTTGAGTGACCCTTTATCAGTCTACCAAAAATTATTGCAATTGGATGAAAAATGTGTATTTTATGGGCGGAGGTCATTTCTATATACATGTTTGTTGTATAGTGGAAACTTTGAAAATCATTTTCTCAGAACCTAACTAATAGATAATAACCAGATTTCATTTGAATGATTCTTTAATGATCCTTTTCAAGTCTGAAAATATATATTGTGATCCGATGAAAAATAAGTGTTTTATGGGCGGAGGTCATTTCTCTATATGTTTTATAGTGAAAACTTTGAAAATCATTTTCTCAGAATCCAACTGATTGATATCGACCGAATTTCACTGGAATGAATCTTTAGTGATACTTTATCAGTCTGCAAAAAATTATTGTGATCAGATGCAAAATATGTATTTTATTGTCAGAGGTCATTTCTTTTGATATGTTATATGGTGTAATATCCAATTTGGGGTAAAACAAACTTTTTTCAAAGTTCAAACAGATGGATTTCAACCAAATATCATAGGAATTTTATTTCTGTGGAGTTGTATCAGGCTGCAAAAAATATTTGATTAGATGAACAGCATGCTCTATATTGGCAGAGGACATTTCAACATATAAAGTGAATATTTGACTACCCTTTTGGTATCACCTAAATGATGAATTTTTTTAGACTCATATAATTTAATGGGTGTAAAGATTGTAGGTTAGAAGGGACATAAGCTTTGTTAGAATCCAAATGTGTAGAAACATTAGGTGAAATAGGGAGCCAGAGATACCCCCTTAGAATTGGTCAGTTTAGTTGAACGAAGGGTGACTCTGCACAAAGAGGTGTAAAGTGGCCTACTGAGGTTTAGAGTGGGGAAGAAAAAGCTGAGTTGACTGCACTCTAAGGCATTGGGCAGAATAGAAATATTGGATTTAATAATTTACTTCTTATTATCTTAATATAGAATTTTGTTTTGGTGACAAACAATTATTGTGAAGTAACACCCTTATAGTGGTGTTTAATGAAAAGCGTAAAGATCTACAATCAAAATTTTGTGGACAAAGTACCAGTATATTATGCAGTAACATTCTGTTAGTAGTGAAATTTTTATTTTTGGATTTCAAGCAAATTTCCCTGGAATGATCCTTATTTTTAACAGCCTTATCATTCTCTAATAATCATTATCAGGATATTCAGGCCTGTGGAGGGAATCAGGCGCTCAAGCGCCTCTAGTTTTTTTGTTAAGGTCAATTACTGAGGTAAAGCTTTGAAATTTTGCTATTTGGACCATCAGTGTTCCACTCCTTGTAACATATTTTTAGTTTTTGTCTTATTTGGCTTTAAATATTTTCAGAGATCATTCCATCAGAGTACCCTATCAAGTATTTTGTACTCCCTCCTATCAAGGGCAGATAACTCAGTTTCCCTTTCTGTCCATTCCAATGTGAAACTGGACTCTCCACTCAGGACATACAAACAGGAGCTTCAACAGTTACACAATGTTAGTCAACATTTATGGACTCACGTCCCCGTCTATGGTAGTCAAAACAGAGGGTCAAGGTGAGCTTTTACTCTTCTCTTGATTTTTCCCAAATTTTTGGATTACTGGTAATCTAACTTGAATGAGGTTGAAGTTGATAATGAAAATTGGGTGCAATTTGAAAAAAGAAACCATCTTAAGTGGTTGAAGACGTTTTGGAAAAGGAGAAATTTCATGTAACAAATGGTTTCTTTTTCAAAAATATTTTTAATCCTTGTCACGCTGAATAAATTTTGGCTAAAATTTTTCATCAAAATCAATGGGGAAAAAGCACTGAAAGTACCAACTGCAGGTCAATTTTTATTTGAAAAATTAAATTTATTGATGATTCTGGTTTGAAAGTGAGAAACAGGTGGTGCAGACAAACATCAGACTGCATATATATATGCAGGCTGATGTTTGTCTATAGCTCCTGTCAAAGCAGGAATAATCCGGGTTCAGCATGACAAGGGTTAAGTAAGAAATCATGTCAAAATTGTAGAATTGTGCTAGTTCAACAATGTTTTCTCATACGAAGCATCTTTTCATGTTTATATAAAGGATAATTGTTTATTTCAGCATAAGAGCAATTCATATTTTCATGACAAAAGGGAAAATACAGCTTTAGTTGTTGGCAAAATAAAGGATTTATCAGTTTTACAAATCATACTAGAATAGGACAAATTCTCTACATGATAAATAGTCAATGGCATGATGTCATGCATTTAATGGGTCCTGCTCAGATAACATAAAAAGATAAAAGCAGGGTATAATCTTTTGAGCGTTTCACTGGTTTTGTCATGAAATTATTGATTGATAATCTATAGATATTTCTGAATAAACTACCAATAAACATTAAAGACACTTAAGGTAGTGGACCCGTAAGAGTTCCGCAACGTTTCAGAAGTAATGAACTTTACCAGTGTAAACCAAGGTTTCCTAATGATTTTTATTAGGAAACCTTGGTCAACATTGTGAAAGTTAATAAAATTTATAGTGTGTCAACCTTTGATATTTGTGTCACAAACTTAAGTTAATTCTATTCACAGGCATATAGAAGTCCAAAACCTGTATGCTGCCTTACAACAAACTTTGTTCAGCCTTTCACCATTACTACGGAACTGTTCAATGGAAGAGTTTAACTGCCTTGTCACTAATTGTGTGCTGAATGACACAAATATGGCAAAACTGAAATTAATTATCAGTGATAATTTGCAAAACAATCCTGAAATTGTAACAACAGCATCAAGGTGCATTGATAAGATATCAGAAGTTAAAGGTACCAGTTCGGAGTTTGAAACAAATGATAATGTGGCTGTTTCTAATGGAAATGACCTTTATCCTAATCTAAATGTGATTGGTGAATGTTGGATAGACATTGGTGCACTAAACATACAGCTTTTGGCCCCTAAGGGATCCATAGACCCTGTGGAGAAGTTAGCCATTAAAGTTAAGCTGATGAAAGAAGAGGTACTCTTTCTTCATTTTCTCTTTTTAGCCCGGCTGTTTTCGGAGAAAACCCGAGGTATTGCTATAGCCTCCGTGTCATCTTTGTCGTGGTCGTGTGAAAACTTCGACATTTTGTTATATCTCTCTTTCTACTGAAGGCATTCACTTGAAACTTGGCACACATGTTCACCATCAAAAGAGCAACATATACTATCAAGGGGTATAACTCTAGATGCATTTTGTAATAATAAGGACTCCTGAAGAGGATACACATCAGGTTATGAAAAGATCACTATTAAAGATTATCTGGTCAAGTTCAAAGGTCAAATTATTAGAAAGAAGATTAAAGGGAAAATGGTGTTTTGATTTAAAAACTCGTTCGTTTGTTATAGGACACATACACAACTTATCAAGGTAGGATGTGCCCAACCAGCTACTTGTTTTGTTTCAATATTTTAGTTACTTGAAGTATCAACAGATCTTGAAGTCCTGTGTGAGCACCACAGTTTACTCACAGGGAAAGATTTGACAGAGTTACCTCCTCATTTAGTACACCCACATGTAACACATCTAGTCACCAGATCAAGGGAGTTAACCCAGAGGATAGAGTTACTGGATAAACAAGTGGCCTACAGACCCATCCCATCTCAGGTGAGAAAAAGAATAGGATTTTTGTTTTAAATCTGTCAATGTCTTTTTATCCGTGGGTAAATAAGATAGAATCTTGTTCTTCATCTTTTTTTTGTGAAAACACAAAATGTTCAACTCAAATGATGTAGAATAGGCAAGGCAAATCTATTTTAATTGCTCATATATTGGACTTGGGTCTTTTTTACAAATCCAACTTTGGTAAAATCATCTGTTAACATCCATGGAATGTGGAACATGGCATGACAATTACTGACTTTGAAACAAAAGTAAAGCACAAGAAGTTGTATAAAAACCTTAAAAGGGTTCTACAATATACAGATGCGGATATTTCTAGGTGTTTACAAAAGTCTATCAGTTTGCCTTTGCTATAAATCATTATACATGTATCGATAATTATACAGTCTGCAGAAAGAATCCTACGTTGTTGTTTTTTCAGCCTTTTTAAATTTTTGAATATTAAAATAATACAAAATGGCACACCAATGAAATTTATATGCATGTGGATTGTTTCAGTACAAACAACTCGTCACAGATATTCACAATTTTACATCAAGCTTGGTCTCACAGTCAACTATTCTAAAACTGGTGAAAACTTTGAAAACAAAGATGAAGAAGAAGTCTGCTTTCCAGTCAGCCATACAGGAAGTGGAATCATGGGAAATTTCCCTTGACAAGTTTATTGAGAGGCTCCAAATAGACTACCCTGTATATAGAGATGTTATAGAGCCTTTCATATGTGCTCTACAGCAGGTAGGGTCAGACTCCACTGGATTTTTGACATTCCTTGTTCAATATAAAAATGCACACAGATTACTATTTTACCCTCAAATTACATTTGCATGTTAAACTAGTTTCATTTAGGATTTATTTTTGCCATACAAGGACCTCCGGAAATAAAAATTCCATAGGTTTGAAATAAATATCTAATCTTTTCCTGTACAGTGGCAAGATTTTAAGTCCATGTGATTAGATACTTACGAAAATATGTGGAAAAAGAAGAACATTCTTTGACAAATTTAACAATATTTTCTTTTTCAGAGAACTGCTTCCTTTTAAATAGCCTGCTACTTTTACTGTTGTCTGGAACTTTTTAAATTTGGGCTTGTCTAAAATTAAATGTATTTATTTTGAGTTTTTATTAGTATGTTACCAAATATATCAAGATAGTTATTGAATTAGTTGTTGCTTCAATTTTTAATGCCCTCTTGGAAGAAGAGGGGGTAAATTGCTTTGCACATAATGATTGGTCTGGTCGTCCTTAGAGCATTTTTTTGTCTGGAGCATATCTCAAAAAAGATATAAGCTAGAATCATCTAAATAGTCTAGACAAGGGGATTCAAATGTATTCCCAACCCTTAGGCGTTGTAGCTTTATTATTGAAATCTGACCCTTCATACTAAAAGGGACCATCTTGATCGTGCAAAAAGTGTCGACCCTGGTCAGATTGTGCAAACTGCCAGACTGAATAGATTGGAAACTTTTCACAAATAACAAATTTTCCAAATCAAGAATTATTACTTTACTTTCCTTTTCGAGGGGTTAGTGCAACACTATTGTAAGTGCCTATACATTTATAGGTACTTTCAATAGTGTTACACTGACCCCTCGATGTAGTAAATTAGGAAATAGGCCTTCTGGTTGACATATGCATGATCGTAGATGGTGCCTTTTTCCTGTGACAGGTCCAAAATATTTTCACCTATTTTAATTTTACCTGCTCTCTCTGTAACTGATTATCATTGCACTTTGATTGCAGCTCATCCATGGTATGAATGTACTTACTACATTTGCTAGAAGGATGAATGAAGAAAACATGCTGAAAAGTTTGATACTGAAAGATTTCATTTCAGGGGTAAGTAGTTGCTCTTGATATTCGACTTAAACATTCTAGTAAAAAGGAGAAACTGGTAATCACTTTTGATCTAAATCTCTAAAAATAGCTGTTAAATAGGATCTTTCATTAGACAAGTTGATCTTAATTCAATTCAATGTAGAATTTAAAAGTTGACCCTTATGCAAAGTTTTGACAACCAAAAAGGACAAAGATCAGCATGCACAGATGTCCAGTCTGATCTTAGCCTACACTGCCTGCTGTATACTTCTTGAATTTGGCTAAAAAAAAAACTGAGCCAGATTGGTTGATAAGTTAAAAAAAGGAAAATTTGTTGGAAAAAAATCAAAATTTAGCAAGATAAGGGTTAATAAGTGAGTCTTTATTTTGTAGAATTAGTTAAGATTTACTTGTCTCAAAGAAAACAAGATGTGAGGGGTCAGTGCAATACTATTGTAAACGCCCTTTATAGGCCCTTTACAATAGTACAGAGGAATCTGCTTATTAGCAACTCCTATTTGTCAGAAGAAAAGTTGCTATTAAGCAGAGGTTTCTATTATCCGAAAATCGCGTCACAGTCAGTATCCCAATCTCAGAAATGTACAAGTACATTGTCGGCAATAGAACCAACGCATACATGTATAAATATATGTACATTTAGCAAGTTCTGATCAATTGCGAATTTTAAAAATGTTCCGAAGTGAAATTAGTTAGCGAAAACGTTAAATACCCTTTTCTGAGAAAGCAGGCTATATGTTTAATATTCCATGCTATTGAATAAGGCTGCTGAGTACACACGAGAGAAAAGCGTGTCATTGAGAAAACACAGACACTCTCGACCAGGCCCGGTGTTTGGCGGCACGTTTGAAGTCGGGTCATTCCTCAAGAAATTTATAGAGTGATGTCATATTGAAAATGGATTTGACAAGAAGGCTAATGATTTTCTCACGTCTTTAATCACTCAGATATTTTAATTAGGATTATGATTTTAAATCTGAAGTAAGTCATTATTGCTATGAAATAACTTCATGATTTTTTTTCAAAACGTGCCCACGACAAGCGAGATTTCTTTTATCCAAAAGAAAAATGTAATAAGAATAAATGCATGATGAAATCGGTCGTCTGATTAACTGTCGACAACTCTCAAAAAATTAAAGTTAATGCAAAAGCAGAAGTTCAAACACTTAATCAACACAATCAAATAACAATTACGAATCAGGTAAAGGTGTGATCAACAACTTGACATGTTGACGTGTGTATGTGTAATTTCGGAACGAGGCAGCGCTGGGAAATTAAATTTAAACTCATAATTTGGATTTTAATTATTTTTTGTCCCGTTGTAAACTCCTGATTGTTTCTTATATCCGATAAATAAGGGTCCCAGTGCAAAATAGATGTTTCTATTATCTGGGAGTTTCTATTATCAGAGTTCCGATTAACCAACGAATTTTACTTAGAGTAAAGAACAAATGGTTTTGTGCTGGAGGAAAAGTTGCTAATAACCGAAAATCCTTATTATCCGAGTTGCTAATAAAGGGATTCTACTGTATTGCACTAACCCCTCAAAGTGGCATACTTTTAATTCACTTTAGTTATCTTATAAAGAATTGAGTGCTAGAAACCAATACCCATCAATTATTATGGGTCCCTAAGTCATATAAAAAGTGATGTCACATATTGTGAGTACCAGAGGTACAGATAAGAAAGGGTAATGTCAGTCTCAAATCTTTATTTCTCATTGAAACCCAATGTTGTGGATACTCATTTGAATCGTCTTGCCAAGACAATTCAAATGAATACCCACAAAATAGGATTTGTGCAAATATGATAGAAATAATCTAATTTTAAAACCAAAATACCCCCTCTATCTGTAGCTCTGAGGAACTAGTAAAGTGTCATTGGTGGTGCACTAGATTCCTTATCATTGTGCCAAGGGTTAAATTCCCAGTTGCAGCCTATATCTTTTTGGACTTTTATATCCAAACAATGGTTAGGTAACTGTAAACCTTAGCAAAGATCATTTTGAGGTAGATATTGAGAGCATCTCTCATTTTCTGCCAGAAATTTCACTGAAACTGACATAAAGAGAGAGAAATCTCAAAGTTGCATGTAATTTATAGAAGAATTTGGATAAATTATCTTGCAAAAAATTCTTAATTTCTCATTGCATAAGACTACATGAAATATTTGTGCTAATGATGTTCTAGGCCAAAATTTTAACTGCCGAAGTGGGATGAGCAGCTGAAGTGGTAAAATTGGTCTGAGAATTACAAGAAACCCATTTTAGGTGCTTCAGTCATCTTGATATGAATGAAAAAATGTTAATCCTTCTTTTCACGACAGTTACTTTTGTATACAAAGCTTTTGCAGACAGTATAGACTAAGATCTGACTTCCCATAAGTTGGGTCTGATCTCAGTCTACACTCTCTGCTTTTACTTTATCATTGTGGCAAAAGACATAGGGCAAAACTAGTAAAAAAGTTTGAAAAAAAAATGGCAATTTGTTTAGAAAAATGAAATTCAGCAGGGTAAGGGTGTCATTAGACCACATCAATTAAATTTCTTAATCAACAGGGTGTTGGCCAGTCCATTCAGAATGTAGTTTTGGCAGTTGGAAGGTTTCCAACAGTTAGTAGCCAAGCTCGCAGCTGTGTTGATCTAGCCAGTATACTAATATCAGACAGGTTTGAAGCTATCATCAATGGCGTACTGACTGCTTATGGGGATGATGGGGGTCACAGGACTGCAGAAGTCATACATAGGTACGTGGAGTTCAATCAATCCAAAACTATTCGAGTTGTTATGTGTCACATCCCTATAAGAGAATATCCAAACATATATACACTCAAATTTTTTTTTGAGCTAATGTGATCATACTAAGTCTGGCGTCAGTTTTGCGTCGTCCGTCGTCCACAATTTCTTTAAACATCTTCTCCTCATAAACCAGTGAGCCAATCTTGATGAAACTTGGCAGGGATGTTCCTTGGGTCAAGCTCTACCAAAGTTGTTCAAATAAATGAAATCCATCCTTAACTTTCCCTTTACCCTTAACAAAAAGGATGAAAATATTGAAATCTTCAAAAAATTCTTCTCTGAAACCAGATGGCAGACAGCTTTCATATTTGGTATGTAGCATCACCTAGTGGGCCTCTACCAAGTTTGTTCATATTAAGACCCTGGGGTAATATTTGGGCTTTGCCTGGGGGAATCCCTTTTAGCTCTTCTGAGCATGAAGGGTGAAAATATGAAAATCTTCAAAAATCTTCTTCTCTGAAACTAGAAGGCAGACAGCTTTCATATTTGGTATGTAGCATCATCTAGTGGACCTCTACCAAGTTTGTTCATAAAAAGACCCTAGGATTATATTTGGGCTCCACCCGGGCGCAACCCTTTATACATAAAATCAAAGAGCAAAAATCTTTTAAAATCTTTTTTCCAAAACCAGAGGGCACACAGCTTTCATATTTGGTTTGTAACATCAACTAGTGGGCCCCTACCAATTTTGTTCATATCAAGACCCACGGTTCATATTTGGGCTCCAGCTGTGCGCATCCTTTTTAGCTCATTTAAGCACGATTGGTGTTAATAGGAAAACCTTCAAATATCTTCTTCTCTGAAACCAGAAGGCAGCTTTCATATTTAGTTTGTAGCATCATCTAATGGTCCTCTTTCAAGTTTGTTCATATCAAGACCCTGAAGTCACATTTGGGCTTCACCCGGGTGCATCCCTTTTAACATTGAAATTTACATTGAATTACAATCAAAGAGCAAAAAGGCATACCTGTCTTGCTCATTGCTGAAAATATTCCATGGTATCGATCTTGTATAGAAATTATCTCCTTTTTGAAAACTGCCTATTTTTAAAATTAATTTGATGTCCCAGGGGTCAAAGAGACGCAGGACAGCGATCTAGGACCATCATGGTCCTCTTGTTAATTTAGTAGCCGCTGTCATAGCACAGTTGGTAGAGCGTCGGACTGTCAATCCAGAGGTCATGGGTTCGATCCCCGATGGCGGCACTCATTCTTTCCGACTATTTGTCTTTCACCAATGGGTTGGTTGATAATCTTAGACCTATGTGAGATAGCAGCTGGAGGCTAGGAAAGTATGTGGTGGTTGTACAGGTGAGAGAAATACCAGAAAACCATTGTTAGGTGCTCCAGCCGCCGCAATATAACTGAAAAAATGTTGGAAGCAGCTTAAAACACCACTCAATCAATCAATCAATCTTGTTAATTTAGTTGGTGATTGTTATTTACATATGGATGACTCGGGGAAAAGCAGTTGTAACTGCCTATAAACATATAAGCAGTTACAAGTGTTTCGAGCTGAGCCATTGATATGTATTATGGAATTATGTGTTTTAAAGTCATAAAACACCCAAGTTTTGAATTTTGACACAGGTTAGTTGTTTGGGCCTTTCAAGTCGAACATTTTAACAGGCTTTGGGGATTTGAACATAAAACTAGTAGCCGAAATGATATTACGATACAATAAGTAGAATTAAAAAAAAATTGATAAGAAGATGACAAACCAATGATTTAAAATTAATTTGATGGTAATGTGTTTTTTCAGGGAATGGGTTTTTTATGAGGCAGGGCACATATTTGTAAGCAAGGTGTCAAAAAAAGGATTTCAAGTTGCATGTCTGAAAATCACAAAATATTATACCCTTATTCAAATTTCCTAGCTCATAAATAGGAACTTTAAGTTCTGGACTGAAGAATGAGTTCGAGAGTTTCAATATTTCAAGTGTGCAAGTGCTAAGAAGTTGAACACAATGAATAATGAGCAAAATTTGCCAGGACTAAGATCCTTGTTTGTCTGAGGTTTTAAGAATTTCGGTGTTTACCCTGGCTTGTATTTTTCCTCAAATTTGACTAGATTTCACTTTTTCAAGATTACAAATAAGATTTATCATCACATGCATTTCTAGTAAATTATTATAATCATCTTGTCAACATGAACTGGGCAATTCTTTACATTATATAAAGATAAAGATCACAGATTTTATTATTAAGTATTTCTTTGGTGTTTTTTCAAGAAGATGCACATACATGTATACATTTCTTCATACATTAAAGTAAGTTATTAAATTGTATTTGAGTAGATAGTCTTGGATACAATAATGTTCTACATGATGTTACTTATGTTTTTTCCTTTTTTTTTTGTTTTAAAAGCATATTAAGCTGCAGTTTGTTCCATCTACAAAATGAAGCCAAGTTGAGGGGTGAGTTACCTCCAAATCTTCTAACAACATACAACAACCTGTTGGAGACGTATGTGTTGTCATGGCAACAACAGGAAGAGGCAAGAAGAGCCAAGGAAGAAGAGGAGTCCAGTCTATACCGATATAAATCTCAACTCCACGGTGACG
This sequence comes from Fragum whitleyi, assembly GCA_948146395.1. Taxonomy (NCBI): domain Eukaryota; kingdom Metazoa; phylum Mollusca; class Bivalvia; order Cardiida; family Cardiidae; genus Fragum; species Fragum whitleyi. The sequence goes on from OX411546.1 coordinate 45,872,772, forward strand.
AGAGATCGGAGGAAGAACAGCTGGAGGCAGAACTCAAGGAAACCTTTCCACAGTTTCAACAAGTATGTACATGTATACAGGGTTTTGACCCTCAAAAATTTAAGATGTCTGGTTTAAACCTATTTATTTTAAATCAATTTGGAGTCAAGTTGTTACTACTTAGATTAATCCCTCTCAATTCTGCTTCCTGGAAAATTCACCAGTACCCCAGCCAAATGTGTGGGCCAATGAAAGAACCAAGATCGAGAGTGGCTACCAGGAATCGAACTCAGGGCCTTTGTGTTAAGAGGACGACGCTCTACCAATAGATCACGGACAAAACTTAATATGAAATTATATGATTTTGACCCCTAAATTTTCTGTCAGGAGGGGTCATTTTGACCCTTCAAATTTTAGGTATTTTATCTCAAAACTGCTGCTAATTGTAAATTTATTAGAATTGTCACCTTCATATCTTTATAAGAGATTCATATGAGTTTTTTTACAAAGATATAAAATAATTGAAGAAATTCATCAGTCTGATGAAATTATGTCACATTGATGAATGTTTTGTTTCATAAGGAGTCTGTGCATGTATTTTGCAAATAAGCCTGCTCATAAAATCTTCAACAATTTATACATGTGCTCTTATGGCAGTCTAAAAGAAGTCCGGATAGACAAATTGAGAATTAGATCACTCCCCCTTGGGATGTAATCAATTTGTTGAGCATATTATAGTAAAACCCTTTGTAAATGTATACAATTATTCAGTCTTTACCCAGCTCTGATGTAACTTGTACACTTTCTAACCACAATCTAAATTCTATATTTAGGACTTCCAAGATCTTATAGAACCAACCAACTTTGAAGACAATTGGTCAACTCCTCAGACAAATCAGAAAACAGAGCAGTCTTCCAGTCTACATATATCAGCTGTGCAAATGGCACAAATTCATAGAGTACATGGACAGTTGTATTCAAATCTTGTATCAACTAACTGGTACCAGTCTAAATCATGTGATAAACTGAGGACTTTTGATTGGATAAAGCCAGTCCTCTGTAGTTACACTGCAGCCAGTACTCTGACACAATGTCTACAGACTGTATTAGGTAAATTTGTATTTTTCACAAAAGAGCAAAAATAAAATTCAGTCCCAAACCATTTGTTTTATTAACAAATTTGTATTTTGCATGAATTGAATGGGACTAAGAATATGAAAAAACAAGCCTAATCTGTATGTGCTTTCTGTATTTGATGTGTTCTATAACAGTTTGGGGGGTGGGGGATGTTTGGCTGCCGAAACAAAAGTGTCCGTCATTCTGTCATTCCGTCAATAAACCTGTCCAGGGCATATCTTCTCAAGTATAAAAGCTATCAACTTGAAACTGTGTAATGTAGCATCAATTTGTTGGATAGAAATTTATATTAAGAATTTAGTGAGGAAAATAAAACAGAATACAAAGGATTTGCTTAAAAGAATGATGCAACTAAATGAATAAGGCCAAATTTTGTTACCATAACATAACATAACATATTCTTTATTCACCAAGTAATTTTTCAATTATACATGTTGACATTTTTGTGGTCAGCGAGAAAAACATGTAGTTGTCACAACGACAGCTCAGTTTATGCTTTTCAGTTTTTGTCGGGAAATTACTCCTACATTTATGGATGGATTTCATAATTACTGCACAATTGTTTTCCATTATGGTCAGATGTGATATTTGAAAGATATTTTCTGATAGCTCCAAGGTCACTGCTCAAGGTCAAATATTGAAATGTAGGCTCGAAAGCAGTTATCCTTGGACATCCATCTAATTTACTTTTAAAGAATGTTGAAAAGAAAGAAGTCACAATATATTTGATATATTTGCTTTTTTGCTCAAAAGTATCGCAAGTGCATATCTATTTATTGGCATTAGCAGCAATTCTTCTATTCAACAGGTAGTAATATTGATACAAGTCTACTGGGGTCACATCTTGTAATTGCTGTTATCCAGAGATACTATGTTTTACAAGGAGAAAATCAGGTTGGTTTTTTTAACCCTTTTACCACACCAAACTACATTTGTATTGTACCGTATTTCCCCCAATAATAGCGCCCTCCCTAAAAGTAGCACCCCTACATGTCTTTACAAAGAAAACCTACTTCAAATACCTAAATTTTAGGAACTTTTTGAGACTTCTTCTCTAATTTGAGATGAATTTCCTCAAAACAATTGTTTATATGATTGTTTAGAGGAAATTTACCTCAAATTAAAGGGAAAGGGCCTAAAAGACATCAATTTTTCAATCAGAAAATGCATACTAAATAAAAGCTCCCTGACTATGTTATGTATAGCTCCTGGGAGTGTTTATTAAGAGAAATACTGTATCTTGTACATGTATTTGGCATGGTAAAAGATCTTATCTATACTCATATGCTGATGCTAAGATTATGGTCATCTTATAGCTACAAGTTCATCTTTCAAGGTCATGATAGTTAACTGCTGTTATAGGCATCAGTGTCTAACATGTCATTTTGAATTTGAATGTTTTGAATATTACTCATTCAATTTTGATTACCTTTTAACTCGCATTTAACATTACACCATGATTTCTGCATATTAAGAGAAGCATTATTCTGAAATGGATGAAAAATTTGTCATTTAACACAAGAAGCTCATTTAAAAGAGCATAACTAGGAATGCATCCCTGAGCTTAAGTACAAATTGTTTCCTTTATTCCTGTTGTTGATATTTAGCTCACCTTAGCAAGAAGTGCTCATGGTAAGCTTTTGTGATCTAGCTGTGTCCAGCATTTGTCGTGCATCTTACATCATGCCTAGTGTGTGCACTATACAGATCACATTTTTTGGCTCAAAAACTTGGTCAGATTGTTTGTCTACCTCAAATCTTAGAAAGTTGGTCAAGTGGGGTCAAAAATGTGGTCAAGGGGTCAAATCTTAGAAAAACCTTGTGTGCACTCTAGAGAACAAATTTTTGACCCAAATTTCTTGAAACTTGGTCAGAATGTTTGCGTACTTGATATCTCAGATGAGCTCAATTTTGTGTGAGGAGGGTCAAAAAATGAGGTAAATTTTCAAAATAAATTGTGTGCACTGACTAGGGGCTACTTTTTTCCCCAAATATCTCTAAACTTGGCCAGAATGATTGTCGACATGAAATATGTGTAAAGTTTGAAAAAAAAAAGTCAAGGTGGGAGCACGGCTAAAAATAAGGTCACAACTTCAAATTTTGGAAAGACCTTATGTGTGCTCTGTAGTCCACATTTTTTGCTCAAATGTCTTGAAACTTAGTAAGAATGTTTTTCTACATTATATCTTGGACAAGCTTGAAATTGAATGAAGTTGGATAAAAAAAACAAGGTCACAGGGTCAATTCTAAGAAAAACCTTGAGTGCACTGTAGAGGCCGTTTATTTAGCTCAATTGACAAAATTCTGGCAGAATGTTTTTCTGCATGATATCTTGGCTCAGTGAAAAATTGAGGTAGGAAAAAAAACTAGGATCAAGGGTCGATTTTCAAATTGTGGGTAAAACCCAGTGCTTTGGTTACCTGTATGAAAATTAGGGTTAGTCACATTTTTCAACCATTGTAAACTTTGCCTCTGGTGAGCACCAGTGACCTTGTTGATACAAAAAAAAAAAAAAACAAGATGAAAATGATGTTTTTTCATATTTGTATGCTTTAAATAAGGTTATTGTATTCTAATGAGAGATAAAATTTCTGTGTTCCAGGATATTGCAAGCCTGCTTCCAGATAAGACTGTATATGATATATACCGTGACACCAATGTTCCAGAGGTTATACAATGTCTGCCTATATTAGACAATATGGTTACTAGAGTGAACCAACTGTTGGAAGAATGGCCGGACCATCATACACTCAAACAGGTTAGTATACTGCTGTGATCACATAACATTGTAGAACATACTCGTGGAGCCTCTTCAACCTCTTACCAGTCAGATTAATCGAGTGAATGAGTGGTCATGAAATACTACCTCTATTAGATGTGTCGTCTATAAACAGATAAAAACTAGGCTTTGTCAGCTTTTTACCTGGTTTAGATGACATGTCCCATTTAGGGCAACAAAATAGTGTTACTTTTATCTCTGAGCTCATTTGCATAGTTATTCCACTAGTGTAATAGCACCTGTGTAATGTCAAAATTTTTGAACAGGGTTATTTTACTCAGGACTGTGAATCAAATCATATTTTGATCTCAGTTATGAAAAAGTACTACATTAAAAATAAACTGCTGGATGATGACACTACAGGTCACAACTTAACCCTTTCCTGTTTTACAAAATTTTGGACCTTTCCAAATTCAAAGGTTTTGCAGGGGAAAGTTAAAAGTGGATTTAATTTGAAAAATAACAATTCAGTAGGGTAGAAAATAGTGTGGAAAAAGAAGAAATTGCTTGTCAGCAGCAATTTCTTCTTTTTTCACAATGTTTTCTCAATCATAAAATCACAGACACGTAAAAAGCAGGGATTAAACAGCAAAGGGTTAAACTCAAAAATGTTTGTGTTTATCAGAGATTAAGAACAGCACAGGTGAATGGATGGTTGTTATCATGAATTTTTGTCCAGATCATAAGCCTGACACCTTATATCAGACTGACATGAAATTTGCCTGAATTTGGAATGCAGTTTGAAGGAACAATAACTTGAAAACTTGCTTGATTTTATATTTATTGCCCTTTGTAGTTAGGCAGTGTGATTGTTTATAAAAACTGATACTACCTGATCTAGGACTAGTTTTTGACATCACTTTAGTTAGCTTTGTTTCTTCTTTTATCAGTTGATACAAATAGTAGACAGAATAAAGAGTCAACCCATCACTGCACCTTTAGTGAAGTTTCTGACTGGAATGGAATTGCTTTTGACCAAAGCCCAGGTAAGACAAATTTCAACCTGAGCACCTTCTACATAGAAAGAATATATTATTGATATGTTTTTTTAGAATTGGTTTAATATAGTGCAATTTTTATGCACCTGCATTGATAGATCAGGGGCATATTGTTTTTGCCCTGTGTGTTTGTCTGTAATGCTGTTTGTCCCCTGAAAAATTTTACACTGGCCATGTCTTTTGATTGCAAACTGTTAAACCTTTCATATTTCAAATGCTCATTTCTTGTGACAAAATCTTTCTGTAGGTAATAACTTCAAGGTCACCAGTCAAGGTCATTTTTAAGGTCGAATAAGTGTAAAATTAAATCTTTAACATTGGCCATCAGTTTACAATGGTAAGTGATACAGCTTTGATATTTCCCAAGTCTATTGCTTATGACAACAGCTTTCAGTTGATACCAAAGTCAAGGCTATCAGTCAAGTCATATTCTCAAGATCACTTAATTTCAACGTAAAAACTTAAACATTAGCCCAAACTTTTGATTGGTAACTGATAAAACCTTCACATATCACATGTGTACATGTACAAGGTTTTTCTGTTGGTGCCATCTTCAAAGTTATTGTTCAAGGTCAAGATCATTTTCAAGGTAAAATTTGTATAGAATTTTACTTTAGCATTTGCCATTTCTTTTCAATGGTGAGTGTTACAGCTTTCGCAAGTGTATTGCTTGTGGCAAGGCATTGCAGTTGATGCTAATGTCGTGGTCATCAGTCAAGGTCATTTTCTCAATTTTTTTCAAAATGATGGCTGTTGCGGGGGTATTGGTGTTTCTGAAACACATCTTGTTATTTTCATATACAGATTTGCTTATATTCCAAAAATGCACCATCATAGGAATAAAAAAAAATTGTTGTTGTCTGTCTTACTAAATTAAAATGAGCCTTTGTGCGACATTCCAACAATTCAGACTCAGATCAGTCTGTAGCATAGTCTGATCTGAGTCTTAACTATGCACTCAATAAATGGCTACGGAGCAAAAATTGCTTTTCACAACCAAAATTTAATCTAAATGCACCTTGTGAGTGTCCAGGCTACTCAACATCTTTCCATCACGCACACATGAAATTGTTCGAAATGTCACACACAGGCTCAAATATTTTCTTTCAGCAAAATACACCATCATAGAAAATAAGAAAATATTTGTTGATGTCAGTGTTACTCAATTGAAAATATTTTCTGATGACTAATCTTCGTGAAAATTTTCATTTAAAATGAAGGTAAAAAACTGATATTCATGGGAATATATTATTGAACACACATGCTCAAATTCTACATAACATAGGACTTTGTCGGATGTGTGTAGCATCACATGAAAAAGGACCTTCTTAGAACTCTGTAAAATTTATGTTTGAAAAACGACATTGCTTCTTTTTCTGGTCAGCTGCAGGTTGCAATTCAAATAATTTGTATATAAAAAAGGCAAAATGATCATTCTGAATTGAGAAAATCAGAAAAGTGAGTAAAGAATCGATCCTAGTCAGTCTGTGTAATCTGGGTTAATACTTTACGCAACACTCAGAAGGTCCCTTTTAGCGTGATGGGTCACATATGTAATTGAATGAGCATGTTGAATTTTCTTTGGACACAGGACTGGGAATGTAATGCCTCACAGCATGTTTCCTTGATGAACCAGTTGTCAGAAATCTCACATCTCATTATACAGTGGAGAAAATTAGAACTAAGGTAACTTAATCTGCTATGTTTAAATATTTTATTTAAAACAACTAACACATTTTGGGACATTTCAAATAGCATGTTTGAATATTTTGTTTCAAACAACTAACACATTTTTGGGACATTTCAAATAGTATATAATTCAGATGTTTACTAAAATCATTCAATAGAACACAGATAGTAAAGGCTAAGATCAGACTACACATTGGTACCGACGGACTTGCTTTAGGCTAAAATTACTGTCTGTTAATGCTTTATGTACAGTGGCTGATTCAGAGGATATTCGGGGGATCAAATGACCCCCCCCCCCCCCATCTGAAGCCAAATTATTTCAACTCATGCAGAATTTCAACTTTCAATTCTGCTGTTCTAGACATATTCCTATTGTGAAAAAAGCTTTAGTAGATCCAGAATTGTCTACTAAATTGGCCAAAAATAGGAACATATTTTAACAAAATTGTGTTATAAAGTCACAAAGTTGTGTAGAGGCCAACTAGGAAAATGAACCCCTATTTGTATGTTCTAACCTCCCCTTTAAAGAAATCCTGTATCCACCACAGATGTTGAGCAGAAATATGCTGTAAAAAGCATGAGAAGTTCTGGAAGTACATTGCATCAATATAGGGATGAGTGTCTTTTTCACTGCGTTTATTAGGGTATAAAGGCAATTGCCTTAGCACATGGCAAATAACGCCTGTAGGGCATTATGATTAAGCCATGTGCTAAGGCAATTGCACTTTATACCCCAATAAACCCTGTGAAAAAGACACTCTTCCCTTATAATTGCAATCATCTAGATCGAAGAAACTATTTAAATACTCAGCCAAACATTAAAGTTTCAAGTCTACTTTCTGTGTGTATAAATTACCCAATCTATTTTTAGATCGTGTATTGTTTATCTCGCTATCGAAGTGAAATGTCACATAGTAAAACAAAGGATACAGAAATAAAAGACAACATTAAAATTCGTAGAGATACTTATGTCAAAAAAGTTTGTTTCTGCCAAGTTAGTCTGTTTTGTTTAACGAAAACGGGGTGGTTGGTCTTAGTTGAGAGGGTTGCTTGAAGGTCTTCGTCGACTCGCTGTTTTCTAAGTTTAGGTTGGCTCAGAATCAGAACTGCAAGCTTGTAATCGTAAATTCTTTTGAAAATATATTAATTTATAATAGATTGAATAGCAATGTTGCTATGATGATCGGGAACTAGGTTAATTCGAGTTCCCACAACACAGGACTTGCAGATCAAATTTCAGGGGTTTCCCGAAAGACCTATTGCATTTTATACAGAAATAAAGTGCAATGGAATTCCCCCCGTGATGCGATTTAAACCAATCAGAATTCTTAATTTTATTGGATTGCAATTATATTATGATACAAATATCTCTTGATACATCAATTTAAGTAAATTGCTGTTCTTTTACCAAAGGTTGGCATTTGAACTTTTTTCATTGAATGAATATATCCCTATTTTGATATCAAGCACAAGACACAATTTCCTGTCAGTCATATATTGGTATGAATAAATGAAAATATTCTATTTCAGTTGCTGGTCCAACTTGTTGAATATAGAAGTACACAAATACCAGAATAAGGCCAGTAGATGGTGGTTTCATTTATATGAGGTCTTCCAGGCTGCTCTCAAATCAGAGGTAAACTCTCAATTTCTTGTACCTTCACTTGATTTTTTAACGCTATCCTGTAAAGCTCCAGGGAATTTTATGTTCCTGTGATACAGAAGACAATATTCTGGAAAAAAGAAGAAATTGTTTGTGACATACAACTTAAACTTTTCCCATAATATATTCTATCACATTTGGTGGTTTCTTTTCATTTTCATCTGCAACTTTTATTGTATCAATACTAGTTCTAAAAACATTTGTGGCATATATCTAACTGCCAATTTGAGAAAATAATACAAAAACTTCACATTGCCACTTGGCTATTTCAGATTATCAAGAGACTCATATTTGATATGGTGGCAGATCTCGACTACATGCATTTACTTATACCTAGGTCATCTTACAATGTCAAGGTCATCAATTAAGGTCAATTTTTTTAAAAAGTTGAACTGTTAAGGGGATATTAATATTTATAAACTCAAAATAAATACAAATGTCCCTGAAACACTAAAAGTGTAACTTATTGCCTACATTAATACAGGAGGATTCTGATGACCTAACAGAGTTCATAAAAACAATCAAGCAGTTCATGGAAGAAGCAACACTCGGTGACTATGAAACTAGGCTGAACATGTTGCTTAGTTACCATCTTCAACTTGTTACTATGGAAACAGGGTCGAAGGTCACACAGTTGGTGAATGTTACCTGGAACTTATACCAAGTGTACTCCATGTTTTCACAATCTGTACAAAACCAATTGGAAACACTTAGAACACCAATAGAAAAAGAGTTAAAGGTAAATCAGCAACTTATTTATTATGAGTTGATTTTGAAAGATAAATATATATTACAGAAGATAAAAGCTTGTTCCTTGCACCAACTGTTTCCTTCTTTGATTATTTTTGCTATTATTTTTATAGTAATATTCTCAGACTTTAGTTGGGGGAATTTTGAACACATTTTCAGAATTATTTCAAATAACCTAATTTGTTAAGTGTCCCAAGAATGAGTTTCTGATACTTTACCATTTTTGGGATATATTTTAGAAATGAGACTTTTGGCTATTCATGTTTATTGCTATTTGAAGTGTTTTGTAAAACAAATGTCATACCCTTATAAAAAATAAAATAGAAATAATCACATTGAATGTTATACCTTGACAAGAAAGGACAAGAAGTCCATTGCACAACTTTTTTACTTCAAAGCATATGATTTTGTAAGTGTAAGGGTTAATTTTGGACCATTCAATATGAGTTCTTTGATTTGCACAGTATTTGAATTATAAAGCTACATCTTTTTGTATTTGAAGGGTTTTGTAAAAATAGCAAGATGGTCTGATATAAACTATTGGGCTCTCAAACAGACTGTGGATAAAACACACAAAACTCTACATAAACACCTTAAACAGTTTCAGGTAAGTAATATTTATAACAAGAGCCAGCAGACAATATATGTAACTACTTTCCTTTTGTGCTAAGTGAAGATAATGGTAGTCTTTTGTTTGTTATCTCCCTTGTTTGTTCAGTGGATTAAATCAAGAGGTACTCCAAAATCATAAGTGGCCCTTTTAGAAACTTTCCTTGGATTATCCATGGTTTCTATTGGGAAGTTTTGAATTCTATTTTTATAAATACAAAATACTTTTTGAGCTTGCCCGGGACAAAAGTCTCGGAAGAGCTATTGTCATACCCTCGGATGTCAGCGTCGGTGTCGGCGTCCGCATTAGGTTAAAGTTTTTATTTCTATCAATATTTATCCTAGAGGCTTTATTTTTTACAGAAACACTCATTAGGGCATAGGCTTTCATTTGAGACCAACATCCATGTCGAAATGAACTTTAGACTGTGACCTTGACCCTTTCAAAAAAACTTTAACCAAAAACTTTAACCAAAAAAACTTTAACCTTGCTTATATTTTCTGTAAGCTTTAAACTAGAGACATCATTACTTCATATGCACACTCATTAGGTGATAGGCTTTCAACATAGACAAAGGTCCTTGACAATTTGACCTTGACCTTGACCCTTTGTGGACTTAGAAAAACTTTAACCAAAAAACTTTAACCAAAAACTTTAACCTTGCATGTATTTTTTTAATGCTCTAACCTAGGGACATCATAGCTTCATATATATACTCACCAGGTGATAGGCTTTCACCAGAGACCAAGGTCCTTCACAATTTGACCATGACCTGTACCATTTGTGGACTTAGAAAAACTTTAACCTTGCTTATATTTTCTGAATGCTTTAACCTAGGGACATCATTACTTCATATACATACTCATTAGGTGATAGGCTTTTGTGAGAGATCAAGGACCTTGATAATTTGACCTTGACCTTTTATGAACTTCGAAATACTTTAACCGAAATTCTTTTACCAAAAACTTGCTTATATTTTCTGTATGCTTTAACCTAGGGACATGATTACTTCATATACATAGTCACCAGATGAAAGGCTTTCACCAGAAACCAAGGGCTTTGACAATTTGACCTTGACCTTGACCTTTTATGGACTTGGAAAAACTTAAACTGAAAAACTTTAACCAAAAATTTAACCTTGCTTATATTTTCTAAATGCTTTACTCAGGGACATTATTACTTCATACACATACTCACTAGGTGATAGGCTTCTACAGAGACCAAGGTCCTTCACAATTTGACCTTGATCTTGACCTTTTGTGGACTTAGAAAAACTTTAAAGAAAAACTTCATGTTTGATACAAAGAAATTCCATTGGTAACCTCATCTGCTTGTAGGCTTTCACTTAACCCTAACCTTATACATGCAATTAAAACAAAAAAGTTTTTATATTTACTACTCAAACAGATATATATTAGATCATGGACTTTAACATTGAAAGAAACCACTTTGAACTTCGGTCTTCGGTCAAGCGCTGTTTGTGACAAGCAGCTGTTTGGGCGAGCTACGTTGTCCGCGGACAACTCTTGTTTATGAAATTTGAAACTATGATAAAGTTTTCAATAGTAAAGAAGAAAATAAATATTTATTTAACATAACATGTATCTTATAAATTGTGCTATATTTGATTTAGAGCTTATCATTAAATCTTCAAGTGCAAAGGAAAAAAGTTTTGAACATAGAGTGGAAACCTTGGTCCTGGCTACTTACTCAGATGACTGGCAACACCTTTGTCCCTTAAAACCATGTATGAATTTGTATGTTCGAAACCCCTTTACAGAAATTCTGGATCCACCTTCGTATTTAGTTGAAAAAGGGGGTTGATTTATCTTTTTGAGGGCATTAGCATTTGCAGAGACCAGGAAAATAGGAATTCATAGGTTGACTGTGAACAATTTATATAAAAATTGGGCTTCATTCTAAACTTTTATAGAATCTTATCTTAGTTAAGACTGCTAATTTCCATAAACTACTGTAAATTTCAGACTATTTTAAGACAACCAGTCCAGGGAGTGTTACAAGAGAGTACCAATCAAACCACAGACACAAAACCAGTCTGGTCAGAACAACTACAGTCTTACAGTACAGCTCTACATACAGGCATCAAGGCATACAAGGTATACTATAGGGTTAATTTACGTTTTGAGGGAGTTAACATTTGCAGAGACCCGAAAAATGGTTAATGCCCGAGTGTGAAGCATAGAAAAGATATAAAACCATTTACAAACCTACTTATATGCTGTCATGCATTACACCGTCCATCTTGTTTATACGAAAGTTGCTTGGTAAATTTATGACATCACACAATTTAACGAGGGATTAATAGCAACGTCTTTAGGTATGCTCTATGATAATGTTGGACAAGTAAACTGATAAAGTGTATAGGCCCAGGTCAAGAATATCTAAATTTAAAAGACGGGCGTTAACAGCACCTGAATTTACTGATTAACCACGTTTTCTCTTGTTGACGCCCAGGTTTTGTTCATTAACGTATGCCTTTAACGACCCGAAAACATACATTTTATGCAATAATCACAGTTATTGCTGTAGGCAACTCATTAAACATCTATCAATGTGGGGGCATAAAAATAGGATTGTGGAGAACTGTCTTAAACTTAGTATCATTTTATTAGCTCGGCTGTTTTCGGAGAAAACCCGAGGTATTGCTATAGCCTCCAGGTCGTTGTCGTCATTGTTGTCCTCATCGTCGTCCTCGTCGTCGTCGTGCGAAAACTTTGACATTTTGTTATATCTCTGGTCCTACTGAAGGCATTCACTTGAAACTTGGCACACATGTTCACCATCAAAAGAGCAACCTATACTATCAAGGGGGATAACTCTTCATGCATTTTGTCTAAATTATGCCCCTTTTTTGATTTAGATTTTTTCCCATTATCCAGCACTGGACAGCAGAGCGTAGGCACCCGAAAGGCGATGCTCTTGTCAGCTTGGCTATTTTCGGAGAAAATCTGAGGTGTAATGATCACATTGGTGTTGGCATTGATGTTGGTGATGGAGTGTCAAATTTTAACCTTGGTCATATCTCTATTGTTGTTGAAATTATCTTCATGAAACTTGGCATGTGTATTCACCATCACAAGAGCTATCTGGACAATCAAGGGGGATAACTATGGAAGCATTTTTGCAACAGTTATGCCCCTTTTTGACTTGGCTTTTTGCATTTTCCATCACCTGCAGCCGAGCGTTGCACCCAGAGGCGATGCCCTTGTTTTGAATTTGAAACTATCATTTATAGCAGCTTAAACAAAGTATTTTATACGCCACCAGAGGCGGACGTATATTGGCGTCATCTTCTCCGTCTGTCCGTCCGTCCCTCTGTCCGTACATCCGTCCATCAATCCATCCGTCCGTACGTCCGTCCACTTTTCTTGTCAACGCAACTCCTCCTAAGTTTCTGGCTGGATCTTCTTGAAACTTGGTCAATGTTATCACCTCAATTGGTAGATGTGCATGAAGGAAGGATTTTATGGTTGGTTGATTTTTGCCTGAGTTATGCCCCTTAAAAACTTAGTCTCTGTGTCCACTTTTCTTGTCAACACAACTCCTCCTAAGTTTCTGGCTCGATCTTCTTGAAACTTGGTCAATGTTATCACCTCAATTGGAAGATGTGCATGAAGGAAGGATTTTATGGTTCGTTGATTTTTGCCTGAGTTATGCCCCTTAAAAACTTAGTCTCGTGGGCTTATTTCCTCAGTTATGCCCCCTTAAAATTTAGTCTCTGGGGCTTATTGAAATTGCAGTCTTGTGAATGCAACTCTTCCTAAGTTTCTGGCTGGATCTAAATGAAACTTGATGGATGTTATAACCAAAATTGGTAGATGAGCATGAAGTAAGGATTTTATGGTTCATTAATTTTACCCTAAATTATGCCCCCATAAAACTTAGTATCTAGGGCTTATTGAAATTTCAGCCTTTTGAACGCCACTCCTCCTTCCTTTTTGTCTTTATTTAAATGAAACTTGGTCAATGTCATCACCGTAATTTGTAGATGTACATGGATCAAGGATTTTATGGCTCATTTATTTCCCTGAATTATGCCCCCTTAAAACTTAGTGTCTGGGGCTTATTGAAAATGCAGCCTTGTGAAGGCAACTCCTCCTAACTTTTTGTCTTGATTTAAATGAAACTTGGTCATTTTGAATTTGGTTCTGTCAAAATAAGTAGTGTCTACAATTATTTTCGTGAAACAGCAGCAAAGTGGCGGCGTATTTTGTGACGATGGCACTCTTGTTCATTATAAAAGTGGAGATATTATATTTCTGACTCTGCTAGAATTTGAACCTGTGCAGAATTTGTAATAATTCCTAATCTGCAGTGCTTTATGTCCCTAACCACAATACTCAAAGGGCAAACCCTAAAAAGCTTATTTGGGAAATAACTAGATCATTGGTTTTTGAGAAAAAACTTAAGACTGATTGCAAAAAATACATATTGAATTGGTTTAAACCCTTTTCAGTAAAGTTCCAGAGATTTTATGTCCCTAAATATTTTTGAGAAAATTTTGTGGAAAAAGAAATAGCTTTTAACATGCAATTTCTCCTTTTCCTACGATAATTTCTATCTCATCTTTTTGGTTCTTTTCAGTTTTTACTTCCCTATTTGATTGTTTTCTATAAGATGATAATTTTATGCAATCATATATTTCAAAAAAGAATGGGAAATGTTTGAAAGCTATTAAATCAAAATTTCATTTTCTTTTCAGCCAATGGTAACTAGCTTAGTCGAGACATACACAGACATTCCTTTCTCCCTGTATTCCAAAAACATGAACAAATACTGGGGTATGGTAGTTACAAGTACACAATACATTGACCACATGGCAACATTAGACCAGTTCATAGGTAAGAATATCTTTGGTTATGTTACAATAAAATACTTGCAAAACCATTCTAACTTTGTCAGGGACTTACTCAGGTTCACACCTTTCAATTTTACAATGATCTGAAAGCAAGTTTATGATCCAATTTTATGATGAAAAATAATCTGTCTTGACTCATAATCAAATGGAAATAGAGTGTGAACTGTGTGAGGGAAATGACTGCTCGAAGATTTTTACCCAGAAATCAAACTCAAGACCCTTTTGTTGATCATAGAATAAAGTTTGGATGGATTGATAATAATTGATCATTTTCAGGAAAATTAAAGATAAGTGAAAATTTTGATTCCGTTCTTGTCAATGAGGCTTATACATGAACAATACCTTTGACAATAATTGACAGAGGTTCAGATAAGAAGGGGTAAAGCTAGTCTAAAATCCTTTGTTGTGGGTACTCATTGTAAATGACAACATGGGGTTTGTGCTATTATTATTGAAATGTTTTGATATAAAATCCAGACAACACCCTCTATCTGTAGCTCTGATTTAATAAATGTTTGGATAAATCCTTAATTTTCTTATACCCCCCACCCCCACTCCCCATATAGAGTACAGGGGTGTGTATATGATTGTCTGTCCACTGCTGTCTTAGCACAGTTGGTAGTGCTTCAGGCTATCATTCAAAAAGACCAGGATTTAATTCTGAAAGCCAGCACACATCCTCTTCGACATTTGTCTCCCACCAATCTGTGAAATATTGTAAACCTGGGTTAGCACTGGAGCCTAGGAAAGGATGTAATGGTAGTACTGGTCGAAGAGTTGCCAGGAATCCATTGTTGGGTGCTCCAGCCACCTATACATGACTGAAAAATTATTTAAAAAAAGCAGCATTTAAACTAGTCTGTCAGTCGGTAGACTTTAATGCTCTACCTCGTGTACATTTGTTACATAGATTCATGAAACTTACAATAACGGTTGCCTTTGACCAATTGAAGTACCCTATTCATTTTGGGTCATGTAGATCAATTGCAATTAAAGTAGGTTGATAACAGCAGACATATGTGGGATAGCAGCTGGAGGCTAGGAAAGTATGTAATGGTAGTACAAGTGTGAGAAATACCAGGTATCCATTGTCAGGTGCTCCAATCGCTGCAATATAACTGAGAGATTGTTGAAAGCAGAGTATAACCCCATTCCAACAAACATCTGTGCTCTAACTGATCCATCTGCCCTAGAATTATGAAATTTCCTACAAATGTTGTCTATGACCCAAGGCTTTTTATGCCCCCGTATCGAGAGATCAGGGGCATATTGTTTTACTCATGTCCGTCTGTCTGTCCATCCGTCTGTCCGTCCGTCTGTCCGAAAACTTAACGAAACTTAACCTTTGTCTTTTCTCCAAAAGTATTTGACATACAAGGCTCATATTTGGCATGATGATAGATCTCAATGATCAGCATCTGCTGGTACCAAAGTCAAGGTCATGTGACAAGGTCAAGGTCATCTGTCAAGGTCAAACTTAAAAAAAAAATGCTGTTCCAGGGGCATTCGTGTTTCACAAACACATCTTGTTTGTTTCATGGTAAGAGAGGTCAAAGGTGAGTGTTGCAATTAAACTATGTTTCAAAAATGTTTCCTGTGACCTAGAATCCTTAAATCTAATTGGGATAGACATGAGATTTGTCAATGTAGAAAAATAAAACTGTTTTTCAAACATCTTCTGCATTAATTGCACTTCTAAACTGACGAATGTCTGGTTTCTGTTTACAGGTGAATTGATCACAGAAATGCAAGAACTACAAAGTTTGGATGTAGACAGGGTGAGTTATTGCTTGATGTACTGTACTTTAAATTGAAATAAGAAAATATGGCAATGAACAGGATAAAGGACAAAACCTTAAATGAAAATACATGTACTGAAATTGAGGCTGTGTGGGAATGCATCAATTCGACATCTGTGTGAGATGCAAACATTGGCAGCCCAGGCAGTTACTTGGTGTAGGTAGAAGATTGCCTAACTGGCTTAACCCTTTACTGTTTAATACCTGCTTTTTACGTGCTTGTGATTTTACGATTGAGAAAACATTGCGAAAAAAGAAGAAATTGCTTCTGACAAGCAATTTATTCTTTTTCCACACTATTTTCTACCCTAGTGAATGGTTATTTTTCAAACTAAATCCACTTTAAATTTTCGTCTGCCAAACCTTTGAATTTGGACAGGTCTAAAATTTTGCAAAACAGAAAAGGGTTAAGATACTTTAACACCTTTTCTATCTACAAATCGCATAGTGAAGACTCTGGTCAGGCTGTGCTGATGCACAGACTGGCCTGAGTCTTTGCTTTGTGCACATTTGAAATTGTCCAAAATGTCACACACAGGCTCTATTTCTTATCCCTTATGCTGTTCACTATTAATTCCTGCTGTATACAAAGTTTGTTTTTACAGACATAGTCAAACTGCATAGGTTTGCAGTCTGGTTTTTGCCTGAACTGCCTGCCTTAAACTACACTAAATTATTGTGGGAAAATGTCAGCCAAACTGGTTTGAATATCCCAGAAGTTGGCAATTTGTATACTGTTAAATTATCAATTCAACAAATTGAAATGATTTAGACATTTCAGACAGTCTGGTTTAATTATTTCACACAAAAATTAAAGTATAAGGCAGGTAGTAATACTATCTGCCAAAGCTTTATGCTTAACAGGAATTTTTCATAAATACCACAACAAGAGTTAAGATAAATATATTATTATACGTACTTAGTGTTTTGTAAGAAAAAAAATATCTAAAGAGGTTGGGGGAATTGATAACTGTCAAGACTGCCTTGCCAATTATCAATTTCCAAAACTGAGTACAATAAGTACATATAATATATATCATATAACCTCTATTTACCTTCTTTTCGTCCATGTTTCTAACAGAAATACAATTTTCAAAAAAAACTGCATTATGTCATTGCTCGAAAAATATCCATGTGATATAAAAAATATCATATGGGATGTTATTACACAGATATTTGTATATTTATAAGATAAATTTTGTTTCTCATTGACTGTTAAAGTTTGTGTAAATGATTCTCTTGCTGATATTTTTGTTCAATGATTTTTTCCCCAATTTCCTTGAATTTTAAACTTCCTTCCATTAATGATCGTGAGGAGTTAGATAAAATAATCTGTGTCAAAAATAAAGGGTTTAGAGAGAAAACTACTACAAAGAACATGTATGTTAGAAATAATCAACTTCTATGTGTTTTGCAGAGTTTGAGTAAAGAGAAGCAGAAATCAGAGGCCAAACATATAAATCTGAGGAAGAGAAAATCCTTGAGTGATTTGTTCAAGTATCTGGCAAAACTTGGTAAGTCAGGTGTTTCAGTGCTTAATTATTGCTGCTTATCTTTGTCTATGTTCTTTGACGGGGAAGCCTTAAATCTGCTAGGCTTTTCAAATGATCTGCCCCCTTTATGCTTTTCTGTTATAAAAACATGAAATATGCCTATCAGAATATATGCCTTATGTACCATATCATACAGTTCCAATGCATTTTTCCTGATCAGACATTATATCAAATAGTTTTAATGATTCGGGCAAATTTCAATTTTCTCTTTTAATAATTGTTCAACCTATAAGTATTCATGTTTCACATGAGGATTACTTGTGACACATCCTTTCTGTTGGTAAAAATGTTAAGGTCATCTATCAAGGTCACATGAGCCTGTGCCTTACAATTTCACATCTGCGAGGTACAAGCATTGGGTAGTGTTGACAAGGACACAATGCAATAATAATATATGCTGACTGCATGAAGATGGATTCAGACCTTATCTATCAATATAGTGCATAGTAAAGACACTTTGCAGCTACACAGCCTAGCCAGAAGCTTTGCTTTGCACACATTTGGTATCACAGGCTCATATATTGAAAATTTCTGAAAATAGCAAGGATGGTGGCACAAGTATTTATCTAATACATCTTGTGTGAATTTTATTATGCCCTCTTCGAAGAAGGGGGAATATATTGCTTTGCACTTGTTGCACTTCTGTAGAATGTTTTTAGCTCACCTGAGCACGAAGTTCTCAAGGTGAGCTATTGGGATCGTAGAATGTCCGTCGTGCGACGTGCGTAGTGCGTCGTCCGTCGTCCACAATTTCTTTAAACATCTTCTCCTCCTAAACCAGTTGGCCAATCTTGATTAAACTTGGCAGGGATGTTCCTTGGGTCAAGCTCTACCAAAGTTGTTCAAATAAATGAAATCCACCCTTAACTTTCCCTTTACCCTTAACAAAAAGGGTGAAAATATGAAAATCTTTAAAAATCTTCTTCTCTGAAACTAGATGGCAGACAGCTTTCATATTTGGTATGTAGCATCATCTAGTGGACCTCTACCAAGTTTGTTCATATCAAGACCCTGGGGTCATATTAGGGCTTTGCCCGGGCCCAACCCTTTTTACATAGAATCAAAGTAAGAAAATCTTTAAAAATCTTCTTCTCTGTAATCAGATGGCAGACAGCTTTAATATTTGGTGTGTAGCATCACCTAGTGGGCCCCTACCAAGTTTGTTCATATCAAGTCCCTTGGGTCATATTTGGGCTTTGCACGGGTGCATCCCTTTATCTCTTATGAGCACAAAGGGTAAAAAAATGAAAATCTTCAAAAATCTTCTTTTATGAAACCAGAAGGCAGACAGCTTTCATATTTGGTATGTAGCATCATCTAGTGAACCTCTACCAAGTTTGTTCATATCAAGACCCTGGGGTCATATTTGGGCTTTGCCCAGGGTTAACCCTTTTAACATGGAATCAAAGAGCGAAAATCTTTAAAAATCTTCCTCTCTGTAACCAGATGGCAGACAATTTTAATATTTGGTGTGTAGCATCACCTAGTGGGTCTCTACAAAGTTTGTTCATATCAAGACCCTGGGGTCATATTTGGGCTTTGCACAGGTGCTTCCCTTTATCTCTTATGAGAACGAAGGGGAAAAAAAATGAAAATCTTCAAAAATCTTCTTCTATGGAACCAGATGGCAGATAGCTTTCATATTTGGTATTTAGCATCATCTAGTGGACTTCTACCAAGTTTCTTCATATCAAGACCCTAGGATCATATTTGGGCTCCATCCGGGCGCAACCCTTTTTACATAGAATCAAAAAAGCGAAAATCTTTTAAAATCTTCTTTAATTGAAACCAGAGGGCACACTGCTTTCATTTGTGGTATGTAGCATCATCTTATGGGCCCCTACCTAGTTTGTTCATATCAAGACCCTTGGGTCATATTTGGGCTCCACCCAGGCGCATCCCTTCAGCTCATCTGAGCACGATGGGTGGAAATAGGAAAACCTTCAAAAACCTTCTCTGAAACCAGAAGGCAGACAGCTTTCATATTTAGTATATAGCATCATCTTATGGACCTCTTCCAAGTTTGTTCATATCAAGACCCTGGGGTCACATTTGGCGTCACCCGAGTGTATCCCTTTTTACATAGAATCAAAGAGCAAAAAGGCATATCCGTCTTGCTCTTCGCTGAAAACGTTCCATGGTATTGATCTTAGGCAATTATCTTCTTTTTGACATCTGCCTATCTAATTAATGTGATGTCCCAGGGGTCAAGGAGGCTCAGGTGAGTGATCTAGGACCATCTTGGTCCTCTTGTTATCTGGAGCATATCTCAAAAAGGATGCAAGCTAGAATCATGAAACTTCACAAGTGGATAGATCTCATTGAGGAGAAGTGCAGTGCACAAGAACCTTAACACTACTGATCATATTTTGTGAGTTATTGCCCTTTGTTGATTGACAAATAACAGGCTATTGACCTGCTTTTATTGGGGTCCTAATTGTTTTACAAACATCTCTTCTTGATCTTTGTATGTGAGGAAATTTATCTTCAGTATTGTGGGTATTGAAGAAATTGCTTTTAAAAAGCTATTCTTTTCAAAAGCTTTTTTAGCTCACCGAGCACGAAGTGCTCTTGTGAGCTATTGTGATCACCTTCCGTCTGGCGTCTGTCCATCGGTCGTCATCCGGCGTCCGGTGTCCGTCAACAATTCCTTTAAACGACATCTCCTCCTAAACTACTAGGCCAATTAACACCAAATTTTAAAGAAATG
Source organism: Fragum whitleyi (assembly GCA_948146395.1). Taxonomy (NCBI): domain Eukaryota; kingdom Metazoa; phylum Mollusca; class Bivalvia; order Cardiida; family Cardiidae; genus Fragum; species Fragum whitleyi. Next base: position 45,893,318 of record OX411546.1, read on the forward strand.
TTGCTTAGGTGGTCCCCTTCCAAAAAAGCTAAAAGAATTGAAATCCATGAAAAAAACTGGTTGCTATGGCAACGAAAGGTGAGATTTTAAGAAAATCTTTAAATTTCTTCTTCTTCTCTACCAGAAATCCATGAAAAAACTGGTTGCTATGGCAACCAAAGGTGAAATTTTAAGAAAATCTTAAAATTTCTTCTTCTTCTCTACCAGGAGTCCTACAGAATTAAAATTTGGCATGGATGATCATTTTATAGACCTGAATTAAAATAGCTGAAATCATATCTGTTGGGCCACCAGGTACAGAGAACCAGGGGGAGGGGGTAGGACTTTGGGTAAATTTTGTAATCTTTAACCTTTTTCTTCGGAACCAGGAGCCCTACAGACTTGAAAATTAGCATGGATGATCAGCTTATAAACCTTAATTAAAATAGTAAAAATCATATTTGTTCACTCACCAGGTGCAGAGCATCTAGGGGGGAGGGGGTAGTGCTTTGTTGAAAATTTTGAAATCTTAAACTGTCTTCTTCTGATGAACCAGAATCCCTACAGCCTTTACATTTGACATGAATGATCAGCTCATAGACCCTATCTGAAATAGCTAAAATCATGAATGTTTGGCCACTAGGTGCGGAGCACTAGGGGGTGGGAGGGTAGCTTTTCAGAGCAATTCTTAAATTTTTAACCTTCTTCTGATAAACCATGTGCCCTACAGACTTGAAATATGGCAAGGATGATCAGCATATGGACCATAATTAGAATAGCTAAAATCATAACAGTTGGGCCACCAGGTGCGAAGCCACCGGGGGGAAGGGGTAGTACTTGTTAAAAAAATTTAAATCCATAACCTTTTTCTTCTTCTGAACCAGAATCCCTACAACCTTTATATTTGACATGGATGATCAGCTCATTGACCTTATCAGCTCGGCTGTTTTCGAAGAAAACCCGAGGTATTATGATCACCTTGGCGTCGTATGCGTTGTTGTTGGCGTTGATGTTGGCGTGACAAACTTTAACCTTGATTATAACTTTTGAATGGTATGTCATAGAGCCTTCATATTTCACATGTGGATTGCTTGGGACAAGACCTTTCTGTACGTACCAAGTTCAAGGTCATCACTTAAGGTCAAGGTCATTTTTCGAGGTAAAATGTCTTTAAAAACTTTTAATTTTGATCATAACTTTTGAATGGTATGTCATAGAGCCTTCATATTTCACATGGTGATTGCTTGGGACAAAACCTTTCTGTACATACCAAGTGTTCAAGGTCATCACTAAGGGTCAAGGTCATTTTTCAAGGTCAAATGTCTTTAAAAAATTTAATTTTGATCATAACTTTTGAACGGTTACTCATAGAACCTTCATATTTCATTTGATCATTGCTTGGGACAAGACCTTTTTGTAAGTACTAAGTTCAAGGTCATCAGTCAAGGTCAAGGTCATTTTTCAAGGTCAAATTTCTTTGAAAAATTAAACATTGGTTATAACTTTTAAATGGTAAGTCATAGAGCCTTCATATTTCACATGATCATTGCTTGGGACAAGACCTTTCTGTACGTACCAAGTTCAAGATCATCAGTCTAGGTCAAGGTCATTTTGCAAGGTCAAATTTCTTTAAAAAAATTTAACCTTGGTCATAACTTTTGAATGGTAACTCATAGAACCTTCATATTTCACATGACTATTGCTTGGGACAAGACCTTTCTGTACGTACCAAGTTCATATTTTTGATTATGCCTAAGAAATAATGAACAGCCGAGCGTTGGCACCTGCTTGCGGTGCTCTTGTTTTACATAGCTATAACCATGAATGTTTGGCTACCATGTGAAGAGCACTGGGGGAGAGGGCAGTATTTCGGGTCATTTTTGACATTTTAAACCTTCTTCTGATGATGAAGTAGATACCTTACAGGGTCTAAATTTGGCATGAGTCATCAGCTCATATACATCAATCAAAATAGATATAGTCATGATTGTTTTGTGACCAGAGACTGACCCAAGGGGAGGGGGTAGTGCTTTGTGGTAAATTTGACAATTGTTAAAAATTCTACTGAACCAGAATTCCTACATATTTTTTTTTTTATATAGAATAATCAGCTCATAGAACTTAACTTAAACAGCTATTATGACTGTTGGGCCACCAAGTGCGGAGCAACAGGGGGGAGAGGGTAGTACTTCAGGTCAATACAGCTTGTTGTTCTGTATAAAGCACCAAATATGCCTTCTTCAAGTTATTTAGAAGTGTTAAAAGAAGAACTTGTTTCTCATGTAGACATAACAAAACCTTTATTTATCATGGGAGATTTCAATCTTGATATCAAAGATAAGCATAAAAATGTTATACTAAAGTTATCCCAGATATTCTCTTTTAAAATGATCATGCAAAAACCAACAACTGATAACAATTTCATTTTGGATCTTGTATTTTCAAACAGAAATAGTAAAACTGAGACTGTGGAATCTTACTGGTCTGACCATAAGATTATTTTCCTTTACACATAAATTTGTTACAGTAAGTAACTTGAGCGGACCAGGGCCTAGGCCCTCTTGTTCTACATGGGGTTTCAAAAAATGGGATTTTATGAGAATGGTTTCAATTGTAAAGTTGAATCTTCTGAATTTGATGTATATCTTTTTCTCAGGTTTGTCATATAGAAAAGGTTTGACTATGGAAAATGGATGTGAAAACCAATCTATTTTAGTACCACCTACTGACCTTTCTGTGGCTTTTACCAGGTAATGCGGTTTGTTATAAATCATTGTGTAAAGGCAAAAGGTATATAGTTGCCACTCACATTTTTATACCCCCGCAAAACGAATGTCTGTCTGTCTGTGCGTCTGTCTGTCTGTCTGGGACACATGTAGTAGTTAATTTGTTTCCTCCTTCAATTTTTCATTCAATATTTATGAAACATTATACAAACATTTATCACATGTTGAAGTTTTGCAAGACACAAATTACAAGTGTCAACTCCCCCAGGTTCATGTGTTTTCTTCCCTTGAACTTTGACCTTTTTTCCTATTTGTTACCATGTACTAATAATTTTGTGTCACAAACTCCTCCTGCAATTTTCATTTGATAGTAATGAAACAGTATACAAACATTTATCACATGTTGAAGTTTTGCAAGACACAAATTTCAAGTGTCTACTCCCACAGGTTTATGAATTATCTCCCCTTGAACTTTAGACAATTTTTCTTTCTGAACACGTATACTTGTAATTTTGTTTCCCAAACTCCTCCTTCAGTTTTCCTTCAATAGCTTGAAAACATCTATCACATGTTTAAGTTTTGCAAGACGCAATTTAGAGGTCTCAAATCCAAGAGTTATCTTTATATTTGAAGCATTTTTTGCTTCTTCTGTCAAAGTATCTCATTCTCTGAAAGCACTTGCGGGGGTATTAAGTAACATTCAGTGACAAGCTCTAGTTTTGTGCTAATATCTTGTAATAGAAATATAGCCCATAGACAATGAGATGTGACATGGTAAGATAAATATACAACTTGATAGTTTTATTTATGCCCATATTATTATTGAAATGTTTTATGACACCACTTCCCTTTCAAAATGATATCATTTAAAAGATAATGTTACTTTTGGTCAAAACTTCTGCATTTAGTGCATTTGTTGTTTACCAAGGATGTAAATGTATTTTATCTTTTATAATCAGAGAAACCATAATCTGCCAAAAGGTGTCTTAATGTTTTATACATTTTAAATTTAACCAATTTATTGTCTTTCTGCGTGTGTAAAGCATTTACTAAGGTGGAGCAATACCCTTGTCTGATTAGGCTATTGTAGCTTTAGCTATTTTCTGAAGACAAAAGGAATCTCTAACACATTACGATGTGAGGTACCTTAAGAACACTAAAGAGAGGAAATTAAAAGACTTTTTTCTATTCTCAAACATCATATATATTTGATCCGTTTTAGAGGAAAAACTACATGAATAACAATAAAATTGACAATACACTTAAAGTCCAATTTCATCCAAAAATGCAACATATGATTGTTATTCTTTAAACTAGAAAAATATGTTATTTCCCGAAAAGAAATAAATGCCTCATCCTGTTTGTCTTACCATTTTTCTGGAACCCCAAAATTGGTTGCACTGAAAGAAAAAGAGGGGAAACATTGACAAAACGAGAGAAATTGCTTGTTTCAAGCAATTTCTCCCTTTTTCTCAATGTTTTCATCAATATTTTGCAGCCTTTTTTCCATAATCCACATTGAATCAAAAATTGTATTCTTTTTTACTTTGATTAGTCTAAAAGAAAATTGTAGTAGCTTGGTTAAACAACTGGAGTTACTGAGTGATGCCATTTAGGCTGGTTTCCTTAAGAGAAAATCATTTGTGACCCTTCAGGCGAAAAGGAACCATCTGGGAACCATCTGTAAAATAATATTTGAAAAAGAGATTTGTTCTAGAATAGGCCAACCAGAGGTCTCATTTCAAAAATCCTTTCACAGGAAGGTAGATTGATTATTCCAGATTCAGAAGATAAGTAAAATGCAAAAGTTTCGACCCTAGTCAGTCTGTGCAATATTTGTTGTTTGACAAGGGTCGACACTTTACGAACTTCCCAGATGGTCCTTTTTCATGTGACGGGTCACATTTATGTAAAATATCTTGATTACAGTGATGTCCATATTCAAGCTGTGTGGGAAGGATGTTTGCATTACTATTACAGTAGTATCTCTAGAAAAGCACAGTTTGACAAGTCTGTCCAAGCCCCATCCAAGGTAAAAGACTTTCTTTACTATTATTATATCATAGTTCCCATGGTCAGGGAAAAGACAGGGAGAAATGGAAAAAATTCATGATCCGGGAAAAGTCATTGAATTTTGAAATTAGTCAAGGAAATTTAGAAATAAGGCAAAAGTCAGGGAAAGTCAGTGCATATAAGAATCAGAAGTGGAATTTTTTAAAGGAAAACAAACGTGGTTATGGCAATTTCTTCCAAAGAGGCGTGGATGTGTTTGTCATTGTATCTCATTAGACAGCATATTTTGTTGATGAATTTGTGTTATCTATGATACTATATGGTTGGTAAATACCGATGATTTTGGTCAGGGAATTTTGGAATTTAGTCAGGGAAAAGTAGGGGAAGTTCACTTTATGAAGTTTGTGGGATCCCTGTATATAGGAGACAGCTTGTCGGTCTGTCTGTAGCTCTTAAGTGTCTGTTCAATTTCTCAGCAACTTATGGGCAGTTTTTGTTCACACTTTACAGATATGAGTATCAAGCATAGATGTGCAAGTGATATTTTGGTCATGATCCATTGATCTTTGACAGCGTAATGGCCCTTTGATGGAAGTGGCTTTTCATTATTTTAGGGTATAAGTCTGCGACAGTCTAATTGAAATATAGTTTTTCCACTTGCATAAGCAACTGTCTATTAAAAATTTCATTGACTTATCAAAACATTTATATACCCCCCTGTAAAACAAATGTTCATTGGGATATACTATGTTCATCATCACAGAACCTATACAGACAATCAAGGGGGATAACTGTAAGCGTTTTTTTTAATTAATAATGCCCTATTTTACTTAGATTTTTGTTGAGCCTGCTTGCTGTGAGCGGGTGTAGATGTCACATCATGACTTTAGTGCATTGGTGTTTTAGTCTGTCTATCCGTAAGTCTGTCAATCTATCCATTTAATCTGAACAATTACTCCTGTAATTGCATTTCAAAATAACCTGGCACAGTTGTTCTCAATAATGAGTGATGTGCTATTTGAAAGAAATATTTATATAGCATCCAGGTCACAGTTATAGGTCAAACTTTGTAGAGCTTAACAGCAGTTGTCCTTTTCTTACCACCTAGTTTGCATTAACAGCTACTTACAGCAGGTTAGCACTTTTTACAAATGTTTTGATTAATTTAACCCTTTACAAGATGAGATAATTTAAGAATGACAATTTTAAGTTCATGGAATTTTCGAAACGTCTTTTTTCTTAGGCAAGAATGTATAAAATAAAGAAAAACCCAATTACATGTTGCATGTAACAAACAGCATAATGATAGATCATAAAAAAACTAAATGCCTTAATTTCATTGCAGGAACTTGGTATTTCCAATTTAGAAAGATGTAAAGGCTTTGTAGAACACCTCTATAGACTTCTAGTCGAGCAGTATACCAAAGTGTCTAGTCTATCAGAAAGTTTTAAAAGGCTAAGGTACTAGTAAATGTTACAATTTTTTGGGTAGCACAGTTTATTTATGAAATGATTATATTTTGGAGTTTATGTGTCCATGAATTAAGTCTGATGTAGGACAAGTTATACGCAAAGATAAAAGCTGAGAGCAGAGCACAAGGATTTTGCTTTGCATATAACTCCTCCCCATCAGACTTTATTCATGGACACATCATTGTGAAATTGAAAATATATCCATAAAACACAATCACAATTCTAAAACTAGTTTTATTAACCTTTTCTGGGTGTAAAATAGTAACATTTTATGTTTCTTGATGTAAAATTAATAAAAAAGTAATGATATTAACAATGAAAGAAAACAAAGCAAGTCAATGAGCATGTAGGTTATATAATGTCATTATTATCAAACTTAGCGCTATAGATGAGGTATGATGTCATAAATGGGTGGAGCTATAAGTGTACACATTAAAACACTTGGCAAATGAATTCTATTATATGCAAATAAAATTCTATGCAATTCTTCTTATTTCATATATGCGTTTAACGCCATTGTGTTATAACATTAATTTGAGTCATATAAACTTTTTATTTGTTCTTGAGGTCCTAGTACATTTTCAAAGTGTGATGTCACTGTTGAAGTCCTGTCGGAATCTCAATTACTCTCTTTGAAATTTACATAGCTTAATTATAAGCCATAAGAATAAGTGAAATATTGACTACAGATTAACCCTTTCTTTGCTATCTGGCCTAGCTCAATGAGAATGGACTTTTAAAATGCAATGGTCTTGAAATATTTATAGACAAAATGGGCAAATTTTGTCAACACTGATTTTGAATAAGCATTTTTTTACAAGGGTTTGAAGTATTATCGAAACATTAATATTTTGTGCCCCTCCCAGTAATGTAAGGAGAAGTACTGTGAAGTTTGCGGTTTGACAGTCCCTGTTTCAGCAAAATGTAGTGCAAATTCTAATTACTTAAACAGTTTTCATACTTGGATGATGGAAATTCTCATTGAAAAACAACTGCTAACACAAGTTCAGAGTCATTATATGAAATTTGTCCTTTTGGGGGTGTTTTTGTTTTACAAGCACAAAGTTGTTTTATCTACAGTTCTGCAGTTGAAGAAACAGGAAGATTAATTTCTGAAGAAAAAGAAAAGATACAACAAAATACAATTGGTATGAAGAATGTCTTTTCACAGGAGGATGCCCTTAGATGGAAGGTACTCAAAGTGTTTTGAAATTATTTTCGACTGATTGGCATGACATATTGAAGTTATTTATTTTTGTTGCTTCAAATCGATGGCTCAGCGCAAAACAATTGTAACTGCCTATATGTTTATAGGCAGTTACAACTTTTTGGCACTTAGACATCGAAATGGTTATTTTTCCTTGGAAGGAATTTTGTAGATCTACTAGGGTATTTCTTTAAAGAGCTAAATACTTTTGAGTTTAAAAATTCAACTTTTCTTTTAATTTTTACATTTCATTCATTTTTCTTTCATCACTGGTTAGTTTTAAATCCCTTTGTTCTGGGATTATGTTTTTTTTAATGAAAATTAAAGAAAAAATCAAACTCACAACTTCAAAGTCTAAGATTTTTGTAAGTCAAATTTTGAATAAAAGTATAAAAAAAAACTTTTTTCTCTGATGTTTTACAGACAGACTGTAAAGATTTACTGGTGCAGTTGTGTGAAGGCTTGAACCAGTTTCTGGTTCTCCTCCTCTGTTGTCCTGACAAACAATCTGGGGCCGGGTACCATCCTTCACCAATTCTTGTCACAGACTTATCAAACATGGCGCTTGTTAAGCAGGGAGATGAAAGGATCAATATTCATATCAACACTGTAAAGGTAAATTGACATTGTTTCGAATTGAAAGCAATTCAGAGTCCTTAAAAATACAAAACAAAAGAAGTCCAAAAGGCGACAACACTTGGCTGAGCGTTTTTGAAAAATTTAATATCAACAAACTGCTTCTTCATTAAAAAAATATTTGGAGTTACCCATTCATGGCTTAAATATTAAAAAACTGCTTCTTCATAAAAAAAAAAAAATTGGAGTTACCCATTTATGGCTTTAATATTAAAAAAACTGCTGCTTCTTGCAAACATCATTAAAGAAAAATACCCATTCATGGCTAATGACAATTATATGACCATGTTCCGAAACAGCTAAGCTTAAAAAGAACGTAATGACTTTGCATCAGCTATATGAAATAGACATTTTTATCTTCATTATTGAGTTTTGAATTAAAACTTTACAAATATCTTTGTGATAACATCCCATATGATATTTTTAGAACTTGGATATTTTTAGAACAATGACATAATGCGGTTAATTTTAGAAACTTGCATTTCTGTAAGAAACTTCGATGAAAATAAGACAAATATATAGAGTTTATAACATACATATAATAGTGTATTGTGTGAAAAAATATCTAACTTGGTTGTGGGAAATGAAAATTGTCTCAGCAGAGCCCATAATAATCAATTCTCCCAACCTCATTAGATATTTTTTTCATACTTAAAACTAAGTATGTATTTTATATATCTATAAAAACAAATTTTGTTATTTGAACCCTTATGGATGCTGATGGATGCTGCAATATTCAACTTGAATCTTACAGTTGTAAATCTGTATTGCTAAAAGCAAATAGGTGTTTTGTCAATTGTAAATTTGTTACTTCACTTTGAAAATTATCTGCCCAAAAAGTTCTGAATCAATTTCAACTCAATTTCAGGGGAATCATTACTTTGGGGGTCCTTCATCAAGTTCTTTTAAAAGATTTTTTGAAATATTGTTTTTAAAGGCACTGCTTTTTGCCAATTATGTTGTAAAGCATAACAGTTGGTTAGCACAAAATTATTGTAAGTGCTTTTATAAGTATATGCACTTACATTAGTTTTGCACTGGCATCTCCATAAACAGTTAAATAATTCCTATTTACCTTTGTGTCCTGTTTTTCCAAGGAAATAATAGGAGAACTTGACAAATCAAGATCGGAGCTGAAACCTGAATCAGGCATCTTATTGTGGTAAGTTCTTCTTTCCAGATATTCTTTGTTTTGATGAAATTATCTTTAAAATTAGGCAACTAATGCTGGTCAGACTGAGCCTTTTATTTCTTATACTATATTTGAAATAGATATTTTTTGCAACAAATAGATATTATAAGTTGAAATTAAGGTAGTGGAACCGTAATAGATCCACAATGTTTTGGCAGTCATGAACTCTAACAGTTTTAACCGAGGTTTCCTAATGATTTTCATTAGGAAACCTTGGTGAACATTGTGAAAGTTCATTACATGTACTTCCAAAATGTTGCAGAACTATATCGGTCTACAACCTTAAACCAAGTTTTGATATTCAGCAAAATATGTAATGCTGTTAGTAAAATCTTGTAATTGAATGTATGATGATATTGTTTACCTTCTTTCATAAAAAAGTTATTATAGACTACAGCTAACTACAAAATTGTTGCACTGGATTTTATCTACACAATACAGTTTTGCTTAAACAACCTTGTCTATTAAGCAACCATTTCTATCAAGTGACCATTTTGAAAAATCCCCTTATTTAAAGCAAAATATCTTAAAAGTAAATACTATTAGTCTAAAAATTATTATTGATGAATCCTATTTTGTTAAAACTCATGAGAATTGTCTCATTTAGACGATTAGATCAAATTTGGACAAATAAGATTATTGCAAAATTCACAATAACATATGTATTACAGTAATACAGTATTAATAATTTAATTGACCTGCACACTGAAGGTCATATTTAGATATGTGATTAGTCACATGAAAAGGACTGTTGGTAGAGCTTAAAGGATTTACACACGAGTCAGACTGAGAAGCTTAAACAGTCTTACCAGGTTAAAATCATTTAGACAATCTGTATTAGACAATGATCTAAGTCTATACTGCCTAAACTTCCTTATAATACAGTATTTTTCAAAATCCTCCTTCAGGTTGACCACTGCTTGATGCAATCCCTTTTTATACACAGAACATATTATGTTATCAGGTATCGTGTGAAAGGGTTTTGGAGGGCTTCTTCTTTATCCAAAGCATAACTCTGTCACCTTATGTCCGATTGACTAATTACTTGGCAGTTATGTTCTTAATTTGTTTACAGATTGCAGTGCACAAGAATTGTAACTCTATCAAGCTTTATTCTTGAGTAATTTTACTTTGGTGTCTTTCATACTTGCAAATCTAGCTGTGTTTTTGGCATATCTTGTGACAATTTGCAACCTTGTTCAAATATTTGAATTCTAAGGAGTTCAAAGGTGGTCTTTTTTCAAATGCCATATCTCACCTCAATAGCTGCCATTGAACCATTGTCACTGCCTATGCTTACAGGCACTTACAACTGTTTTGCGCAGAACCTAGATATATGTGACCCATCATGCAAAAAGGGACCATCTGGGTAGTGCGTAAAGTGTCGACCCTAGTTAGACTGCGCAGACTGACTAGGGTCGAAACTTTTTGCACCATGCTTTTTTTCTGAATCTAGGATAATCAATCTACCTTCCAGTGAGAGAATTTTTGAAATACGACTTCTGATTGACCTATGCTGGACCCAATCTCTTTTTCAAATAATAATTTTTACAGAATTCCCAGCTGGTCCCTTTTCGCGTGGCGGGTAACATATGTTTCAATATCTTTCAGGTCAGACATGTGTTCCCTTAAGAAAATCTACGGCTCTATTTCATCATTGGAAGATGAGTCTATTTTGTCCAAACTACAAGCAATTTGTAAAGACTTCAGTGATCCAGAATGCCTAAGTCATCCAAATGCTTTCACAGATGTTCTACACTTCTTAACCAAACAAATCAAAGATAAATCCAGGAAGTTCCTTGACTGGTTTACTAACTGTGAGACTGGACAACAAGTGGAAGTTGTAGAACAGTTAACTTTGGATGGGTTCTCTACCAACCTAAAGTCTTGTGTACATCATATTTTGATATCTGTACAAAAACTGAAGAAGAGCCATGTGATAGATGATGAGACAAATGAAGAGAAGACCAAATCATTAGAAGATGGTGAGCAATATTGATATAGAGGATATTGAATGAGTGGTCATTGAATAATGAAACTATTTAATGAGTCATCTATAAACAAATGAAAATGAGGCTGTGCTGAGTTTTTATTTGTTTTAGGTGACAAGTTCAAGAAATTCGGTATTTAATGGGCACTAATTTGATATACAATTTATAATATGACCTGAATTTTTTGATATAAAAAAAAATTCCAGATTTTTAGATTATATGATGTCATTTTCATAACGAAAATATAACGTTTCTGTTCCTTCTTAGCTCATTTGCATAGTTATGCCACTAGTGTAATAACATCCGTGTTATATCAAAAATATTCAACGGGATGTAGGTCATAATATAATGATAATTGATTATTTTCATTGCTATTTTCTTAAAGGTTTTATGATTTTCAAATCAGATGGACCAAAGATTTTATTTGACCTATGATAATTAATAGATACAAATCACTGTGGTATCAAAATTCACAGTTTAAGGTGATATTTGAAAAAAAAGACAATTCTTGAAGATTAAAATGCTTTCACTCTCTTGATATCCAGCAAACTGTAGTCATTCTAGTATCAATGGAAAGGAAAAATATTCAGGAAAATGATTAGTGAATGGCAATGTTATATACCTGATAAGAAACAACAAAAAATTATTTCCATGACTACTGGTAGTGTCTTATACACACAAAAGATGGATTCTTTGTCTTTAATGATTTCAAACTATGTGAAGAACATTAGATTATCAATCCTTGTCATGCTTACCCTGGGAATAATTCTGCTTTGGCCAAAGTTTTAGACAAAGATCAGCCTGCACATATGTGCAGTCCGATCTTAGACAACACTACTTGATTTTCTTTTTAAACCAGAAAAAAATTGAAATTGCAGTTTCAAATCTATGGCTGACAAATAATAAGTGCATCCAGTGCTTTCAGCACTATGTTTTTACTGCGATTTTCCGTGGATTTACAAGCATTTGCAAGGGTTAAACAATAGCCTGTGGTTAAAGTACAAAATCTTGATCTTCTGTACAGATTTAACAGCTGAGGAGGAGGAAGATATCAAAGAAAATCTTCTCACAAAACATATTGTAGAAAAACTACAGGCTGACTCGGAAGTTTTGAATATTGACAATGTGAGTACAGAAATATTCATTCCTATTAAAATCTTTACGTGTTAACAATCTTTTCAAATTTTTCCAACAATTTGCCAACTTTAAGGACCTACCAACCAGTGTTGCTCAAATTTAACCATGATGATTAAGTAGAGAGCAAGCAGAGTAGGCTAAGATCAGACTTTACAGGTTGATCGAAGTCTATACCAAAGGGACAAGTCCCGCTGATTTTTTTTTTCAGTGGGACTTGTCCCTGTGGTCTATACTGTCTTCCAGAGTTCCTTTTATGTCCTGAACACCATAAGAAGGGTTAAGTAACGAAATTTTAAAATTGTTGTGTCACTAAAGAAAACCAAGACTTAGTTTTGTCAAATACTGCAGACTTAAGATTTCCATGTAATCGTCACTTAATATTTTCATTTAACGAAATAATACAGTCACTTTTGTGCTGACTTATCTTGCAAAAATTTTGTGTTGTATCAAACTTTACTGTTGAAGGAAGTGAAATTTTGAATTTAGAAACCAAATGACAGCTTCAAAAGCCTCAACCCAGGCTATAACAGAATGATAATCATAACATTTGATAGCAATCTGAATAACTTGTTGATCCTATGAAAGATATTTTTAGTAATTTCAAATGTGCACCAATTAAAGACTGGTCACTCTGTGCATTAGTGTGACCTGTATCTTCACTGTGCACTTTGTAGATAGATTATGTCTACAACTAGCTTCAGACAATCAGGCTATCTTATGATAGTACTCTGTAGCTGTGTAGGTTGCTAACTGTTTGAACCTACCAAAATGCCAAGTTAGAAATGTCATGCATAGGCTCAATAGTTATTTGGCATGTTGCTTTTTTCTGCGAAGATCAGATTTTATATACTTTTATATACTTAAAGAAACTTGTATTTCTTAACAGATTGTTACAGAAGTGAATCACCTAGTGGAAGCCATGTTGAAATGTTCAGATAATAAAATGCTGACAGATATGGTCAACTTGTTTGAACCATTCCTAGTCCTATTGAAGCAGTACCAGAATATTGTTCACCATGTTCTAGTCAGTAATATTGCCACAGAGAGGATCATAGGCAAGATGTTAGCTGTCCTTCTGAGTGTCTTTACAGAACTGGCTACAAAGGTACAACATGTAATCACCACAATTTTGGCCAACTTATTTCTGGCCCGAATTGGTCCCAATTTTGTTTCTTTTCAGCTGGGTCATAATTAGATGCTACAATCTGTTTTCAAATTATACCTGTTTTGCACACAAGTGCACATGCAAAGCAGGGTATAATTTGAAAACACTTTGCAACATCTTGTCAGCTGGAACATAGAGCTGGTTTCTCATTGTAGCCCGGCTGAAAAACAACAAAAACGGGACTCATCCAGGCCAGAAATAAGTTGGCCCACTATAAGCCTCTAAAAGAATCTTATACTAATCATGTCATTTTAAATATAATTAAGTAAATTTACTGAATAGATATAAGTGTTTCAAAGAAACATCACAAACATATTTAAATATATTTTGTTAACACAATTTTGAATTAATTCCTGTTTTATTATGGCTTCTGTCTTTACTTGTGAAAAATGCTGAGCTGTATTTACTTGATTTGCTTGTTCTGAAATGCATCTTGTTCTTAACTTATTTTGATTTAAAAATAATGATCTATAACTAAATCTTTTTTCTGAGCCAATCAGTTTGACTTACAAAAAATATTAATTTATCAAAATCTAGTATATAGAGGATAATCATTTTTGTCAGTGTAAGATCGATTGATATTTCATTGGATGAACAACAAAAGCTATATTTTCACCAGGAAAAATATATCTTTTGTTGTTCACGAAATGAAATATTAATTGATCTTACTGGAAAAAACAAACGATTATTCTTTTTCTTTAATTCAAAAATGAGACAAAATGTGAAATGTCTAGGACATATTTTTGTAAGGCATGTCATTTTGCATGTGATTGCTATGCAACGTTCATTGTGACGTCACTTATTTCGCCCCGCATAGATGACGTCAGATAGGATGAAATGCACAAAAGCAGGGTATAATTTTTTCGATAATTTCACTGCTTTTTCTGTGTGATTATCAAGTGATAATCCATCGTTATTTCTTGATAAACCACCAAAAAGCACTAATGAAAGATATATATTTGCCTTGACTCTTTTTCAGGGTTTCTGTATTCCCCCTGAGTTATCTGAGGAGATGGAGGGTGAAGGAGCCACAGAGTTCTGTGATATTGAACAAGGTGGTCTAGGAGAGGGAGAGGGAATGAAGAATGTCAGTGATCAGATTGAAAATGAGGATCAGGTAGGCTCTTACACCATCAATGGTAGTGTGGTAACAAAAATGGAAATACAGATCAGTGCAAGACTTGATTGTCATGTCATTGGTGAGCTACCAAAACCTCGTAGCTTGAGTAAGCTGTTTTTACAAGAACATGGTTGCCAACAGGTGATATTTGGTGATAGCTTTTAGTGTAGTCATTCAAAACAACTCTCTACATTTGTGACCTGTCATGTGAAATTGGACCATTTCTGAACTCTGTAAAGTGAATAATTGAGAAAGAGATAGCATAGGTCAACAAGAGGTCGTATTTCAAACATTCTGTCACTGGATGGTAGATTGATCATTCAAGATTCAGAAAATAAACATATTGAGAAAATAGGGTCAATACTTTATGTGCTACCAAGATGGTCCTTTTTTGCATGATGGGTCACATTTATTAATTTAAAAACCTTGATACCCAGTCTCATTTGAACCTAATGAATAATAATTTTGCTAGTATTTAATTGATTTTTTTAGAGGAAATCAACATGAAACTAGAGAAAATTACTCACAAAATTCTGGAGATACAGGTTTTTTCAATCTACTATCAGAGGCAGCGCTACTATTAGCAGAAATGGTACTGTGTTCATATAACTCTTGTCTGACATTCTAGCTTGATGATGCAAAAAGACCTGAAGACCGAAAGGAGGAAGAATTATCCGATCAACCCGATGTAAAATCGGAGGAGAACGCTATCGAAATGTCTGACGACTTTGAGGGCAAGGTTCAGGATCTGGAAGATGCTGATAAGCAAGATGATGATGATGAAAGTGATGATAATGATAATGATGATGGAGAGATTGACAAACAGATGGGTGAGGTGGATGGAGAGAATGAAGAAAAACTGGATGAACAGATGTGGGGCCATGATGAGGAAGAGGAGGAATCTGAAAAGGTTAACCTTTTCCTGTTTTACAAAATTTTGGACCTGTCCAAATTCAAAGGTTTTGCAGACGAAAATTAAAAGTGGATTAAATTTGAAAAATAACCATTCAGTAGGGTAGGAAATAGTGTGGAAAAAGAAGAAATTGCTTGTCTTGTTTACGCTCTGGAGGCCTAAAAATATGACCAAGTCATCATGAAACTTGGTCAGAATGTTTGTCAGGTTACAAGGATTAACCCTATTGAATATGGGAAGGATCCATGCCACATCATGGGAAAATGGGCCTTAATGACATTTTTTTTTACACTATTGAAGCCACAAATATGGTCCAATCATCATGAAACTTGGTCAGAATGTTTGTCAGGTTACAAGGATTAACCCTATTGAATATGGGAAGGATCCATGCCATATCATGGGAAAAGGGGCCATAATGACAATTTTCTTTTTTACACTATAGAGGCCACAAATATGGTCCAATCGTCATGAAACTTGGTCAAAATATTTGTCAGATCACAAGGATAAATCCTATTGAAAATGGGAAGGATCCATTTTCTATCACAGGAAAAGGGGCCTTAATGACAATTTTCTTGTTAACACAGTAAAAGGCCACAAATATGGTCCAATCTTCATGAACCTTGGTCAGAATATTTGTCAGGTCGAAAGGATGAACTCTATTGAAAAGCGGACATATCCATGCGATATCATGGGAAAAGGGGCCTTAATCTCAATTTTCTTGTTTAACAAATCATGAATTATTACTTTTGCTGGAAAATTTGATAATTATCAATTATGACAATGAAAGGAAGGTGAGCGATAAAGGACCATCATGGTCCTCTTGTTTAAAAAAAGACATTGCTTGGGAATGGGATTATATCTTTATGAGACCAATGGTTGTATACTTCAGAGAGATGTTTAGACAAAAAAGACAAATTTAAATGTACATAAGAAATGAAAAAAGATCTAAATTAGGAAAGGGCTTTGTTTGAAAAAAAAAAAATCTTTATTTAATGGTAGGAAAATCGTAAAGGTGGAAATATTAATCTTGATATGATAACATAGTTAATCTTTGTCTAAACTGGCAATTTATATTTAATAATTATATGTGGTAAATTTTGCAAACTTTCACTTAACTTCCTAAAAAAATCCAAGATCAAAATATGAGATTTTTTTGTGGAAAATTAGATATAACGTAGGATAACAGTTGTTTTACTAACTGGTTCAGGATCAGAAAGAGGAGACAGGGCCAGGAGATGGTGAGCAGACAGAGTCTGAACTTGTGGCTAAAGATGATAACCAAGATGCCGTTGATAATGAAAAAGACAAGGATCAGAATGGCGAGGAAGAGAAGAAAGATCAGAAACCTCATAACTTAGAAGAAATGGATCAGGTATACACAAACTGACTTATTTATATCACCTTCTCTGTTCTTACATTTATTTTTAAAAATTCTAAGTTTGAGAATGAGTTTTATGAATTTGGACCTAGAGTGTCAATTGATAGTTGATAAGCCATACCCCCTTGACCTCAGACAGCCTCATATATTTAATTTGATTATTATAATTATCAGCAAAATTCATCATCATGAATATAAAACAAAAAGCATATCACTGATGGTTGACCTTTACATAGTATGTACAGCTAGAATAAACTGTAGCTATCACTTTAAGGTGGCCCATCCACAAAAATAATTGAAAAATAATGGAAGAAAATAAAGGAAGTCATAGAATATTTTTTTTTATAAATTATTTTGATTGACAGCCTTGAACTGTTAATTTGAAGTCTATTAATAATGTCTTATAATCATATAGATGACTAGATCGTATGGTGGATTTTCGTAGATAAGATTAAAAGATTAAAAGATAACTTCAAATATTCTATATGCTGCAACTTGTACAAAATGCCCATCAATCTAAGGACTCCCCTAATTGTCATGCAAAATACCAATTCTCAAATAGTACACTTCTCCTGGCTCCGCCTTCATCGGCTCCAGGAAATATCTAATAATAATTTGCTCCTGTTACCTGATAACATAACAAAAGTATGTACAACTTTTTGATACTTAGATATTTATTAAGCTCCAACAAGCCCATGCAAACAGAAACAAATTAGATTTAAAGAATATCAAAACCACCTCAATTTCAATGAATAAACAACTTGAACTTTGTGATTTGTTCCTTTGCAAACTTTTGTGATATATACTTTGGTGAGCTTTACCCATCTCCAATGGCTTTTGTTCTTTCGTGGAAATGAATTAATATAATGAAATCTTTACTTTTTGTTAAATTTGATAGGAATATGATGAAGAACAAATTGATCCTTATCATGAGAAGCATGGAGAGGAACAGAAAGCTCCTGATAACTTGGATCTACCAGATGATCTACGATTGGATGATGACCAGGAAGGGGAGGAGCAAGGAGAAGAGGAGCCAATGGATGAAGAGAAGGATTCAGGTAAGTTCACAGTGGTTTTCAGTAACAATATTTTCATTATGTTAAATATCTCTTGGTGCAATTGAATTAATTTGTCTATATCTTGACAGCTGATAAACTAAAGCAAGACTTACTGCTGGTCTTTGTATTAATACATCTACAACATTCAGCAGCAACCACTATCTGCTCTCCCCACATATTCATAAATCATTTCTGCAATAACTGAATATGAACATTAAATTGGATCAGTAGAGAATTATTTCCAAATTTATGCTACCATTTTCCTTTTCTCTGGCCATCAAAACATTCACCTTTTCCTTGAACATAAGATTAACATCTGATTTTTAACCAAAAACAAAATAAAATGTTAGACTGTTCACAAATGAAAGAAGGTGGAGACATCATTATTACAATTTAATTTTACAATATATATCCTTTAAGTGAATTTTTTGTTCTGAATAGAAAGTATTGTTGCAAGCCATTTAGAGGGGGTCAGCACGACACTATTGTAAGTACCTATATATTTATAGGCACTTACAATAGTGTTGTACTGACCCCTCTATTTCTTCTCCTTTCAAAGAGTTTGGGTGTTTTGTGATAGTACATTAGGTCTGGTGAAAAATTGCATAAATAAAAAATGTTTAGTGTGAACATCTCTCTCTATATATATATCATAATCTACAGATTCCAAAGATGATACAACAATGCCACAAGAAGAAAAAGAGGATGATAGTGAACCTGATGATAAGCAAGAAAACACTGTAAGTTATCCATGAAATATATTCTTCACATTATTGAAACAGGGCCCAATGTTATAGAACTTTTCTTATTATCAACTCAAATTTTCTCAAATTTCAACTTGAGATTAAAGCCATAATTTTGTTGTCATAATGATATAAAAGTATGAATATTAAATATGATTATAAATAACAACTTTTTAATATTATATCTCATTATAAGCTAAACATGGTTATTTTTAAGGTCACTCTTTGGTGAAAGCCATTTATGTTCCCCAAGCTTGAATAAAAATGGTTGCGTTTTTAACTCACCTTGAGCACAATTTTGTGATCATTGATTGTCGTTCATCCGTTGAGCATTGTTCAGGATGACAATTTGCTTGTTAACACTCTAGAGGCCACAAATACAGTTCAATCTTCATGAAACTCCGTCAGAATGTTTGAAAGGTCACAAGGATGAACCCTATAGAAAATGGAAAGGATATATGCCATATCAAGGCAAAAGGGTCCTTAAAGACGATTTTCTTGTTTACACTCTGGAGGCCACAAATATGGCCAAGTATTTATGAAATTTTGTCTGAATATTTGTAAGGTCACAAGGATAAATCATTTTGAAAATTGGAGGGATCCATTTTTTATCATGGGAAAAGGGGCCTAAATGATAAATTTCTTGTTTACAACTGGGCAGGAGCAATAAAACGTAGTTAGCATATGTGTCTAGTCCCAAGGATGAATTCTATTGGAAACTATAGTGTTCCATGCAAGAAATTTTTTATAAGACTTTCATAAAAGGCAAATTATACATTTTGCTTGGAAATTTGAAAATCTTAAATGATTCAAAGTGACAGAGGTGAGCAATAAAGGACCATCATGGTCCTCTTGTAGAAATAGTGATGAAATGTAGGTTATAAGTTTGAAGATTTTAGATTCAAACATCTATTTGAGCAGTGCGTAACATTTCCAACAATTTGATATATGCGCCAAGCTTCTGGCCAGGCTGTGCAGCTGCACAACCTGACCAGAATCTTCACTGTGCACTCTTTAGATAAATAAGGTCTTAATCCCTCTTCTGGCAGTCAGCATATTGATGGCTCAGCGTGAAACAGCTGTAACTGCCTATATATTTATAGGCAGTTACAACTGTTCTGGCTGAGCCATCGATATATTGTTTTTGCACTGTATTGTTGTCTACGTTTTTGAACGTTTGTACCCCACATATGAGTGAAATTATTGGAAATGTCACACACTGGCTCATTTAAGACCGAGAATGAGGAAGAGAAGGAGGAAACGAAGGAAGGTGAAGATATGGACACAGATGAGATAGACAAACAAGATACGGATCAGACAGAGAGACAAGAAGAAGATGGGAAAGATGATCCGGGCTTTTCTCCAGAGGTACACATAAATCTCTTTTATGTCTAAGCATCTTTAAGATTAAAGGGTATTATAGTAACTGTTGTACTGGTGACTCTTTCGTCTATCTGTCTGTCTACAAATTCTCACAAAATTATTCATTTTCGAATTTCTTATGACATATTCACTATATAAATCTAGTATTTGACATGATACTAGATGTCATTGATACTTAACAAAAAAGATATCAGGTCAAAGCATTTAAAAATGTTAAACTTGGCACAACTTAATAAAACATCTTGACATTTTCAGATTACTACAAGTCTTTTAAGGCTGCATTACTTTTATTTTGGCATGATGATAGAAAATCTTTGATATGTTTATATACCAAGGTCATCGAGTCAGATCAAGATGAAAAATACTTTGGCAACATTAAAAAAAATATATATGCTAAGGTCATATAACAATGGTCAAGGTTGTCTGCAAGGTTAGGGTTATAGATGCAAAAAATCTTTTTATGGACATATTAAAGTGCTTTCAAATGCATCTTGATGACAGATTGAAAAATGTTTTAGCTGAGGAGACTAAAACTTAGAAAGAGGACAATTGTTTGTTTCAGTGTGAGATTCGTATTTATAGATCTTACATAAAAAACATAATAATTCTATTCATTAATGCATAAATGTAACGAAATGCAATCGATCTAAGATAAATTTGTCTTAAAGTTTGACATTTAGCATGTGATTACCTAAGAACATAATGTCATGGATATAATGGCACCTGCATAGATAATGTCATAAAGGTTCAATGAACAAAAGCAGTGTTTCACTGGTTTTGCAGTAAAACTACTAAGCAATTTTTAAGAAATCTTAATAATCTATTGTCAACATCAAAAAAATATATTATTAAAAGTTAATTATTTGAAAGATTATCTAAAAAGAAAGTTTATCTGAATTTGTGTTTTCTTTGTGTAGGATGAAATAACTGACGACAAACCAGAAAATAATGATGATAATACACCAGAGGAAATACCGCAGGGAGTTGAGAATTATGGGAAAACATCGCATGAAGCAGAAACTGTAGAACAAAGTGATACAGCTAAAGATAATGCTGGGGAATCAGCTGAGAATCAGGACCAAGAGGTAACTCTATATTGCAATTAGTTATCCTATAATAAATCATGAGTGAATAATTAAGTCTTGCTTTGGCAGAAGGCATAGACAAAGATCAGCCTGCACATATGAACATATGTGCAGTCTGATCGAAGTCTAAGCCAACTGATTTTCCTTTTTTTCTGGAAAATTATCAGAAAACATCACATGAAGCAGAAACTGTAAAACAAAGTGACACAACTAAAGATAATGCAGGGGAATCAGCCGAAAAAGAGGACAAAGAGGTAACTCACCCCTTACAGATAATCCTGAAAATAATCAAACAGTTGGATTTGAGCAAGTGGTGCCTGTCATTTGAAATGCGCATGATGGACAGACATACAGCTCCCTGGGTAGTGTTATAAACGAACTGTCCTTAACCGAAGCTAAAAAATATCTGTCTTGAGCCGGCCTCAAACCCAGGTGGACAAGTAATATTCAAATAATTGGTTTACAAGTCCTATGCGCTAACCACTGAGCCAAAGAAGATCTTCTTTTTCTAATCGCAATTTTTCTTCCTTTTCCTCTTTCAATCTTTCAACTCTTTCTCTCTCTCTTTCTTCTCTATCTAATTTCTCTCATTGAAACATTGATCTCTAATTAAAGGGGGAGTGTGTTTTGGGAGACCACTCTCACCACTGTCCTACATAGCTTTGTTGGTTTAAATACAATGTATGGCAACTGCGTCAGGAAAGAGCTTTGGCTCAGTGGTTAGTTCATTGGACTTGTAAACCAAAAAAAATTGAATAATATTGTCCGCCTGGGATCAAGGCCTGCTCACGACGGATATTTTTCAGCTATGCTTCGGTTGAGGACAGTTCGTACGAATAACAGTAGCCTCTAGGAATTTTTCAAATATTCACCAATTCTGAACTGAGAAATTATGCCCCTCACTATCTATTGACAGAGCTACAGATAGAGGGGGTATTTTTGTTTTCAAATTAAAATATTTCATTAGTCCTAAATTAAACCCTATTTTATTGGTACTCATATGAAATTGTCTCATTGAGACAATTCAAATGAGTACCCACAACATAGGGTTTCATTATGAAATAAAGATTTAAGACTGGCTTTCCCCCACTTATGTAGACTTCTGTATTGAGCGCATAGTGAAGACTTGGATCAGACTTCATGTCACACACATTTAAAATTGTTGAAATGTTATGCAACAGCTTAGCCTGAGATCAAAGTATAGTGATTTATATCAGTTTAATTTGAAGACTATTTTTTCATGAAAGAAAGGAAAATTTGGGAAAAGGAAATTGCATTGTTGAGAGTGATTCCTTATTATACCCGCCAAAACTATTTTTGGGGGGGTATGTAGGAGTCAGCTTGTTGGTCGGTCTGTAGCTTTTTTGTGTCAGCTCAATTTCTCAGCAACTAATGGGCGGTTTCATTCAAACTGTACAGATATGAGCAATATCAAGCAGTGATGTGAATGTCCAAATTAATTATGGTCCATTGACTTTTGACAAGGAAGTAACTTTGCAACAGTCTAGTTCAAATTATTTTGTAAAAGGGGGCAAGCACCTTCACTTAGTTGTTATGGACCTGAATCAGAATCTATTCAGGAATTGCACTTACTATATGTATATGCTGACACTTCATATTTTTTCTTTAACTCAAAATGTAAATTAATTCTCAGATATTTCTTGAACGTCTTCTTTTAAATTTTACAGCAAGAGGGTACTGGAGAAGCCAAATCCAACTTAGAGGAAGGACATCAAGGTCAGAAAATGACATCAAAGTCTAGTACATCCCAGGGCAAAAGGAAGCAGGTAGTGTAGACATTATTTTTATCTACTTTTCTTGATTGAATTTATCATTTTATCTTATTACTATACGAATATCTGTGTGATAACATCCTATACGATATTTTCTATGATATCACATGGATATTTTTAGAACAATGACATAATAGGGTTATTGTTAAAAACTTGCATATCTGTTAGAAACATTGGTGAAAAACAAGGCGATTGGGTGTTATAAGATTAATAAAATACATACTTAGTGTATTGTATGAAAAAATATCTAACTCCATTGTGGGAATTGATAATTGTCTTGGCAGAGCCTCGACAATTAGCAATTCCCCAAACCTCGTTAAATTTTTTTTTCAAACAAGACACTTAGTACGCATTATATATGTATCTTATTTCTTCTATTGTGGTTGTTTCACTTTGTGCTTTTCAACATAGTTATAATTTAGAAGTCCTTTACTTAGGACAAGCCTTCAAAACTAATGAAATTATTGGCTTTAGTTGTAAAGAACAAACAATGGTTTTAGTGATGTTACATTATTAAGATCTACTAAATGCTTTTTGAAAAACAGAAAAGGGAGTTTGGTTTTGTCTTTAATGATTTAATGTTTGTCAGTTCTATGGATCAGCACATCATAACTTCATTGAGTGCCAATATAATTATAAGGAATTCAAGTGATTTTGTACTGGCTCCTAGAGTTTTGCTTTGTGTAAAAGTGCAAACTATTTTTTATTGTTATTGCCGATATATTTTACAGTCACAATAGTTTTGTACTAACCCTCAAATAGCCTCTACTAGTTTCTGGATTGTCTACATGTTATTATCAACTTTTCATTTTAGTATGAGAGACAGCCTGGTAAATCTGATAGTGATAGATCACTGGGCTCTGATGAACAGAAATACAAAAAGTTGAAAACTGTTGACTCAAAGAATGAAAACCAACAAGTAGGTTATCTTTTACTGCTATAGTATATCATACACAGCGTATTTTCAAAGAACTAGTGTTGATAATGTTAACGTTGACATCAGACATTAATCACTAGCTGGAAATTTATTATGTAGTAACTAGATCAAAATGGCTTACTCTGATATAGTTATTCAGTTGTTATCCATTATTCCCTGAAGTATTGCTGTATCAACATTATTAGCTTTGCTGTCTTTAGAGAAAACCTGATGTATTGTCATCACCTTGGCATCATTGGTGTAGGTGTTGCAATGACAAACTTAACCTTGGTTTTATCTCTGTTGTTATTGAAGATATCTTCAAGAAACTTGGCATGTGTGTTCATCAACACAAGTGCTAATCTATCAAGAATGATAAATCTGTTGTTTTTGCTGTCATCTCCAACTGGATGTATTGCTATGACCTTGGCTTTCTGGTCATGATCATGCATAAACTTATATGTTGCAATTGTGGTGCAACTTTAGGCATTCTCTTAATGTTTGGATTGTTCATTACCCAAGATGTTGCTATTACCTTGATGTTGTTGTTGTTATTTGAAAACTTTGAAATTTTATAATACCTCTGATTCTACTGAAAACTTTGAACACATGTTCACTATCAGAAAAGCAACCTATTCTATCAAGGGGAAAAAAACTCTAAACGCTTTTTATGCAAATTTTGGCCTCTTTCTTCTTTAATTTTAATCCAGTATTCAGCACCCAACACCTGAGCTTTTGCACTTGTAGGCAGTTCTCTTGTTGAACAAATATGAGCCTGTGCGTGACATTTCCAACAATTTCATGTGTGGGTGATTCAAAGACGTTGAGTAATCTGGATACTCACCCAGTGCTTTAAAATTAATTTTGGATTGTGAATAGGGATTTTAGGTCCGTAGCCATCTATTAAGCGCATAGTTAAGACTCTGATCAGACTGTGCATTTGCATAGACTGATCCGAGAAATTGCGCACATGTGGAATTGTTGGAAAAGTCATACACAGGCTCATATAGAACTTTAAGAGGCTGATTTCCTTTACATGATATCCACCTTTCAAGCTAATCCTCAGTTTACTTGGCATGTGGTGCACATGTATTAGTTACAATCTGTATCTGGTCTATTTGTATGCTAGTCAACTTTAAATTGAATGGTTAACTATGATAAAATTAGTTTAGATAAATGTAAAGTTTTTTTACTTTTTAGCCAAATGATAAAAATGAGAACAGAGAAGGAGATGAATATGAACATATAAAAGACTCCTCTGACCACCATGATGCCCAAACACTTGATACTGCATCAAAGGAACAACAAGAACAGCAAGGACAAATAAATACAGAAAAGGAAGAAAAGGATTCTGATGTAGATGGAACAGAGCAGATGGAAGATACTAAACAAGAAGACATGGTTTGTTCTCTCAACTGATTACAATATGACCTTGAATTTTGAAAAAAACGGCCTAATCCATTGCTTGATGACAAAATTTAGAAAACATCTAGAAGACAATGTTGATTCTTTCTTGGCAAAGAAAATTGTAGGATTCAAAGAAATCACTTGCAACAAACATTTCTTTGTTTTACCATTGTAACCTAAATGCTTTTGGGAGGATCAACTATGAATTTATGTAGATAATCACTTATAATTTCACTGCCAAACCAGTAAAATTACCAACATTTTCCCCATATTTGATGTTATCAAAATTTTCCTTGTGCACTTTTTTTAGCTCACCTGAGCACAGAGTGCTCAAGGTGAGCTATTGTGATCACTACCGTCCGTCTGTCCGTCCATCCGTCAACAATTTCTTTAAACATCTTCTCCTCCTAAACCACTTGGCCAATCAAGCTGAAACTTGGCAGGGATGTTCCTTGGGTGAAGCTCTTCAAAAGTTGTTGTAAGAATTTAATTCTATAAATAACTCTGGTTGCCATGGCAACAGAAAGGCTGAAAATCGCAAAAAATCTAAGAAAAATTCTTCTCCTCCTAAACCACTAGGCCAATCAAGCTGAAACTTGGCAGAGATGTTCCTTGGGTGAAGTTCTTTAAAAGTTGTTGAAAGAATTCAATTTCATTAAAAACTCTGGTTTCCATGGTTAAGGAAAGTTTGAAAAATGGCTGAAAATGGCCGAAAATCTTATAAAAATTTCTTCTCCTCCTAAACCACTTGGCCAATAAAACTGAAACTTGGCAGAGATATTTCTTGGGTGAAGTTCTTCAAAAGTTGTTAAAAGAATTCAATTTCATCAAAAACTCTGGTTTCCATGGTTACAGATAGGTTGAAAAATGGCCGAAAATGGCCAAAAATCTTATAAAAATTTCTTCTCCTCCTAAACCACAAGGCCAATAAAACTGAAACTTGGCAGAGATATTTCTTGGGTGAAGTTCTTCAAAAGTTGTTAAAAGAATTCAATTTCATCAAAAACTCTGGTTTCCATGGTTACAGATAGTTTGAAAAATGGCCGAAAATGGCCGAAAATCTTAGAAAAAATTCTTCTCCTCCTAAACTACAAAGCCAATCAAGCTGAAACTTGGCAGAGATATTCCTTGGGTAAAGTTCTTCAAAAGTTGTTAAAAGAATTCAATTTCATCAAAAACTCTGGTTTCCATGGTAACAGATAGGTTGAAAAATGGCCGAAAATTGCTGAAAATCTTAGAAAAAATTCTTCTCCTAAACCACAAGGCCGATCAAGCTGAAACTTGGCAGAGATGTTTCTTGGGTAAAGTTCTTCAAAAGTTGTTAAAAGAATTCAATTTCATCAAAAACTCTGGTTTCCATGGTAACGGAAAGGTTGAAAAAGGGCTGAAAATTGCTGAAAATCTTAGAAAAAATTCTTCTCCTCCTAAACCACTTGGCCAATCAAGCTGAAACTTGGCAGGGATGTTTCTTCCGTGAAGTTTTTCAATGGTTGTTGAAAAAATTTAATTTCATTAAAAACTCTAGTTTGCATGGTAACAGAAAGGCTGAAAAATGGCTGAAAATCTTAGAAAAACTTCTTCTCTTCCTAAACCACTGGGCTAATTAAGCTGAAACATGGTAGGGATGTTCTTCGGATGAAGCTCTACCAAAATTGTAAAAATAATTTTATTCAATCAAAATCTCTGGTTTACACGGTATTGGAAATGTCAAAATATTGCCAAAAATATCAGAGAAGGTTAATCTTCGCCTTAACTATTTGGCATATCTTAAACATGGCAGGGATATTCTTAAGGTTTAGGTCTACTAAACTTGAATTCAATTCCATCAATATCTTTATTTGCAATTAAAGAGAAAATCAAATTGAAGTAGGAGGAAATTAAAGTCTGGTTTTTTTTTTAAATCCACCCTAAATGTACATCAGACAATTTCTGGTATTTATAACATTATTGACAAGTTATGAGTTGACTTACTCAGGTGAGCGATATAGGACCATCATGGTCCTCTTGTCTTGAAACATTCTCGATTAATCCTGGGAGTCCATGGGACTCCATACTTTCAAAATGAAGGAATCCCAGGTGGTAAACAAGGAGTCTCGGACTCCTGGACTACCCTTAGTGCCGAAACCTGATGATTGATCAATTTCTTTAAAAAAAATTAATTGATGGACCTCTGGCCCCACTCATTGACCTCCATTATTACACGACCTTAAAATATTTGAGCCTGTGCATGACATTTCCATCAATTTGACATCTGCATGAGGTGCAGACATTTAGCAGCCAAGGCAGTTACTTAGCATAAGTAGAGGATGGCCTAACTGTCTACAGATCTTTTGAGAACTTATCTGTCTACAAATAATATAGTGAAGACTCTGGTCAGACTGTGCAAATGCACAGACTGACCAGATTCTTTGCTTTGCACACATTTGAAATTGTTGGAAAGGTCACGCGCAGGCTCATTTAAGTATAGCTAATATGCATAGTGTTAAGGAAATCTTTTTGTAGGGCAACCTTAATATCATAATCACAGGTGTTTTTCAAGCTGCAGTCATGACTTTTAGGTCACCAATCCACAAATACATTTAGTCAAAATGTTTGAAAATGTAGTAGTTCAACAGTCATCTCATTGTATATGATTATGAATAATTAGCACTTACATTTTGATTGACAGCAGTAATTGTTAAATGAAAGAAAAACTCTGCTATCCGTGTTCTTAAAAGGATGAAGAAAACCCTGAAGTGCTAAAAGCTGCTGAGCTAAAGAAATCTCTAACAGACAAGAAAGGTGTGGGTGATGAAGCAGAAGAGGACATGGCTGAGACAGACGACACCAAGTATGAAATAGAGGGAGATAAGATAGATACACTGACAGTGGCTAGAGGTCTAGACTCCACAATACATACAGCATTAGAGAACTTCCATCTCGATAACTTCGTAAGTATGAAATAGATTGATTGATTGTTTGAATCAAACTGTGCTATGACAGCGGCCAGTATGGTATAGAGGGAGACAAGATAGATACACTGACAGTGGCTAGAGGTCTGGACTCTTCAATACATACAGCATTAGAGAACTTCCATCTAGATAACTTTGTAAGTATGAAATACACATGGCATTGGAGAACTTCCATTTAGATACCTTTGTAATATGAAATAGAAGGAGACAAGATAGATCTAGACTCTACTATTCATACAGCGTTAGAGAACTTCCATCTGGATAACTGTGTTAGTATGAAATGCACATGGCATTAGAGAACTTCCATCTGGATAACTATGTAAGTAAGAAATAGAGGGAGACAAGATAGATACACTGACAGTGTCTAGAGTTTTGGACTCTTCAATACATACAGCATTAGAGAATTTCCATCTGGATAACTTTGTAATTATGAAATAGAGGATATATAAACATGTTCAGTTACAAATTGACAAACGCTAAATATCGATCTAAAAGAACTTCCATTTCAATATTTAACTGTATTTATATTAGAAGATTGACCTTGTGAAATAATGCTTCAATATTGGTTGGCAGTAAACTGGTATGACTTTTTAAACTTCATGTATATATTTTTAAATAATTGAAGTCATTCATGTCAGTATGTAAGTCATGAATTATAACCAATTCACCCCCACCTTAAAAGAATGAATTTTAATAAAGTTCAACTTTTTAGAAATGTTTCTTGTAGCATTTTTGAAATTGTACCAGCTTTATTTCTATCATTTGGTAACAGGTTAACAACTCTTATGCTTCATCTTTAAGTCGTAATCATTGTCATTTATGGTATGAATTTGTGTTACATTGCTTTCTCTTCAGTCTGGTGACCTGGAATCATTGAGGGCAGAGTTAGAAACACAACTTGGATCATGGAACCAGGCTAATCTACCGGAAACTAGAGAAAGTGTAAGTAACAGAAGACTGTAAAAGGAGCTTATTAATCAATTGGTTAAGTGGCAGAGTAGATTCAACTGACCAAGGACCTGTTACTCTGCCAATTTACAAATCAATGTTTAAGGTAGTGGACCCGTAAATAGATCCGTAACATTTCGGAAGTAATGAGCTTTTACAGCGTTAACCAAAGTTTCCTAATGATTTTCATTAGGAAACCTTGGTCAACATTGTGAAAGATCATGAGTTTTGAAATGTTGCGGAACTATTACTGTTCCACTACCTTAATCAAGATTTTTATCAATTAAGGTTTGACAAGGAGATGGGCTTTGACAAAAATATGTCAAGTCATAATTGATTTTAGTTTTAGTATTATATGGGACCCAAAGCAGCTAATGGTTAGGTTAAGATTACCTCATTTTACCTTTGATGGTGTCATTTTCCAATGGGGTTTAATGTTTCAAGTAATTTTAGACACAATTGTAGACATAAGTTATCTATGGATTCTTCCTTACTATAGACGTCAGATCAGCAGGTTTTAGTAATGTTTTGGGGCCAATGATAATCACTACAAGTTGAATAAAGCCCAAATCAACTCTTTGGATTAAGGTACATTTGCAGCTTGATATTAATCAGATTTACGTTGTTGCAATATATCAAATATTTAGTACTTAATAAATGTTAACCCTCACACGCAAAGGGACCATCTGGGAAGTGCTTAAAGTATCGATCGTTGTCAAATTGCGCAGACTGACAAGGATAATAACTTTTCGCAATAATTATATTTTCTGAATCTAGAATAATCAATCTACCTTCCAGTGAAATCTTTTTTGAAATACAACCTCTGCTTTACCAGTGCTGGTCCAAATCTCTTTTTCTATTTTCATTTTACGCAGTTCCCAGATGGTCACTTTTCGTGTGACTGGTCACAAATAACAACATTCAGCGTATCTGCAAATGACATTTTGTAAAGAAGTAACTATTGGGCAATCATAAAAATGATGTTCTACTTATTATTACCTGTTCTAACTTTTACTTTCACAGGAGTCAGTGGCTAGTGAGTTATGGCATAGATATGAAGCCTTGACATCTAGTCTGTCTCAAGATTTGTGTGAACAACTTAGACTTGTATTAGAGCCAACACAAGCTACAAAACTCAAGTAAGTTATCTAATACCAAACAATTTAGTATATTTCTTTCATTTATGTTATTGGTCTGTGTCCTAGGCTACAGGTATGAAGCCCTGGCTTCAAGTATATCTCAAAATTTATGTGAACAACTAAGACTTGTATTAGAACTAACATGAGCAGCAAAACTCAAGTAAGCTAACTAATATAGTACATTGTGGCACATTTCTTCATGAACTGATTTAAATCAACCTTTATCTTATGGTACAGATACAAAGCTCTAACTTCGAGTCTGTCTCAAGACTTGAATGAACAAGTTAGGCTTGCATTAGAGCCAACACAAACTCAAGTAAATTATCTTTTATGATCATGGGCCAAAATCCACAATTTTTTCTACCTTATTTGGTAGTTTCTAATCAAATATAAAAAACCATTCATTGTCACTTGCAATATCTTCAACCTGAGCAAGAAAAGAAATTTTTAGGGTGAGAAAGATTTAAAGTATTCTAATTTGTGTTACAGGGGTGATTATCGCACAGGTAAAAGACTCAACATGCGTAAAGTTATTCCGTACATTGCTAGTCAGTTCAGGAAGGACAAGATCTGGTTACGACGTACAAAACCCAGTAAACGTGAATATCAAGTGATGATTGCCATAGATGATTCTTCAAGCATGGTGGATAACCGTTCTAAACAGGTAAGGATCATTTTTAGGGTTAAATGCTTAATAATTAACCCTTGTCATGCTGAATGAAAAAAAGCTTTTGCAAAATTGAATATAAGAAATAAAGAGAGGTTTTTTTTTAAATTTCGTTGAGGTATGAAACTAAAAACCGTATCACATTGTATGAATTTGCAAAGTAGATTCAAAGATGAGAGTGATTATGTTTTTATTTTCATACCTCCATGAAATTAGAAATCTCCCTCTTCATATATTATTATTTAATATCATACAACAAAAATTGGAAAATTTCTCTATGATAAGACAGATTTCTGGTGGGACTACTTTGAGAGCAAGCTTAACTAATGGCTGTGTACTCAAAATAGTTTTCATTGATTAATGAAACTAATTTTTAAGCCAATCAAAGTGCACAAAACTTGATAGAAACCAGTAATATTGAATGATTTAGATTTCTTACTCAAGGTAAACTATATTTTTCGATTTAATTCCTATTGCTCTATTTCAAATTGCCTGATTCGCCGAGTGGTACATATGCTCAACTTGTGACCTGACAGTCCATAATTCAAGCCCCACTATCACCATGGTGTGTTTTAGGGCTAAAGATTAAAGCCCCCCCCCCCCCCCCAGTTCACCCAGCTGTAGAATTGAGTAACAGTGGGTTTATGAGAGAGTTTGAGAGCAACTTTGTTAGCTTATATCCCTACAAAACTAGAATATTTTAGTATAAACATTCATACAGAATACATGTAATAAAACTACTTTTCATCTGTTAACTGAACATTTCATTTACCTGTGTTTCAGATTGCCTTTGAATCTTTAGCTCTCATTGCGAATGCACTAAGCTTACTGGAAGCAGGACAGCTCTCCATTTGCAGGTATTGTTAGATAGTATTACCCATCATTGTTTTTTAGCTCACCTGAGCACATCGTTCTCAAGGTGAGCTTTTGTGATCATTGAATATCCGTCGTCTGTCGTTCGTCCTGCGTCGTCTGTCGTCAGACGTCAACAATTTAAGTGTTTACACTCTAGAGGCCACAAATATGGTCAAATCTTTATGAAACTTGGTCAGAATGTTCTTCAGGTCACAAGAATGTACCCTATTGAAAATGGGAAGGATCCGTGCCATATCACGGGAAAAGGGGCTTAATGACAATTTTCTTGTTTACACTCTAGGGAACTCAAATATGGCCCAATCTTCATGAAACTTGGTCAGAATGTTTGTCAGGTCACAAAGATATTGAAAATGAGAAGGATCCAGCCATAGCATGGAAAAAGGGATCTTAATGACAATTTTCTCGTTAACAGTCTCAGAGGCCTCAAATCTTAAAAGTACAACTTTGTTGGAAAATTTTATTTATTAAATGAGACAAAGATACGAAGGTGAGCGATATAGGACCATCATGGTCCTCTTGTTTTCAAAATTTTAGACTGGTACTTAATTGAAAGAAGTTACAAACGACATTGATAAGTCAGTTTAATTTGATAGACCTCCATCCTTTTTGTTAGAAATATAGAAAAAATAATTGTTATCCTGGTTTAACTAGTTTTCAATACTCTAAACGGATAGGATAAATAAAGCGTTAGACCTACAAAATCGGACATAAACCATGCATTCTAACCTTTTCTACAGTCGGAGGCTAGGAAAGGGTGTAATGGTAGTACAGCTGTAAGAAATACCGGGAATCGATTGTTAGGTGCTCCGGCCGCTGCGATATAACTGCCAAATTGTTGAAAGCGGCTTAAAACCCATTCAAACAATTCAAAAATCTTTTATTTTTGAATTTGATCAAAAGAGCTCTAGAATACAAAAGCTTTTCACACAGGGTGAAATAGGTCACTATTTGTAAGATTGACCTATTTTCGTGACCCTTCATTATTTTCTGGTAAAAGAGTAAACATGGGACAAAACATTGCACTGTAATGTGAATTTTTTAAAACAATCAAAAATGCTTGTCCTTTTCTCGGCTAACAAATTTTCTTTTTAGGTCATTTTTTGGTATGTTTCACAATTTCTGTGAAATCGTTAAAAATTGTTTTAAAAAAGTCCATAAAAAATTCTAGACATAAAAGATGAGCAATAGCTATCTCGTTTTTGATGCATTTTGTAAATTTTTGAGTAAGTGAAGACTTCACGATGAACTAATTGGTAAAATGTGATAGTGACAGCCAGGTCACAGCGCACTTGCTCAAAGAACAGGGTCTCAAATTCAGGTACGTATCAAAAACAGGTTGACTTACGATACAAGTAATTTTTTTTTCTACAATATTTTCTCAAATATTAAATGCCATAGAACAGGTTTATATCTTAACCTGAACAAATATCCTTTCTAGGATATCAAAACCTCATATCTACAGCTTGAATAAACTGGAGTTATGATGTTTTTGTCGTCCACAGTCAATATGTGCATTGAATACCGCCTATATATCACTTTCTGTTCTGTTCTTTTGTGTAACCCAGAGGCCACATTTATGACTAGAATGTCTTAAAACTTTAGAATGTTTGTAAATTTAGTCAAAGCATTGATAGATGGGGGCAAGAAGTGTTTGACCTGGCTATTTATCACATTGAATTTTGTTTGTGGATTTTGAAACTGCATCATAGTACTGATTCTGAAAAAGACAATTGCGCCGGCAATGGTATTAGTAGCTTTGCATATTGCAATAGTCAAAGGTTAGCACTTTATCAACCGGAAGAAAAAAAAGCTTTAAAAGAATTTCAACAACTTTTTATCTGCAGTTTTGGAGAGACGGTGAATGTACTCCACCCATTCACAGAGCAATTCACCAGTCAATCAGGGGCTCACTTGTTACAGTATTTAACATTTGAGCAGAAGAAGACAAAGATTGCGCAGGTAACATTTTGTTTTTCTGCAATAAGAATAAATAGAGGGTAAGCTTTTGTTTCAGTGTAAGATCAATTTGTATTTCATTGAATGAACAACATAAGCTATATTTTCATGAGTGGTGGAGTCACAAGAGAAAATACTGCTTTTGATGGTCATGAAATGAAATATCAATTGCCTTACTCTAAAAGCAAATGATTATTCTATAATTTTCATTAAAAAATGAGACAAAAAGTGAAATTTTTGGGACAAATTCTCTTAAGCGTATCATTTTGTGTGTGATTGCTATGCAAGGTTCATGATGCATCACTTATTTGGCTCTGCTTAGATAATGTCAGATAAGGTGAAATGAAGGAAATAGGGGTAAAAGATTTTGATTATTTCAATGTTTAGGCTTTGAGTATCAAAAGATAATATACCATTATTTCGCGTTAAAACCACTGAAAAACATTAAAGAAAAAGAGTTAAATTTGTTTTTCTGCTATTAGAATTAATTTAAAGACCATTTCTATGGCTACTTTAGATGATGATAGATTTCCTGCTAATCTCAAGGTTAAAATCCTCTAAAAATATTGAGGTCCTTTATCATAATCAAACATGTGAAAAAATGACTGTTTGAGGCATTCATGTTTCACCTACACATCTTGTTTACAGCTGTTGAAGCAAGCAACCAGTATAATGATGGAAGCTAGACAACACCACCACACAAACATTGGCAACCCTGAAACTGCCCAACTATTGTTGATTGTGTCTGATGGGCGGGGCTTATTTATGGAGGGAATGGAGATGGTGAAAACTGCTGTGAGACAGGCTAGAGAGGCCAAAGTGTTCATTGTGTTTGTCATCATTGATAGTCCAAATAACAAGGTAGGATCTGTGCTTTTGTTTGCAATTTTAACCAGCCCTTTGTTCAGGATGACAACACAGTGCAAACAGTTTTCCAATTATACCCCGCTTTTGCACTTGCTATAATTGGCAAACTGTTTGAGCTGTTTATCATCCCGAACGCAGGGCACTGTTTTGATTCTAAAAAATTTGGAGGAAAATGATATTTCGACCTTTAAATTTAGTTTAGTGGGTTAATTTTACATCATAAATTTTCATTGATGCATCCAGATGATTGTATGAAATGAATTGCTTCAAGTTGTTTTAAAAATCTATACATCTGAATAAACATTATGCAGTGATGATTGGACTACTTGATTATAAAACCAAGTATTCATAATTACTTGAAGCCTTAAGATGCAATGTTTTTAGCTCCACTCAGGCCAAAGGCCACTGGGGCTATTGTCATGGCACTGTGTCCGTCATCTGTCAGTCTGTCCATGTGTGCGTCTGGTCATAAACATTTTATCTTAAAATCTTCTCCTCAGAAACTTATGGGTGAATTTCAACCAAACCTCACAGGAATGATCCTTGGGTCACCCTCTTTCAAGGTTGTTCAAAAATTTTGATCCAATGAAAAACATGGATTTGATGGGCGTAGCTAATTTCAAAATCACGTTAAAAGTGAGTTTTCTCAGATTCTAATTGATGGATACCAATTCAATTTTACATGAATGATCCTTGGTAGACCCTTTATCAGTCTACCAAAAATTATTGTGATCAGATGAAAAATATGTATTTTATGGGCTGAGGTCATTTTTCTATATGTTATATATGTTATATAGTGTAAACTTTGAAAATCATTTTCTCAGAATAAAATAGATAGATGTCAACCAAATTTCACTGGAATGATACTTGAGTTACCCTTTATCAGTCTTTCAAAAAATATTGTGATTTGATGAAAAATATGTATTTTATGGGCGAAGGTCATTTCTGTCTATGTTATATATAGTGGAAACTTTGAAAATCATTTTCCCAGAATGAAAATTGATGGATATTAACCAAATTTCACTGGAATGATCCTTGTGTGACCCTTTATCAGTCTACCAAAAATTATTGTGATCTTTTGAAAAAAAATGTATTTTAAGGGTGGAGGTCATTTCTCTGTAATTGTTTTTTAGTGGAAACTTTGAAAATCATTTTCAACAGCAGAAGGACCCAAAATATCTAGTCAAAACTTTGATTTCCTATTACAAGAATTTCAAGCCTGTGGAGCGACTCAAGCCATTCATGGTTTTCTAGTTATTGGATAGATCTCAGGGATGTGCATCTGCAATTATCAAGGATAGGTTTGGTAAGATCAAAGTCATCTGTCAAGGTTAAAGTTTTTAAAAAA
The DNA here is from genome assembly GCA_948146395.1 of Fragum whitleyi. Taxonomy (NCBI): domain Eukaryota; kingdom Metazoa; phylum Mollusca; class Bivalvia; order Cardiida; family Cardiidae; genus Fragum; species Fragum whitleyi. Next base: position 45,929,385 of record OX411546.1, read on the forward strand.
GCTGGGGCATGTTTTATGAAAGTCAAAAATTGAAATTGCTGCTACTGTAGTAACAAAATATGGGATTCTGCCATGCATCATCCAATTGGAATTGCATTCTAAAGAATTTGCAAGGCAGAATCTGAAAATGAATGAAAACACCAGATGCAATTTGTGATTTTGGTCTTATGATTAACATTATCCTAAGAAGTTTAGTAAAACAGGCCACTGTTTCTTGGGTATTTGTGTTTCACCAACAGAAACATAATTTTCTTTTTTTGTTGTATTTTTAGGATTCAATCCTTGATATAAGAGTACCAGTGTTCAAAGAAGGAGGACAGGTTTGTACAATAGAATTTTATGTTTGTGATCGGTCATGCGAAAAGAGACAATCTGGAAAGTGTGTAAAGTGTTTACCCTTTTCAGACTGTGCAGATTGTGCAGACTGACTAGGGTCGCATTTTTTTTGCACTTTACTTATTTTCTGAAACTAGAATGATGAATCTATCTTCTTGCTCAAGAATTTTTTAAAATGGAACCTATGGCTAACCTGTACTAGAGCTAATCTCTTTTTCAAATTGATGGCTCAGCGCAAAACAGTTGTAACTCCCTATATGTTAATAGGGAGTTACAACTGTTTTGCGCTGAGCCAGCGATTTATGTTTATTTTACAGAGTTCACAGATAGTCTTTTTTCTCGTGACGGGTCACATTTGTCTAAATTATGCTAGACTTTAAATTTTGATTAATTTTTATATGCCGCTGAAGGTGGATCTATATTGGTATCATCTTTGTTTATCTGTCCGTATGTCTGTCTGCACAAGGCTTTTCCAAAGTTCTTTGGGAAAAGGCCCCTAGCATTCATTTGGGAAAAAATATCGACAAAATTGCAATTTGGGGAATTTTTCATGTATAACTGTTTGGGTTATTTCTTGCTTGTAATGTATAAATTTTCTTTAAAAAAGCTTGTTCTTAAATTTCTTAAAGTTAACAAAACACATATTCATACTCCCTAGTTACAAATATGTCAGAAATAAGTTGTTTGGTTAAATCCATTTCATTAAATTGGGAATTTTTCTCCAAAATGGGAAAATTTTTAGGGCCTTTTCAATGGGGAATGGGGCCTTTATTTGGCCCCTGAGAGATAGAAGAAAAAGCCCTGCTGCATGAAATATCCTGTCAATATAATTCCTGCATTTATCAATGGATTCAGATGAAACTTTCACAGAATATACCTAGTCAACTGACCTTGCGCACATTGAAAGGGTTTGGTGATTTTCTGACACGCGTCAGTGTTAGGGAATATTATAACTTTAGCACTCTTGTTCAAGATATTTGAGTTTAGATACACAAGTTTTAGTTGGATAAATTTTGTCTTTACCTGTATGGACAAAATTGACATTTGATGGATTACTTAGGGCCAACTTATTTCAGGCCCAGGCGGGTCCCGTTGTTTTTTTCTGCCGGAAACCAAAGCTGGAAAGATGTTGCAAACAGTTTTCACATTAAGTTCTGCTTTGTACGCAAGTGCACTTGCAAAGCAGGGTATACCTTGAAGCGTTTTGTCATCCTGAACACAGGCCTGGTTTACGGCTGAAACAACAACAACAACGGGACCTGTTTGGGCCAGAAATAAGTTGGCCTTTAGACATGTATCAATGCACTCTTCAAATCCTTCTTTCATTTTCAATTTAAGTTTGTACCATTCTAATAATGGACATGATAAAGTGGTCCAAAAGAAGATTCCTGTAAGTTTGACCTCATTTTAACAAATAAGGACCATCATCGCTCTCTTGTTATTATGCCCTTCTTTGAGGGAAAGGGGGTATATTGCTTTGCACTTGTCTGTCAATTGGTCTGTGCGTCTGTCCATTGACTGTTTTTTGTCCAGATAGTTATATGTGCTATTGACCTGCTTTAATTGGGGGCATAAATGTTTTACAAACATCTCTTGTTAGTATTAGTACTTAGATATTCTTTTCATGTGTTTTCAGATTCCAGAGATCAAGTCCTACATGGATTCCTTCCCATTTCCTTTCTACATTATCCTTCGTGACATCAACAGTTTACCCACAGTTCTTAGTGATGCTTTAAGACAGTGGTTTGAGTTAGTTTCTGCTGTGGATAGATAACGAATAGATAATGAACATTTACAAACAAAATGAGATTAGAATCAGGGATATCTCGAAAATGTATCGATTGTTCAGTGCAACACTTTTGTAAGTGCCTTTATGTTAATTTGCACTTACAATAGTGTTGCACTGGCCCTTGGTATGACCATTCTACAGATATTAAGTCCTATATAGATTCCTTGTCATTTCCATTTCACATTATTCTTTGTGACATCAGCAGGTTACCCACAGTTCTTACCACCTCATACCATATTTCCCATAATAATAGCCCCCTCCCTAATAGTAGCACCCCTGCATTTTTATGCCCCCATATCGAGAGATCGGGGGCATATTGTTTTACTCATGTCCGTCTGTCTGTCTGTCTGTCCGTCTGTCAGAAAACTTAACCCGAAAACTTAACCTTTGCCTTTTCTCCAAAAGTATTTGACATACAAAGCTGTACACCAAAGTTAAGGTCATGTGACAAGGTCAAGGTCATGTGACAAGGTCAAGGTCATCTGTCAAGGTCAAACTTTAAAAAAATTCTGTTCCGGGGGCATTCGTGTTTCACAAACACATCTTGTTTACTTAGAAACCCCACTTCAAATGCCTAAATTTTAAGAGCTTGTTGAGACTTCTTCTCTAATTTGATGTGAATTTCCTCTAAACAAACATTTATATGATTGTTTAGAGGAAATTTACCTCAAATTTATGGGAAAAGGGCCGAAAAGATATAAGGTAAATGATTTTTTTAATCAGAAAATGCATACTAAATTACAGTTCCATGAGCATGTTATGTATAGCTACCAGGTGCGTTTATGAGGAGAAATAATACAGTAAGACTGGCTTCTTTATAGATTCCACCCACTATTCATTGTCTTCTGCAACATCTTTCAATTTGGACCAGTCTAAAGATTAAAAGAAATAGGAAAGCATTGAAATGTCAACAGTAAAGGAAAGATCAGGTGGATGTCTAAGGGTTTACAGTAAGGGTTTACCCATTAACCCAAGTGACAAAATGTCTTAATATTGGCGCCCAAAATAGATAGCTTTTAATTGTCCTAGAATCTTAAGGGTGAAGAATCAAAGTATTTTTTGCATCCTAATGAAGTTTTCTGCAGGGCAAATATTACTGACGTTGATCAAAGTGCTCCTTGAGGAGCAGTTTGATCTGGATTTACAGTTTTTTTTTGACATCTGGGGCCGGTTTTACTTAACACCTTGCGATCATTTTTTGCACAAGTCAAAAATATAATTTGCTTCTACTGTAGTAACTCAGTACAGAATTCTGCCATGCATCATCTCATTGGAATCATCTTCTAAAGACGATTCCAATGAGATATTGCAAGGCAGAATCTAACAATGAATGAAAACACCAGGTACGATTTGTGATTTTGACTTACCATTATTTTTTTTTTTAAGATGTTTAGTAAATCGGGCCCCTTAAACTTAGGGTCAATAAGGTACTCATCTAAATTGACAGTGGTATAGGACAACATTTGGGATTGCCTTTAAAGTAAATGAATCAGCAACAAATGGGAGAAGAAAATATTATTAAAAAAGAGAAATTGCCCGATTGTATGCCTCCTGCATCAAGAAACACTAAGAACATCTTGTTTTGCTGTTGTATGTCCTCTCTGTGATTTTAAATGCAAAAATCAATTTTGAAAATGTATGTTGCCAATTTCTTCAATAATTGCAATGCCCTTATTTGGTAAAATGCTAAATTTCATCAATACTTGTCAGCTGATACCAAGACCAACCCTTTGTTCAGGGTAACTATATGGTGCAATCAGTTTTCCAGTTAACACTGTCATGCACTCTCGTGCAAAGCAGGGTTGTATAATTGGCAAACTGCATTGTTTTGTCATCCCTAATGCAGGGCTTGTCATCTGACAAGGTCAAGGTATTCTTTAAAGGTCCAATTTTTGCACAACTTTACCATATAATTTAACCCTTGTCATGCTGAATAAATTTTGGCTAAAAATTTCATCAAAATCAAAGGGCAAAAAGCACTGAAAGTACCAACTGTAGGTCAATTTTTATTTGTGGAAAACTAAATCTATTGAAAATTCTGGTTTAAAAATGAGAAACAGGTGATGTAGACTAACATCAGACTGCACATATGGGCAGGCTGATGTTTGTCTATAGCTCCTGCCAAAGCAGGAATATTTCGGGTTCAGCATGACAAGGGTTAACATTACTATTATCTGTGAATCTTTTTCAAGATTTACTTAAAATTGACATGCTGATAGATCCTATCAATAGTTATCTGCTGATATAAAGGTCAATGGCATATGCCAAGGTAAAAGTCATCTACAAAAGGTAATATTTCTGAAAAATATGTTTTTTGTAGGGTATGTGAGTATCAAAGAGAAACCGTGTTTGTTATATTTTTTTCACAATATAATTCAAGGGGTTAGCTCAAATCTATTGTAAGTGTTTATATTTTCATAGGCACTTACAATAGTTTTGTGCTTACCCATTGTTTTATTTGATGATATTAGGAGCGGTGATAGTGTGTGATAGGTTATTGAGTTTATCTTCATGAAAGATGGCGTCATCCATTGTTTCTCATAAAAATGTTCTTGCTTCTTTTAACCATTATCTGATATATTTAAATTCTGTCCAATTTTTGAGGCATTTTAAGCTCACCTGAGCACAAAGTGCTCATGGTGAGCTGTTGTGGTTAGGTGGATGTCCGTCGTCTGTCATGTGTTGTCAACATTTACCTTGTATGCACTCTAGAGGCCACAATTTTTGCCCAATCAACATGAAATTTGGTCAGAATGATTGTCTTGATCAAATCTCGGACCAGTTCGAAATTAGGTCAAGTTTGGTAAAAAACTAGGTCACAGGGTCAATTCTTAGAAAACCCTTGTATGCACTCTAGAGGTCACATTTTTTGCCCAATCAACATGAAATTTGGTCAGAAAGTTTGTCTTGATTAAAGCTCAAACGGATTTAAAATTGGGTTAAGTGGGGTCAAAAACTAGGTCATGGGGTCAAATCTTAGAAAAACCTTGTATGCACTCTAGAGGTCACAGGTCACATTTTGTGTCAGATCAACCTGAAATTTGGTCAGAATGATTGTTTTTATAAAATCTCAGACAAGTTTGAAATTGGGTCAAATGGGGTCAAAAACTAGTACACGAGGTCAAATCTTAGAAAAACCTTGTATGCACTCTATAGGACACATTTTTTGCCTTATCAACCTGAATTTTTTTTTCAAAATGATTGATTTGATAAAATCTCGGACAAGTTTGAAATTCGGTCAAGTGGGGTCAAAAACTAGGTCACAGGGTTAAATCTTAGAAAACCCTTGTATGCACTCTAGAGGTCACAGGTCACATTTTGTGTCAGATCAACCTGAAATTTGGTCAGAATGATTGTTTTTATAAAATCTCAGACAAGTTTGAAATTGGGTCTAATGGGGTCAAAAACTAGTACACGAGGTCAAATCTTAGAAAAACCTTGTATGCACTCTAGAGGACACATTTTTTGCCTTATCAACCTGAATTTTTTTTCAAAATGATTGATTTGATAAAATCTCGGACAAGTTTGAAATTCGGTCAAGTGGGGTCAAAAACTAGGTCACAGGGTTAAATCTTAGAAAACCCTTGTATGCACTCTAGAGGTCACATTTTTTGTCTGATCAACCTGAAATTTAGTTAGAATGATTGTTTTTATACGCCCGAAGGGTCGTATTATGTTATGGCCTCGGTCGTCCGTCCGTCTGTCTGTCTGTCCGTCTGTCCGTCCGTTAGCAATTTTTTGTGTGCGCGACTCCTCCTAAACTAACAATGGAAATAAGCTGAAACTACACACAATTACTCCCTATGATGTCTAGTTGTGCATAAGACCTTTGAAATTCAAATCGCTCCAGTCATTCCTGAGAAATCTTGAATTATCTGCCCTTGAATATAAAAAAAATCACTGTTTTTTGTGTGCGCAACTCCTCCCAAACTATCAATGGGAATAAGCTGAAACTACACAAAATATCTCCCTCTGATGTCCAGTTGTGCATAAGACTTTTGAAATTCAAATTGCTCCAGTCATTCCTGAGAAATCTTGAATTATCTGCCCTTGAATATAACAAAAATCACTGTTTTTTGTGTGCGCAACTCCTCCTTAACTATCAATGGGAATGAGCTGAAACTACACATAATTACTCCCTATGATGTCTAGTTGCGCATAAGACCTTTGAAATTCAAATCGCTCCAGTCAATCCTGAGAAATCTTGAATTATCTGCCCTTGAATTAAAAGAAAATCACTGTATTTTGTTTGCAACTCCTCCTTAACTATCAATTGAAATGAGCTGAAACTAGACACCATTACTCTCTATGATGTCTAGTTTTGAATAAGACTTTTCAATTTGAAATGATCCAGTTATTCTAGAGTTATCTGGGGTTATCTGCCCTTGAGTTGATGAAAAAAACAAAATTTCTTGTCGGCTCATTTTCTCCTACATCATGGATGGGAATGAAAGGAAACTTGCCATAATGACTCTGTAGGTTGTCTACTTGTGCTTAGGACTAAATATATTTTCATATTTAAATGTTATGGCACCAGTTGTCTGTCTGTTTGCAATATTTTTAGCTATCATTCAATTTCACGTTACTGACAAGCCAAGGTTACTAACAAGCCCCTTCGGGCGTACATGCGCCGCTCTGCGAAGCTCTTGTTATAAAATCTCAGACAAGTTTGAAACTGGGTCAAGTTGGGTCAAGAACTAGGTCATGGGGGCAAATCATAGAAACCCTTGTATGCAACCTAGGGGTCTCAATTATTGCCTGATCATCCTGATATCTGGCAAGAATGATTGGCTTGATAAAATCCCGGTCCAGTTTGAAATTCGGGCAAGTGGGATCAAAAACAAGGTCACTGGGTCAAATCTTAGAAAAACAGTGTATGCACCCTGGTTTTCACTTTTTTGCCCAATCAACTTAAAATTTGGTCAGAATAATTATTGTGATAAAAGATGAGGTTTTTTTGCATGAAAATTAGTCAAAAAAACTTTTCAAATCCTGCTTGAAATGTGTTTTATACATTTCACTCAGGCGAGCGATTAAGGGCCACTAGGGTCCTCTTGTTACCAGTTTTGCCAAAGTGTTTTTCTACGAATGATAAAGTTGAAATGAAGAGGTGTATGCTGAGATCAGACTGCACATCTGTGCAGGCTGATCTTAGTCTATACTGTCTGCCTAAATTTGATATACATCAGGAATATGCCATGAACAGCGTGAGAAGGGTTATGTTTTCAAAGTAAGAATTCATTCCCCCTCTTTTTTGTGGCAGGTAATATCATTTTGTTGTTGCAACAAGATAAGGATGATATATTGTTACATAGTGAAACAGAATAAGGTGTTGGTTGTAATTTGAAGTTACTGTTAAAGATGTCAGTAATACTGTTAAGTGAGAAGTCATGTATGTCAATAAAACAATATCCTGAAGATTATTTCACACTTTGACTTACTTTTTTGCGGTCCTGACCGAAAGGCTACTGGACTATTGTCATTATGTTATATCCATCGTGAATTTTTCCATGTCTGAGTGTGACTGTCAACTTTATCGTTTTGTATCACCTCCTCGGAAAAAACTCGGATTTAGATAAAATTTCACTGGACTAATCCTTGATTGACCCTCTTTTTCTAATTCATTCAAAGAAGTTTAAGTTGTTGATTGAAATTGTTTTTGGCAGAGGTCATATCCATACATGGTAAAACCGTAAAATGTCAATATTTTCTCATAATCTGAATCATGGAGTTCAACAAGATTTTGCTTGAATGACCTTTGATTGACCCTTTATCCGACTGCTGTAAAGTATGATCTTTTACAACGTTGCAGTCTGATAAAGGGTCATCTAAGGATCAAACCAGTGAAATTTGGTAGTTATCAATTGTTTAATTACTGACAATATGTAAAATAAAATTTTTGCTACACAGCGTTTACAGAAATAACCTCTGTCCATTAAAATTATGTTGTATAGCAAATTTTTTGAAGACTCGCAGTAAGTGCATCAAAAGCTTTCAGCTTATTGATTTTAATGTAATTTTGACAAGGTTTTAATTCAGCATGACAAATGATCATTTTCGTTTTGGGTTCGACCTGGCGGCGGCACACATCTTTTATTAATGGGTAGATCATTGTAAACTTAAGTTGGATAGCAGATGCTGGAAGTGATGTTATGGTATTGCTGGTGCGAGGAATGGCAGGCATTGCTATTGAATTCTCAAGCCACCACTGTATGACTGAAAAATTGTTGAAATAGGCGTTAAACGACATTTAAACAAAACAAGGTATCTTTGACTTTAATTATTTTTTCCTGATGCTCCTACAAAACTTGCGGTTATTCCAGTTAAATTGCTTTTAAACTCAGTGAACCAAATGCCACTTGGGCTGTTGTCATAGCGCTGTGTCCATCCCCCAGGTGTCCGGTCGTAAACTCTTTCTTTAAAAATCTTCTCCTCAAAAACTAGTGGATGGATTTCAACCAAACTTCACAGGAATGATCCTTGGTCAACACTCTTTCAATGGTGTTAAAAAATTTTTGAACAAATGAAAAACAAGGCTTTAATGGGCGTAGCTTATTTCCATCCATGGTAATATGTCACTTCTCATAATGTGATGGATGGATATCAGTTTACAAAATTTAATTGTGATCAGATGGAAAATATGCTCTTTATGGGCCAAGGTCATTTCTATATATTCTCAAAATTTGCTGATATCACTATTTTAGCTCACCTGAGCACATCGTGCTCAAGGTGAGCTTTTGTGATCATTGAATGTCTGTCGTGCGTCGTCAGGCGTCAACAATCTTAGTGTTTACACTCTAGAGGCCACAAATATGGTCCAATCTTCATGAAACTTGGTCAGAATGTTGGCCAGGTCACAAGGATGAACCCTATTGAAAATGGGAAGGATCCGTGCCATATCACGGGAAAAGGGGCCTTTATGACAATTTTCTTGTTTACACTCTAGAGGCCACAAATATGGCCCAATCTTTATGAAAATTTTGTCAGAAGGTTGGCCAGGTCACAAGGATTAACCCTTTTGAAAATGGGAAGGATCCGTGCCATATCACAGGAAGAGGGGCCTTAATGACAATTTTCTTGTTTACACTCTAGAGGCCACAAATATGGCCCAATCTTTATGAAATTTGGTCAGAAGGTTGGCCAAGCCACAAGGATGATCCCTATCGAAAATGGGAAGGATCTGTGCCATATCACAGGAAAAGGGACCTTAATGACAATTTTTTTGTTTACACTCTAGAGGCCACAAATATGGCCCAACCTTCATGAAACTTGGTCAGAATGTTGGCCAGGTCACAAGGATGAACCGTTTTGAAAATGGGAACGATCTGTGCTATATTACGGTAAAAGGGGCCTTAATGACAATTTTTTGTTTACACTCTAGAGACCACAAATATGGCCCAATCTTCATGAAACTTGGTCAGAATGTTGGGCAGGTCACAAAGATGAACCTTATTGAAAATGGGAAGGATATGTGCCATATCACGGGAAAAGGGGCCTTATTGACAATTTTCTTGTTTACGCTCTAGAAGCCACAAATACAATTTAATTTTCATGAAACATGATCAGAATAATGGCTAGGTCACAAGGATGAACCCTATTTAAAATGGGAACGATCCATTTCATATCACGGGAAAAGGGGCATAAATGACTATTTTCTTTTTAGAGGCCACAAATATTGCCCAATCTTTATGAAACTTGGTCAGAATGTTGGCCAGGTCACATGAAACTTGTTGAGAAAAGGATAGAAATTTATGCAGCGATCATAGAAATAGAGTTATGTTTTTCTTTGAAAAATTTAATGATCATTTAATGATCTTTCAAGTATTTAATTTTGCTAAGGGAGAAGTCAAAGAGACGAAGGTGAGCGATCTAGGACCATCATGGTCCTCTTGTTTTATAGTTGAATAGTTTTGTATTATGATCAATTTATACAATTTTTATGTTTCTGAGGATTTCTGTGTTTTAGCTATTCAGATCTTTTAAAAGAATGACTGTCTAGATTTTGCTTGAAGAGAAAGGCTTGCCCAAAGGATCTTGTTAGGAAATAGTGCTTTTTAGAAATATTACCCCACCCACTATTTTAGCCTTGCCAGGATTCCTGGCATTAGTTACTGTATTGCTGAACTGCCCAGTTTACATTGAAATGTGTTTGTTTGGGTTTGTGAAGTATTTAAGGACTATTTTAATGTTAAAACTGGTCTGTTTGCAGCAGTTAGCTAGAGAAATCTGCTCTTTGTAACATTTATCCTCTGATTGTTTACAAGACTGCAGTGATTATCTCCCTTGACAACAAACTATTTATTCCTCTATTATCTAATCTAACTCTTTAAAGAAGCCCTTATATTGTCAATAACACTACATTATGTTTGTTGTTTGTCCTTACAGCATTAACTTTAGGGAATTATTTGTGTTAAACAAGTTATTGAATTCCTGGCTATGACCTTCAAGTTTTGAAGGAGGGAACCTTTAAATTCCTGGCCACTTCAGATTTTCAACTGTCAAGTTCTGGCTTTTCTGAGAAATCTTTTTATAAGATTAGGTATCAATGCTTAGGGTTTGCTGTGCACTATCTATTTATGTGCACCTTTAATTCATATTGTTTATATGTTTGTAGTATTTCCATCTCAAAGAATTTGCCCCCCGCAATATGGCTGCAGTTGCCAGGTATTGTCATTTTTACCTGACAGGATTCCTGTCAGCCAGGAACGTTTTGATTGGCTAAGTGAGACCTTCCACTGCCTCTGATTGGTTTGTAAGGTTGTCACTATGGTGATCAAAAGCTTATAAATAGGGGTAAATCCTGGCAGATGATCAGTTTTAGTATCAGATTCACTCATGACACATGTCCTTATTATGATATAACAAGTCTCAAATGGCTATTCATTCACTAAATATCATCATAATCAAGCTGAATTGTCCTTTTATACAGTCTCTATGCTAATTAACCAGGGAAGCCTTATTTGAAGGAGATATTGGGACCTGAGAAGCTCGGATAAGGTGAACATTTTCTTTACAATATAAGGGAAAAAAATCAACAATTTTGGTGTTATGAATATAAAGAAAATTGGTTTGCCCTTTGTTCCCAATGGTCTATGGGAGGTCACTGAAAACTTGATAAATTGAATTATCGCAATGGTAACCTCCCCTGACAATACTCCTGTATATAAAATAATTCATGAAAATACCTGATAACAAGCGAGCAGGTAGAGAAAAGTAGTAGGGTCGTGCAATAAGGGTTTATGCAGTGGGATTTACATTAATTTTCAACTATCGACGGTCAACCCCGAGACAAGTGTCTACAACTTTTAATCGTGTTTATATAAACACTTACTTTTTTTATACGCCCGAAGGGTCGTATTATGTTATGGCCTCGGTCGTCAGTCTGTCTGTCCGTCTGTCTGTCCGTCCGTTAGCAATTTTTTGTGTGCACGACTCCTCCTAAACTATCAATGGGAATAAGCTGAAACTACACACAATTACTCCCTATGATGTTTAGTTGTGCATAAGACCTTTGCAATTCAAATCGCTCCAATCATTCCTGAGAAATCTTGAATTATCTGCCCTTTAATATAACCAAAATCACTGTTTTTTGTGTGCGCAACTCCTCCTAAACTATCAATGGAAATAGGCTGAAACTACACACAATTACTCCCTCAGCTGTCTAGTTGTGCATAAGACCTTTGAAATTCAAATAGCTACTGTCATTCCTGAGAAATCTTGAATTATCTGCCCTTGAATTTAACGAAAATCACTGTATTTTGTGTGCAACTCCTTCTTAACTATCAATTGAAATGAGCTGAAACTAGACATAATTACTCTCTATGATGTCTAGTTTTGCATAAGACTTTTCAATTCAAAATGCTCCAGTTATTCTAGAGTTATCTTGGATTATCTGCCCTTGAGTTGATGAAAAACAAAATTTCTTGTCGGCTCATTTTCTCCTACGTTATGGATGGGAATGAAAGGAAACTTGCCATAATAACTCTGTAAGTTGTCTTTTTGTGCTTAGGACTAAATAAATTTTCATATTTAAATGTTTTGGCACCAGTTGCCTGTCCGTCTGTTTGCAATATTTTTAGCTATCATTCTAGCTCACGTTACTGACAAGCCAAGGTTACTGACAAGCCCCTTCGGGCGTATATGCGCTGCTCTGCGAAGCTCTTGTTTTAATTGAGAATAGAAATCTCTCTCTCTCTCTCTCTCTCTCTCTCTCTCTCTCTCTCTCTCTCTCTCTCTCTCTCTCTCTCTCTCTCTCTCTCTCTCTCTCTCTCTCTCTCTCTCTCTCTCTCTTTCTCTCCATCTCTCGCTCTCTCTCTCTCGCTCGCTCTCTCTCTCTTTCTTTCTTTCTCTCTCTCTCTCTTTCTCATTCTCTCTCTATCGCTTTCTCTCTCTCTTTCTCTATCTCTCTCTCTCTCTTTTTTTCTCTAGCATAGGTTAAAACCAGACAATGTCTCACTGGTAATCTGTTTTGACAAATAATTTCATTAAATTCGAGGTACCATCAAAAACTGTTTTCACAAATTCACAAAAGGAATCACTTTATGCTATTCAGTTGTGAAATTGCGGCCTGAATACGCGATTTTCATAATTGAATCGGTCTCACTCGAACAAGACATCTCTCTTCTTAAGATGTTAATGTAAAAAATCTTTCTGAAAAGTTACCGTAAATTTATTACAGGACCGTTTCCGCTTGAGGTAACTGGCATCGCACCAAATTTCGTTTCGCAAAGAAAACCTCTACTTATTGCAATGAATCGCTACATCATCTGCAATTGGACGTATTTCAAAACTTTGTCACCGAAAAACTCGTTCATAGACCAAACAAATTAAAAAATATCCGAAAACTCTTCTCATTTTCATTTGAAAGTGACATCAAGTACACAATGACGTCTAGTTTAAAAATCAAAGTTGTATTTCCTGTTTTCCAACTTTATTCGGGTAAACCTATGCTAAACGTTTGTAAGATAAAGACACCGTTTATGGTGAAAATGGGCGTCAATGTTCTCCGTTTTCGAGACCTACAGGTTGACGTAAAGCACTTGCCTTTCAAATGTAACACGATGCATAGAATTACATCGATTCTACTTAAATTACATCTTTTGAGTTACATATTTATTTGACGAAAGGGAAAAATAAGAAAATCAAAAGTTTAAGTTTTCATTTTTGCTTAGTATATGTACAGCAAATATAAAACTAGAAAATAATATAATGTATTTTAGTAGCGTATTCTACCTTTTTTCTGTTGTAATGTAATATTTAAGAACTATTTTGACAGGCAAAAAGGTTTAGGAATTCACAAAATTGGGTCAGGTTGGTCTCCTTTTATCTTAATTTTACATGTACAAATTCTCTTCATCGTAACGAATGGAAGAATCACTCTTGTATGCCAACAGAAACGTCCACCATCAGTACTTTCGGTGCTTTGATTAATATCTATTAACGAAACAAAAGAAAAAAAGTAGTAAAACTTTTCAAACTGGAATCTGAAATCGATAAAAGCCGATGAATTGACCCTTTTAAGATCTAGTGGACATTGAATTGTGTGAAAGTACTGGAATGGCAGAACATTATAAACGGAAATAGAGAACCCGTCAATGTCGATCCGTTAATGTCAGGGCGTACAGAGTGACGATGGTCGATGTCCAACAAGTATTTAAGATACTGTGCTGCTTTCAAAGGCAAATCATACGGCAAACTATTATATTCAAAACAAGGTAAGTTCCATAGATATATGTACTCTTGCCATTCTTGAATACGGTATAAATTTAGCTCTGCAGCCTCTGTTGTTTTCGGGGGAAGCCCGAGGTGAAGATGCTAAATGCTTGGAGTCGTCATTGTCGTCGCGCGAAAACATTGATATTTCGCAATATCTCTGATTCCACTATGGGCAATCACTTGAAACTTTGCACACGTGTTAACTATCAAAAGGGAGACAAACAATCAATTTTGGATCACACCCCCCCCCCCCCCTGGGTTTTTAGCTCCACTGGCTGAAAGCCACTGGGGCTATTGTCATGGCGTTGTGTCCGTCGTGCGTCCGTCCGTGCGTCCGTTCGTAAACTTTTTCTTTAAAATCTTCTCCTCAGAAACCACTGGATGAATTTCAACCCAACTTCACAGGAATGATCCTTAAGTGACCCTCTTTCAAAGGTGTTCAAGAAATTTTGATCCAATGAAAACAATGGATTTCATGGGCGTGGCTTATTTCCAAATATGGTAAAAAGTGACTTTTCTCAGATTCTAATTGATGGATACCAATAAAATTTTACATGAATGATCCATGGGTGACCCTTTATTAATGTACAAAAATTTATTGTGATCGGATCTTGAAATTGTTGAAAATGTCGCACACATGCTCAATTTTCGTGGCCGCGACCACTAGACAGTTGGCTGCACAGCAGCGTCCCAATCTTCGGTCTAGGATAAGATTCCTGTCTCCTTCTCTGCTAATGAGCAATCGGGAACCCTCGGCGATTCTACGGGATACAACTGGGGTAACAATACGGGCGCAGCCATGAAAGCGCACCATTTCGCACGTGGGTTTATAATAGATGCGTTTTTTAGAATGATGTCAACCCCACCCCCACCCCACCCCATCCCCGCTGAATAAGATTATTTAGACGTTGTCAGAAACGACTTTTGATATTTTGAGTGAAAACATTCAACGTCGTCAAGCCAGTTTTAAGCCAATGCAAAACCATCTTGGTTTCCGTGTTAAGATTCTAAAGATTCTTATTCAAAAAAGCACCTCAAAGTCACAATCAATAACCATCCCGTATAGGATGACGTTGCATGAAACAAAAGAATTAATGTGGGCATATTATAGTTTGATAATGAAACGCAGTGTTTTACTGCGTTTTGTCATCAAGTTATAATATGTCTGAAAGATCTCAATAGACGATCGGAAAGAAGTAACAAAATTGTATTTTTCTTTAAGCGTATTCAATGAGCGAAGTACCAACAGAAGCCGAATTGCTTTCAAAATGACCCAAAATGATTGCAATTACGTACGAGGTACTTTCCAGTTTACGGAAAAGTCTGAGCGATGTTCCGGTTAATGTGATTATAATCATAAATCTAGGTTGCGTGAACAGCTCGATGCTCGAACAGAACGTAGTTGTAGAACTGATGTGAGAAGTCTATCGTCCAAGTCCGTTTTATAATCGAATCATGCGTATTGAAATCTTAAAATAAGCTAAACTTTATCCTTTATTAGTTACACATAGTAGTGTCTGTTGAGAACATTTCGAGTGGATTTTATAGATACAGGTGAAATAAACAAGACTACAAAAAAGCAAGAGGACTAAGATGTATCTTGGGTGAAGAATTTCAAGTATACGTCCGTAGAAGACGGGGCCTATTATTGGATCATATATGGCGTCAGGACGGGGTCCATATTTTTGTCCGAAGCATTACTCACCCTATATCCGATTGACTCGAAACTTAACAGTTATATTCTTTTCATGAATATGGGGTGCAGTGTGCAAGGACTATAACACAAACTAGCTTATCATTTCGAGTTATTGTTCATTCGTGCCAGACGACATCTAACAATGAGACGGGCGTATCTCGTCTCAATTTGGCGCCATAAAGTATGTAATGATGAACTAACTCCCTTAAATGGCACATGTTGTGATCAATTAAAAAAAGAATGACGATACGGGCAATAAGATGAAGCGCGGCTTCGATGTTAACTTTTGCACAACCACACAATCATCTGCAGCATGATTCGTGTGACTTTGATACTAGTAAAAGATGTGCCTTTTTTCTTACAAGAGAGTACTAATGCATCGCTGATCCCCGAGTCATGACAAAAACCAATATCGATGGCTGAGCGCGAAACAGTTGTAACTCTCTATAAGCATATAGGGAGCTACAACTATTTCGCGCTCAGCCATCGATATTTGAATGTTTCTTACCCGCAAAAAATATAGTGACGTAAACGAATGCCTAGACCCTCAGAACATCATGCATGCACACGTCTATGTTCCCGGTCTATTTCTCTAAAAGTGCCCACCTAAGAAAATAATGGATGAATTTCAGCCAAACTTCACTGAAATGATCCTAGGGTGACCCTCTTTAAAGGTTGTCAAGATATTTTGACGTAATGAAAAGCATAGCTTTAGTTTGTATGGCTAATTTCAATATATGGTAACATGGGTTTTCTCAGAACCTTATCGATGAGTACAAATCAAATTTCACTGGAATGATCCTTGAGCGACCCTTTATCAAAAAACTGGAAAAAAATAGAAAAAATGGAGATCGGATTTTAAATAAACAATGTATATTCTATGAACGGATGTTTTGTTCTCTAATTATCATGTATTGTGGAAACTTTGAAAATTGTTTTCTCAGAACCTTATTCATGTATTCAACCAAATTTCACTGGAATGATCCTTGGGTGACCTTTTACCAGACAACAAAAAATATTATTAGTTTGGCGACAAAGATCATTTCTCAGAATGTTAAATAAAGTGGAAAACTTTGAAAATTGTTTTCTCAAAATCTAACATGAATTATTATTATGTTGACTTTTAATACTACAAAAAAGTATTCCATTTACATGCCTCTTATAGACAAACTATTGCCATTTATGGTAGATATAATGAAATTTTTTTGAATCATGGGCCAGAAGGTATAATCTTTTGATTTTAATTCCTTTCTGATGAATGTTCTTGAGGTGGATTTCAAGGTTCTTAAACATTTCAAAAAGGGTAATTATCGTTATCTTGATGATAGCATAGTTGGTGGTTAAGTAGGTCATATCCAAGCAGAGTTGTTGCTTAAGCCTCGTTACCATGATGTGGCACTCTAAGAGTATTTGCTGTTCCATTTTCGCGCGACGGACTTTTTTTTGTATTTTTTTGTTCTCCAGGTCATGACCTTTCTCAGAACAATTCCATTGATTGCTATGGTGATGACCTCACTATACTGTGTCACTCCGTCTGAAAGTAATTACTTAGAACTGTTTCGGGAATCCTGTCCGTTTAGCAAATTTTGTACTGGGAATAAAACCACGAATGCAAGGAAAGTTCCACAGGGAAATATCCCATGCTGTGTCGACTGTTTCTGTGACGAGTTCTGTATGGATTACGACGACTGTTGCCCGGACGCACCATCCGTCCACAAACAATTGCTACCCGCGGGAGCTAAACTAGAGTGTAGATCATTAATTGTGGAAAACAATTTTACCGAACGGGTGGTGATCGACACTGAAAGGCTTTTACATCTCCGAGTGATTGATGATTGTCCCACAGACTATACTTTCAGCCCTGAGACTAGAGACAGATGCCATGGAAGTTCAATTTTGACTCGTGACTTTCGAGATGTAGCTCTGGTGTCGGACAAATACAACAGGGTTTTTCGAAATCGGTTCTGTGCAGTTTGTAATGACGTAAAAGACGTGGTGACGTAAGTATACGTAATTTACATTGAAAAGATTGTGTTAAAGTATTGCAAGACCTATATCATTAATAACACTGCATGCTTTCATCGTTCAAAAACCTAAAGATATCTTTATTCCTACCATCATGCAATCATGTATATTGTGAAAAAATGTCAGTGTGAATGATTTTGAAGTGAAATTTAATGAGTTTTGTGAGCGAGTTTTGAATTATGTAAACGGGCGGTAATAAACTTTCACTAATTTTGTTAAAAAAAATGACCGAAATCGTAATCTCTGAAATTAAACTGCGCACTGTTTTACAAACAAAATATGTGCGTCTTCACGAACGAACCGAATGCACGCCTTTAAGGTAGTGGACCCGTAATAAAAATTCTGCACTATTTGAGAGGTAATGAACTTTAACAGTGTTAACCGAGGTTTCCTAATGATTTTCATAAGGAAACCTCGGTTAACATTGTGAAAGAGCATGTGGTCCGAAATGTTGTGAAACTATTACGGTTCCACTAACTTAAATTCACACCAGTCAACAATAATCATGTGCGTTTTTAATCAGTTTCCGTGCGGTACTTGAACATTTTGAAGGATTTACGATTAAAACTGCCGTAGGTAGTTGAGATTTTAGTTCTCACTGAATTGCAATCTTGCATGGAAGATAATTATAACAAATTATCCTTCTTCAAACGTAGAAAGATATATTATCTAAACATAGATCTATATCTGAACATGTAAAACTTTCAACAAAAATAACATTATGCATAAAGTATAATAACTATAAATAAATAAATAAATAAATAAATAAATAAATAAATAAATAAATAAATAAATAAATAAAAATAAATAAATAAATAAATAAATAAATAAATAAATAAATAAAAAAAAAATAAATAAATAATTAGTAATCAATAAATAAATAAATTAATTAATAAATGAATAAATTGAATGTAGTGATTTGTTTTCTTTCTTTTTTTTTTTTTTTTTTTTTCGAGAAGGAAAAAGAGAACGACTTTTTTAATTATAAAAATTCCTCAAAACTGACATTTTTAATACCTCTTCCAGATGGGACATTCTAATCACAGGTTGTTCGGACTTCATTGAAAAATTACAGTTAACAGAATCTGAAGTTGTCCACTACTTCCTTACACATTGTCTTATCAAACATAAGAGACCTGATAGAGTGCCACTAAATAGTAGGACCATGGGCTGTCAGTATTTGGACGTATGTTCATCTGAGCAGGATAATATTAGCGTCGACCCAAATATCGTAGATGGGTGTATAAACGGTCCACGTACGTAAAATTTGGTTGTTTGTTTGTTTGTATGTAAGGAGTATAACCCTTTCCTGTCCAATCCCTGGTTTTTACGTTCCTAAGATTTTGTAATTGAGAAAATATTGTAGAAAAAGAGGAAATTGTTTGTGGCAAACAATTTCTCCTTTTTCCACACCATTTTCTACCCTACAGAATGGTTATTTTTCAAATTAAATCCATTTTAAATTTTCGTCTGCAAAACCTTTGAATTTGGACAGGTCCAAAATTTTGTAAAAACAGGAAAGGGTTAAAAAAAAAATTTCCCCAAGACCAGATAGGTCAACATTTTCTGAATGCACCAATCGACACTTACGCTTGCATTTGCAATGAGTATATGCATTTGAAATTCGACCTCTCATTTCAAAATTCGTAGTAAATAATCTTGGTGGCCATAACGTTTCAAATATCCCCTAGTAACACACAAAATTAATGGAATCTCCAATTTATCGATTTTGGGTAAGACTTTCATTATCGTGTCAAACATTGTACACAGTGGACCAACGTACAGATTCGCAAATCGGAAGCTGCGATGTCTGTACGTCGCTAATCAGTTAGCTGCGGTTTATAAATTCAATTAAAATCGTAATTGTGTCAAAACGACTGGACAGAACCAACAGGAAAATCTCTTAAAAGAAAGGTAAGATATTTTTCCTTTAGTTAATTCTACGATCACGACGTTAAACCAGTTTGTATTTGTACAGTTGAGATCAATCACTGGCGTTTGCCCCCGGCGACCGCATCCACTGCTTGTTGTCTCTACTTTTTTCAAATTGGAAACGCATCAAACCCTTATTTGCCTGTATTTGAATACAAAATAATCAATAACCTTCAAGACAATATAACCATGAGACAGATCCGTGTTGTTTTTATGAAAATAATCAAGATTTTATCCAGGCACCCCAGAAAGGTTCTCTGTACCATTAGCTGTCTGGACCCTCTTTTAAACTGTTTAATTAGCTGCGATTTTCGACACGGATTCCTCCCATATTCACGTTTAAGTATTTGACAAAATAAACGACATGCGCATTTACTATGCTTCTGTTTTGATTACAGATGGACGTTATTATCATTTTAGTATCATTTGCAGATCATCGGCTTTATCCGTTCACTTGATACATAAGTAAATTTCCTTGCAAGACTTACCATTCATTTGAATCCCATTAAACTTAGCTTACATTTGCCTCACAAAGCCCCTATGTTAAACGTTTACTCACAGTAACCAAAAATATAATAAGCGTGCGGCTGTCCAAAGTATACATGCTATTAGAATCAGCTACACAAAAGCTTAATAAAAACTCAAGGCCTTGGGACACGCCCAAATGCATCGCATGATCACCATTCGAACATCGTGCTATGTGAATCGGTCTACACATTTTCTATTATACTGATTTCTCTGGGACCCCACGATGGCCGAATGGGCACTAAACGGAGTTGTATGACAGGTTTGCGAAAAAGAGTGTACAGGACGGTTTTGTGAAATAACATCATTCAATGTCTTCATTATACAAAAATCGAGGTATGTGATATCGCATAGTAACTGTGGCTTCTTGATTGGTTTTGAATCTTTCTTTTGTTTGTTATTTCTGCCTTTTGATGCGTTTCATAAATTGAAAATTTCTTATATTTTGGTAACTGTTCTCTTTACGATTTATCGTTGGCAATATATAAAGTGTCCTTGATCTTTAACTACATATGACACAGCATGATGGTTTTTCGTTTGCAAAGTTTGGACTTTGTTGAAATTCCTTTAAGAAGTTTCCGATAATAACTTTCTTCTTTTCTTGTTTGGACGTCGGGTAACCGTATAGTTTATCATCTTTCGGATGTTTGAAAGTAGAAACGCAAAAAATATGATATTCTTGTCTACGAATTTGGACATGGCATGTCAACTCTAGCAAATTTACAACAAGAAAACAATGTCATGTATTCATAAAACTATACTCACACGGATACCCTTGAACAGAAACAAACAAGCGGACATTACACATATAAGTACGAGTATATATATACATAAATATACATACACGATCGTACATAAATATATATACAAACATGCATGTGTTTACATACATTCGTTGATAAATACATTAATACATACAAACATGAATAAATGCATGAATACATACATACATGAATACAAACATACATACATGAATACATACATACATTCATACAACAAAAGCCAACAAAACCCACTACAGAGTGCGATTTCGATTGGTCATCTTATTTTTAATGTCCTAAGATTACATAAACATACGAATTAACACAAACCAGTACACCTTGACATTTCTGGTGGAATACGGGGCCTTGAAGAATGTCTACCGGGCCGATGAAATCCTTACTTCGTAATGTTGTGCGGACGAAAAGTCGGTATTTCGGTGCGCTTTGGGGCTTCGAGTAGGCATGCTCATAGACATGGTATTAATCCATTCCATATAAAGTCTTTTATAAGACTTAGTCTAAAAAGTCATATGGGGAGTGCAGTACCTTTTTGATTGTATATATGAACATTGTATCTTCAATTGACTAAAAGAAAATGACAATGTTACGGAATCTTTTTCAGACAAGCGGATAGAGATTTATATCGGGGCGACAGCAGCTCATCCACATATACGTTCTTCTGGGCATACGTTCATAGAGGGGATATAAATTACTCATGTCATAAACACATGAAATTAACAAATATCAATCAAAGTTTGTCGAGACAGGGATGAACACATAATCAGAGGAATGACAACACGACGCGTTATCAACTTACCGGGCTCGGCTACTTCAGGACTTACATAAATAACCCATACCCACATACAAAACACATTTATAAGCACACATGAATTCTATCTTAAAGTCGAATATTTAGCTATTCAATATTCATGTTAATACACAAATGAAATGTCCGTCGTCCATCGTCCGTCTCGCGTAGTCAACATTTACCCTGTATGCACTCTAGAGTCCACAATTTTTTGCCCAATCAACCGGAAATTTGGTCAGAATGATTGTCTTGATAAAGTCTCAGACGAGTTCGAAAATGGGTCACGTGGGGTCAAAAAATGAGATCATGGGGTCAAATCTTATAAAAAAAACTGTTTACACTCTAGAGGTCGCATTTATTGCCCAATCAATCTGAAATTGCCCGATCAACCAGAAATTTTGTCAATGTGAATGTCTTGATAAAATCTCGGAATAGTTTACAATTGGGTCAAGTAGGATCAAAAACTAGGTAACGGGTTCAAAACCTTGTATGCTCTCTAGAGGTCACACGCATGCACTATAGTGGCTACATTTTTGGTCTGATAAAACCGAAGTTTGCTCAGAATTATAGTCTTGACTATTTTTTTTTTCAAATCAGTTCAATATTCGGTCAGCTGGGAACAAAACAAAAGTCACATGGTCATTCCCACAGAAAAAATTTTGTTTGCACTCTAGTGGCCACATTTAAGGCCCAATCAACCTGAAAATTGGCCAAAAGCCTTTTTTTTCAAATTCTTCATTAAACGAGTTTTGGACAGTTCTGTCATCTGAGCGATTAAAGGCCACTATGTCCCCTTGTTTTAAGCCATTCTCCTGTTATAAGTATAGGAGAAATGCAAAAAATGCTTCCCAACTGATACTAGTATGAAGAAATCGAAACCCCAAATTGCGATTCTACGCGAACATATGATCACTTCACAAATGCTTGTCAATACCATCACAAGGACTAAAAGAATGACTTTAACATTATTATATAACAAAATGAACGTCATATCGCAATTCAATGGTCGTGAGCTTTACATAGATTGGCTTCATGCGGAGAAGTCAAAAACCGACGGTTGAGGGGTTGTTGAATTTAGCCGGCTCAAAAATCCGTTTTTTATGTGTTAAATGTAAAATTGTGACACAAAGATGTTTAATATATGCTTTTAAACCAATCAGAAGAGTTTGCAGTATACTTCAACTTCACAAAATGCGAGTCTTGGGGTGGCAATCATTTCTTAGCGCATTTGCTCAAATTTAAATTTTTCGTAAAATGGCTCGCTTTTCACCGTAGTTTGCGACCTTATCAAATTTCTGTGATTTGTAAATTGAACGCCCATTTCATGTTTTGATTTAAATAAATGTGTTTTGTTATTAGATGCACGCTTCATAATTTAAGGAAAATGTATCTTTCATTGCAGGTTGTTGTTTATTTGACTCCGTGCCTTTTTGATGCAGTGGTGTGCTGTAGCCGCTCGATTTAGCCGATTTTCTGCAGTCTTGGACCAGGGAACATTGAACTTATGGTATTGTGTTATATCACAATATAAACTTTTTGGTGTCCGTGTTAGGAATTTGTAAACATACAAAATATATATTTGTATACAATAGAATTTAGCCTCTTGAAATTGTAGCAGATATTATGAAGCCCTCTGTACATATATACCAAGAAAAGATTGAAAGCAAATGCACCGCCTTCTCTATGTAGGGCAAAGATATATTAGTTAAAAAGGGCACAACTCTTCAAAAATGCTTTCAGAGTTACCCCTCCTTAATGTTTGGTGGCTAGCTCTTGTGATGGTAAACACACCTGCCAAATTTTTAGAATAAACCTTAAATGATAAGAGAGATGTGACCAAGGTTAATGTTTATAACACCGGCGCCAAACGCCTACCCAAACGCCCATGCCAGAACGCCAAAGCGAACGACTTTAAGGTGATAACAATACACCGAAACAGCCGAGCAATTAATAATTATTTTGGCTCCTACGTTGTACTCAGCACAAGACAGGTAACAGATTCCTTAGCATTTGAAAACAAACAATCGTTTTGCCCGTAAGATTCATCTTCTTATAAATGGATTAATAAATAAAGGTTAAACAATCTTTCGTCAGTAGCCCATATTGAAGCTGTATGTCTTACATTTAACTCATCTATTGGTAATCTCCCGACCAATGCGTACGATTCATATATTTGAATGTGAGTGTGTGTTTTTCTTTTTCTTTTTTTCTATTTTTTTTTTTTTTTTGTAAATATACGAAACTATAATGAAACTTCACAATTTGTTTACCTCTTTAAGATCTAATTTTCTGATTTTCATTTCAGAAATAAGCTATCAACTATCTGTATCAATCTGCGTAGTTTCCTTTTTTAGTTATTCTGTAGTAATATTTTCATTAAGAGTCCTTCCATCTGACTAAGTAAAATTTGTAATGTAATTATTTATCTTCATCATGTTTTGCCAATTGTTTTTAGATCCAAGCAAAAGAGAAAGCTTGAGTAAGAAACGGTTTATAAGGTCGTGTACAAATACATTTTAAAACTGAAAACTAGGATCCAATTCCTATAACCTTCATTTCGCAAATAGTAAGTTCTTAAGTAATTAAGTTCTAAAGTTGATACATGCAAAGCTGGAAATGAAAGAATCACGTCGTACATAGAAGATGATGTGATTTTGTGAGGTATTCATTTAAAAAACATGTGGTGAAGAGTCCATATAGAAGATCTTTCTGAATTAGAAAGTCACGGTTACTTTTTCTGTATCTGTCAAAAGTACCGTTTGCTTCAGATCTCAATTTCACTTCATATTTCATTAAACTAGAAGTATATTTTTTAAAAAAAAATATTTCCATGAATCGGCTAAGCTAATCGTACAGTGTCTTCAATCCATTTAGCAGCTAATGATGGCAAATTTGGACAGCTAGTTGTACAATGAACATATTGGGGTGCCTTGATAAAATCTTGATTGTTTTCATAAAGACAACACGGATCCGTCGCATGGTTATGTTTTCTTGAAGGTAATTGATTCTTTTGTAACCGAAAACAATCAGAAAAGGATTTGATGCGTTTCCAATTTGAAAAAAAAATAGAAAAGAACAAGCAGCGAAGGCGGTCGCCGAGGGTAAACGCCAGTGATTGATCTCAATTGTACAAATACATGCTCGTTTGGTGTCGTGATTGTAGCATAAACTTAAGAAAAAATGTCTTACTTTTATTTTAAGAAATTTTCATGTTGATTCTGTCCCGTCGTTTTTACACAATTATGAATTTTATTAAATTTTTAAACCGCAGCTAACTGATTAGCGACGTACAGTCATCGCAGCTTCCGATTTGCGAATCTGTACGTTGGTCCACTGTGTTGTAACTTGCAGTTCATGGCTACCTTCAACTTCCGGTTTATACTGTATAGCGCCTCCTTTTTTTGAACGACGTTTTAGCACCTTTTGATCATCGAAAACACAAGTTTAATGTGAATTTACTCGTGAAAATCCCGAATGCCATCTACTGCAGCTGAGACCTACGAAGTTGTTCAAATATCTCAACATTTGGAAGAAAATTATTCTAAAAACTCCGTCAATAGTAGGCCTCAATTTTGTAATAAGGGTTTTCATTTAAGGTTTATCCTACACTAGATTCGACTTTTCTTTGCATATCTTTGTAATTTCTTTGTAAACTTCCACACTATCTTAATTTAGGTATGCCGTACGTGTCCATCGAGGTATTTCCCCCAATTGTGATTTATAAGAACGTTCTGTGTTACCAATGTTTCAAAGGCGAAGAAGAGAGCAGTTTGTGCCCCGATATAGATCCCACAAGTGAAAAGACATCTGGTATATTTCGTTCTTATGGGATCCTTCTAAACTTGAGGTATACTGAACAGAAGAAAGATAAACCTGTGGATCACATGTGCTCGGAGGCAGAATTGTTTGATGAGGACTCGGTAAGAATAGAACATTTGCTTGACCGTTCCAACAATTCCTATGCATGGGTGTAAGTAGGATTAAAAAATTCATAAGCACGAAGTTGACGACCACCCGAAAATATATCAGGGTTTGGGACTTTTAGAATCAAACTGACGTCCGCCCGTTCCCTTTGGCGCTAAATGGAGAACCGAGCTAAGGGGTCTCATTGGTAAATTTACTGATTTCAGCATTGATGAATATAGGGTTAATTCACGTTTTTGATGGCTTTATCATTTGCAGAGACCCTAAAAATGGTTAACACCCGAGTGCGAAGCACGAGGGTGTTAAGTCTCTGCAAATGTTATCGCCCGAAAAAGCGTGAAATGACGCTATTATTGACAGACTGACAAGAGTCATTTTCACTGAGTGCTATTTATAGGTCAATTAGGTATTAACCCCTCTTCAGACGGTCATTGCATATTATTATTTCATTTTGTCTACAAGCTGCTCAGTCTTTGTACAGTTAACAGGATCATAAAATTGACAAGGTGGATGATTTTGGAATGATTAAGGACTGGAAGTGAATGAGTGTGTGGAGCGAGTTTTTGGTGAATTTAATGGCAGGCAATCCAATATCGCAAATTTTGTTCAGGATGAACAAATTAGCAATATTAATTACCTCCCTTTGATAAAAGTTGCATATAAGTTCTAAAGATAGCTTCCTGTTTCTTCAGGAATCTATTAGACGTTTACAATTTGAATAATGTCAGTAAAATCGTGATTTTTCTCAATCCAAATTTATTTTTGAAGACGACGTTGATTCTATATTTTTCGACGGGTTTGAGCATTTCTGAATGGTTTTGGTGAGTGTTTGGAATGGATTAATGGAGCGCTGAGTGAGCGATTTAGAATGGTTTTGATTGAGGAGAATGTCAATTTCACGATGTAACTAACTGCTCCACACCACAATCGAAATTGCTGGAATTTTAGGAAAGGTGATTGTCGTGGAAGCACTAAAATATAGTAAGAGTAATGTTATATTCAAAATAAAACGATTGGCTTCAAATATGGTCTGAAAGAGAAATAAAATGTACTCTTGGTCCGTACTTTCCGCATTTTAAGATAGTCGGTTTTATCCTTGACGCATCACATTTTTCAAAGGATTTTAGCTCCACTTTGAGCACATTGGGCTATCAAGAATCATCCTGAGTTCGTCGTGCTCGTCTGTCGTCAACTGTTCAAAAATTTGTTGACCCTTTTTAAACTTTGATCGTTAAACGTTGATTGGTCCATATATATGGGTATGGCAGAACGTGGTATATTTTGTCCTTGATCTTTCTTTAATAACAACTCCTCCTTAACCAATTGACCAATTTCAATGAAACTTTTTCAGAATGTGACCCTTTACAAAACTGTTTGAAAAGTTGTAATGGGTCAATCAATATGGGTTGGCTACCAAACGACTAAGCCAGAATATATCTTGGAAGACATCTACTTGACCAATAAAATTCAGAGGAGCCATTCTGACTCCCTTTTGATTTGTCCCGTCCTATGTAAAGATTTATGGTTTTAGAAAGATCGTCAGCGCCCGGTAATCGTCACCTTTCTTATTTCAGGATAAATGTAGACGTCTATACTGCCCTCCATTCCAAGCTGTCCGCTATGGGCGATGTAAACCTTATACCAAACAGATTCTTCCGTTAGAAGTGGAGATCCAAATCGTCTTTAGCCTCAAGAATTACTCGATGGTGACCCACCTTGCTCAAGCATACGAGGATAGTGTTGCCAAAAATTATTATGATTTGGTTCAACAAAAGTACGGGTTTCCCCATTGCCAATTTGGGAAAACCACCCTTGAGTTGTTAAAGGAAAAAGTAAAAAGCTCTGTCCCTTTCCTATTACTTACGTTTGGTATCCGCACAGACCCACAATGCTCCTTGGAGTTCATTAACAAAAACACCATGAAAATGACGTCAGAAATCCACATGGAAACCTGGTATTTGAATGGCGAATCAATAGAAACGGAAGGAAGGGTGTCTTTCTATGATGATAATCTAATCTTCGAGAATCGCGACATCTTCGATCGTACAATGCTGATGTACAAGCCCCTCAAGACAAGAATGAAATTATAATCCGAGTTCTCCATTTGTCCATATTTCATTTTCAACATTAACGAATACAATGAATACATAATGAAAAATGATATCGAAGTAGTAGAAAGAAATTTGACAGAACTGTCTATTACCACCCATGTACCTGTTGGCTTTTACGATCTCTCTGAAAGTGAAGTAGCACGATGCGTGGAGGAAATTCATGACGCATTGAATAAAGCAATCACAGCAAGACAAACGATTATCAACATTCTAATTGCTGTCTATTTTGTTTTAATTTACAAGGTGTAAGTTTAATTAAGCCTGTGCGTGAGATTTCTAATAATTTCAAATGTGCGCACGGAAAAGACTCTGACCAGTCTGTGCATCCGCACAGTCTGTCCATAGTCTTTTCTATGCGTGTAGGAATTAGATAAGGCCCCAAAGTATCTGTAGACCACCAGGTAAGTTCATATTTATAGTATGTGGCTTCCTATGATACTCAATGATTGCACCTCACGAAAATTTCACAGGCTCAATTCTGATTAGTGGATTGGTGGACCGCCCCTTGACCTCCGTTGTGACATACCTTTAAATATGAGCATGTGTGTGACATGTCCAACAATTTGACATCTACGTGAGGTACAACGTTGAGTATTTTTGACAACGACACAATGCAATAATAAAATATGCTGACCACATGTAGGTGGATGAATACCTTATATCTATATGTATAGCGCATAGCAAAGATTCTGGTCAGACTGTGCGGCTGAACAGGCTGGCCAGAAACTTTGCTTTGGTACATTTGAAATTGTTGGAAGTGTCACGCACAGGCTCATGATTTCCAATATTTTGGAATGAAGTTGAATTAGTTGGATAAGTGAGTTTTGAGTGAAATTAAAGGGAGGTAATCCAATATCACTAATATTGTTCAGGCTGAACAAAATATGCGAAATTTGTTTTCTCCCTTTTGCAAAATATGCAAGCATGTTCTATAAACGGCTTCCTATTTTTGAAAAACCAATCAAACACTAAAAATTTCATTTAGCCTATGTCATGTAAATCGCGATTTTTTTCTGGCTTTTTTTTTTTAAATTTTTAATATAGTTGTTAATCTTATCATTTTAAGCGATTTTGGAGCGTTTTTGAATGGCTTGAGTGAGGGTATGGAATGAATGAATCGAGCGCTGAGTGAGCGATTAAGAATGGTATTGAGTGAGATGAGTGTCAATTTCATCGATGAAACTAGTTGTAGCTAAAATGGCCAATTTCATTTATTAGTTTAGAAAAGTCTAAAAGTTAGAAAAATAAAGCAACTCAGGAATGTTGTTACTTTCACAGTTACATTTATGATAATTTTTTGTATTGAATAAAAAAGAATGAAATGTTTTCCAGTAGTCAGCCTCAAAAGTTGACAATGACACAATACAATAATAATATATGCTGGCAGCATGAAAATGGATTAAGACCTTAAATGACAATAGACGCGCATAGTGTAGGTTCGGTCAGACTGTGCGGCTGCACAGGCTGTCCAAAAGCTTTGCTCTGCGTAAATTTGATTTTGTTGGAAATGTCACGCACAAGGTCATATTATAAAGTGAATTATATATGACCCATCACACGAGAAGGGTCTATCTAGATAATGCGTAAAGTGTCGACCCCAGTCAGACTGCGCGGATTGCGCCGGCTGACTAGAGTCGAAACTTTTCGAACCTGGCTTATTTTCTGAATATAGAATGATAAATCTATAGTCCGTTTGACTTCTATATGGACCGACCTTTTCATCAATAGCATAAAATCGAGTTTGAATGAAGAATTTGTATGTGGTTAAATCTTAATTTCAGTTTAGTACCATTCCAAAAAATATTTTTGAAAATAAAATGACTTCAAAATAATGATTTTGTCTATCTAGTTAATGTTAATATTTTAGCATTTTCCACTCTTAAACACGAGGGGTGAAGAAGGCTGTTAAATCGTAACAAGATGTAAATTTATAGTAAAAACACTTGGTTTTATACTAGACATTTGACAGAAGAAATGTCCATTATTCCTTATTTGGACATGCTAATTAGCATATCGACGGTCATGTCATCCTAAACTTAAATATCACGTGAATTGTACCGTTATTACTCGCCTACTTATCTATTTTTCCTCGTGACATTCACAACGACTTGGTTAAATAATGCTTTTTGATTGGTCTAAATATGTGAATATGGGGTTCGTCTCAGAATAGCTCAGAGTAGATGAGAACAATTGTCATTTATCTGGCTAAACGGGTTTTAGACAAAGAGAGAATACACTCAGATTTGATATCCGAAAGAATTAAAAATCCTCGGTGAAATAAATTTTATAAAAATACTCGATTTCATACCAAAACGACTCACTTAAAATCATACTCTTTTGACTCGGCCCCTATGCAAATCAGAACTATGTTTGGTCGAGCAAGTCGCTGTTCCGTTTAATACAGACACAAGAAGGTATGAAAGGCTGGAAGTTAACATGTAGACGGACGGACAAAATCATTATTTTACATTAAAAAATTCTGAAAAACATGAATCGTCATGGTATTAGATGGAAGATATGAAATGACAAGAAAAAAATACATTTCCTTTATTTATTTCTGAGATTTTCGGTGAAATGTTGGTCCATATAGAAGTCAAACGGACTATACCTCTCTGTATATCAATCTTGGAAACGCGACATTTGGTTGACCGATATTGAACCATATCTCTTTTTCATTTCATTTTTTTTTATTTAGAAGAGTTCCCAGATGGTTCGCGTAACATTTCGCGTAACATGTCTCATATACAAAATGCCACATTTACATAAAACCAGTCCAAAATCGTTGACGAACAATCTTCTTCAAGATCTATTCCATAGATTCGCCGAAAGTTTATTGGGTGCAGCAGACATACTAAGCAGCTAAATGACTGTCTGGGCCTGAGGTTATAAAAATTTCTCAGGCTCAAATCAAACTTTTCTCAAATTTCAATTAAAGATTAAAGCTATATTGCTTTTTAATTACTCGTTTTAATGTTTTAACATTAAAGATGATATTAATAAGTTGTTATAATTAACAACTTATGTATATCATCTTTTATTTTCATACATTTATTTTAATTTAAAACTTGAGAAAATTGATCCTGAGTCTGAGAAAAGTTTTTTAACCTCGGGCCCTGATGGCTAATCGTTTCCCTCTGTTGTGACGGTCCTACGTCACGATGAAAATTTTCCGATAAAGAGAATTTCTGTCTGAGTACACTCCTTGATTCACAACCGATTGACTATTTTAGTTAGGCCTATCTACGAGAAGAGCGAGAATAGTCTTCCCTCCAATGCGGCAGGAAATGTTTGGTTTTTCATCGGCGGATTTAATAACAATAAATGCAATAATTGAATTAACAGCTTTCGAAAACAGCAAATCCTTTTAATTCTAATACTTAAGTTTAATACTATTTTCGAACCCAAGTCCACTTAACGCAATTACATCTTGACTAAGCTGATGCGAAATTTAAAAGTTAAGCACGGTTTTATAAAATAGGCTCATTATAAATTCCAATTTCAAATCTTAATGAATGATGACGGCTAGGATTTAGAATGAGATATCCTACTTGTGAAGAGGCAAAGAAGAAACGAGGTGAACGCATACCTCGTTTGCGCCTAATTACAATAAACCCTTAAAATCCAAGAAATTCAGGTGAAAATGTATGCAATTTTTTTTAAAAGAAAAAGACTGTCGGATATCATGTTATGTTATCAGACAGGAGTTATCAGGTTATCAAATTCAATAACATATGGGTTTTGACAAGGTTTGATGACTTTTGAACAGGTATAGGTGTATTTTCAAAACTGGGCTCTGACGTAGGCGTCGGGTCCATTACCATAGGTATATCGGGTTTACTTTTAAAAAATCTATATGAAAGGAATTGAACGTGATCCCTTCACTCTGACTTTGAAAGTACATGAATGAGTAAATCTTACGATCTTAGTCAAGCAATAACTTTTACTTGAAAGGTAAATAGTATCTTCCTAATGTATTTTTTTAAACCTGCTTTATCTATTTCGAAAGAATAGCTCGGGAATTTAACCGTTAGAAGTAGATTTCACGGCTCACCGCACAAAATCTATCTATATTGTGATACATTATTGACCTGTCGCTCATTTAATATTCCTGTTGACCTTCATTGATATTCGGAACCCACTTCCTTATTTGGATCAGAAATAAATGATCGTTACTTTCTAATAACAAAATACACCCTGTAGTTATAAATGACCAGAAATAGCTAATGGTGTAAGGTCAGAGACTTGCAATGCAGAGGTACGAAGATCGAAACTCCCTCTCGTCTTTTTTTTTTTTATTTTTTTTTCTTTTCTTATAATTAATACGATGTTACCTTTTAGGGCTCTTTAGATCTCAAATGATCAAAAAAAATAAAAAAGTAAATAGATAAATGAATAAAATCAACACGACACAGTTTACTTAATTTTGTTCATTGTTCTGTGTAGGTTTCCCGTTTGATATTCTACATCAAGTGTTTTCCTATTGCTCAGTAGCCTAAGCACAACACAAAAATGGGTTTTAGAAAAGTACGGCAAAAATTTGTCACAATGCTCTTTATCTTATAACTATACAAATATCCGTGTGATAACAACCCGTATGATATTTTTTTATGATATCACATAGTTATTTTTAGAACAATGATATAATGTGGTTGTTTTTAGAAACTTGCATTTCAGTTAGAAAGATCGACGAAAAGAAGACAAATAGAGGTTATAAGATAAATATAATACATACTTAGTGTATTGTATGAAAAAAATATCTAACTCGGTTGTGATAATTGACAATTGTCTCGGCAGAGCCTCGACAATGATCAATTCTCCCAACCTCGTTAGATATTTTTTTCCATATAATACACTAAGTATGTATTATATAATATCTATGCTTCTATATCTGATGGTCTGTTGAGTAAGATGAAATAAAAATAGGCTAAAGAACTCCGTAAGAAAATAAACAGAAGTGGTGACAAGCAAAGAAAAAATAGTAATAATGTTATTAGCATTTAATCTCATGAATGAAGAAATAATTGAATTCAGTCACTGCGTCGGATAAAAAATGGCAAACGATCAAAAACCTCGAGACCTCAGCTTGTATTTTGGACAACAGCTTATTCTATGAAAATAAAAGAAATGGGAGATTTGATAAAGAAAAAAAAACACTGTCAATTCAAAATATTGTAATCAAGAAATTAAAAAAAAAATAAATATAATTAAATTAAAGTTGAAATAGTTTGGAAAATAAATAAACTTTATCCGACTCGGTGCGAATTCGAACCGGGTCTGTCAGTTCATTGACACTAATTACCCAACGGTTTAGACCACTGCGCTACGGACCCAATTATAACACTTGCTTTATTTTATTTGATCTCAAAGTAAAAGACCTCGCGGATATTGCCGAAAGGTGACGAAAGATAATGAGCGACAGGTCAACTTTGTTTTCCAATAGGCCTACCAATCTGAATTGAAAAAAACAAAAACAAACAAACACAAGAGAACCATGATGCTCCTAGATCGCTCACGCAGTCTCTTTCATCTCTAGGACAGCACATCAATTAAATAGGCAGATGTCATAAAGAAGATAATTTCTACAAAAAATTCTTCAAAAAAGTTTCAAGAAGTTTGGGCAAAAAATGGCTGGTCTCTAGAGTTATAACAAGAAAATTATCATTTAGGCCACTTTCCTGTTAAATGGCATGGATCAATCCCATTTTCAATGGCCTTCATCCTTGAGACCTGGCCAACATATTGACCTAATTTCATGAAGATTGGACAATATTTATGACCTCTAGAGTTTAAACAAGAACATTATCATAAAGGCCACTTTTCCTGTGATATGGCATGGATCCGTCTCTAATTTCAATAGAGTTTATCCTTGTGTCCTGACCAATATTCCGACCAAGTTTCATTAAGATTGGGCCATGTTTGTGGCCTTTAGAGTGTCAAAAAGAAAATGCTCAATAAGGCCCCTTTTCCCTAGATTTTGGATGGAACCTTCCCATTTTTCGATAGGGTTCATCCTTGTGACCTGGTAATCATTCTGACCAAGTTTCATGATGGTTGGATCATATCTGTGGCCTCTAGAGTACAAACACTTAAATTGTTTACGCCGGACGACGCACGACGGACATTCAATGATCACAAAAGCTCACCTTGATCACGATGTGCTCAGGTACGGACGCTTAATATACATATTTAGAGTCCGTGGCTCAGATGAGATAAAAAATCAGATTTTGGCCTATAAAATATTACCGAAATGCGGAAAGTAATAAATCTGAAGAATATATTTGGGTACAACATTGTACTTTGAGTTGAGAAATAAGCAAATCAGCCTATTCCAAAGGTATAGATTACTATGCCCGATACCGCTTTGCAGATATGCCCAACTCGCGTTTTTATAATTTTAAATGAGTTGATTGGTTTGCTGCTAGTCAGTCAATTTATCAATTCAATAATTCCGTCTAACAATCGTAGTAATGCTTTTTTTCTAGGAGCTCAAGCTCGTCGGCATTTTCTTTTACATTGAACTTAATTCCACAAAGAAGTTGTATTTTACTTTCGGAAGACAAGAAATTGATAGGGTCATTTTTTCCCTTTAGATATGTATCAAATTACACTCATGTTGATTTATTGTCTGCAGCTTGTTCTAAGTTGGCCCAGTCTAAAATATTGTCGTCAGTATAAGGGTTTAAGGATGGGACAAGGCTATTAAATTTTTCTAATTTTAATTAATTCATTACAAGACAACAAATGTTGAGACAGGTCCTAATTGTAAAGGGTTGCAGATTTCATACAATATGTGGGAAATTCGTAAAATTTGTAGCAGAAAAAGGTAGATAATGTTACGAAGAAAGGAGAAAGTGTTAGTTAGCAGCATTTACTTCTTTTTCCTATTAGCAAGGTCATCCGTCAAGATCAAATTTAACAGCTATCTATCTTTCAAAATGGCGTACGTTAGAAATAACGTTTTTGTTAGATAATTTCTTAATGTGACGTTCAATTTCATCGGGATACTTAAAATATACGTTTCTGCAGTAGGGCGAACATTTTGGTATATAATTTATCAATTAAAGAGTGAAATTGAAGTTAAAATGAATGACGGAACTGTTTCGCTTCGGGCGGATTTTGAAAAAAATGGTGCGGAAACAGAGAAAGTCAGCGGTGAGCAAAGAGATTATGAATTAAACCGAGAAAAATCATTACAAAAGAAGCTAGATGCAACACAGAGAGATGGCGTACAGATATTTCAGACAGGCGGTGGACTGAGAATAATCCTCAACACCGGTATGTACGAGTTAATTAAATCTTCGGCTGATGAATTCTATAGTACGAAAGACTGTAAAAAGATTCCTGTAACCGATAAACAGGGAAATGTTGTTGAAACAAAGTTTAAAATGAAATCGGGGAAAAAAGATATCTATACTCTGAACATGTACCACACAAAGAGTTCATGTCTTGTAAATGGAAAACAATCCAGGCAATTTCTTCGGGACGATTTTCCTAAAATTATACAATTAGTGGAGCTTAACTTGCAGCAGAATGATACTACAGTAGATGAATTGAACCAAAGATTTCAAAAGATCATCTTATCATGCGCCTCCTTTGAATCGGGAAGTCGGGAGATCTTACCACAGATCTCATATTTTGATCATGACACAGAAGTGAAAACACTCGCATCAGTTGTACAAAATGTCCGAGAGAAGAGACAGGCTAAAACTAAAGATAAAAGTTCGAAGTCTAAAATAAACTGTGATTGTACTCCAAATTGTAACACTGACATTCGAGATGAGGTTAAAATAACCCAGCAAAATGAACCCGACCCGAGTTGTGATTGTAACAAAATGATGAGTGAAAAAGTCGATTTCCTGGCGGAAACAGTTCGAAAACTTTGTGCCCAAGTGGAAGAGCACATCACAGATTCCACCTTACGATACGGTGAGCTGATTGATGCTATAACAAGTCTGAATAAGCAGTACAAAGTTTATACCCAAGATTTACATAACGAAGTGGAAACAGTCAATCATAGTACAAAGTCTCTAGAGACTCACGTTAAGTCTACTAACGAGGGATTAATGCGAAAAATACAATCCGTTGCCGATACGTTAAAAGCCCAAAAACAACATATAGCTGACCAGAGATCTTTGAACACTACTAAAAATCAAATGAATAACGCTGATAAAAGCCACAGATAGAGTCGGTAACAATAGCAGTAATACCCAAAAGCTGTCGACTAATACAGAAAAAGTACCTATCCCAAATGAAACGTCTTCAAATGAATCAAAAGTGTCACTAGAATCAAAATCTCGCACACTCATCATCGGTGACTCAATTCTAAAAGGCATCAGTAAGCGCGGTTTGGAAACGAATGTTGACATCAGGACTTTACCTGGAAGAAAAACAAATGATATCCATATGAAATTACAAGAAATGGATTTGACGTATTACCAAAACGTCATTATTTACGTCGGTGGTAATGACGCCGCAGAAGGAAGAACTTTGGCGGTTGAAACATCCCTTAGATCGATCGTCTCGGAGTTAGATTGTAATGTGTATTTGTGTACAATATGTCCAAGAAAAGATGCTGATGTTGAACAATTAAACGATCTCATAAATCATGTGTGTATGGAAACGAGCGCTGTAAAAATTGAGTGCTACCAATCTTTTATTTACGCAGATGGAGAGATGGCCCGTCCTCAGTCGCGATCTTATTCACTTGAACGAGAGAGGAGCTAGTGCTTTAGTCGCCGCAATAAATAAACATATCCCCATTACCAGAGGAAAAAGGATTACTAGAGGAAATAATTGCCAGGAAAACAGAAGTATAAGATATCACCAGACAAGAAACTTTCGAGGTAATCAAAGACAATTTGGTAGAAGAAGAGAGTTTCAGGGTTTTCAAGGACATCCCCCGCAAAATAGACCATATAGGAATAATGGGTATAAAAACGGCCCAAAGCGGTGTTGGAACTGTGGTCTTTTAAACCACGTTGTTTCTGAGTGCAGATTTCTTAAGTGCTAGGAAAAAGTAGACATATGCAACTCGGTCGAATGTAACAATAGGTTTGAAGTTCTAGCAAAATTATGTAATTCTTGTTCACAATTAATATCATCCTGTCTGTGTAATTCTGTTGAACTCCATTCTGATGGACATATATCTTGCGAATCAAAATTTGATAGTACACGCATTACTAATTCTTCCATCGATCAAAATACTTGTCAACAAACGGAAAATGCCTTATACGATAATTTGTCATACGCATTCAATTTTGTAGAAAAGGGGTTACACATTGCTTCGCTAAATATACAACACTTACTTCCCAAATTGGATGAAATTCGCATACTTCTTAATATGAAATGTTGTCCCGATATTTTTGGAATTTCTGAAACATTTCTTAGAGAAAATATTAATGACTCTGATCTCAACATTAACGGATTTGTATTTGAAAGGAAAGATCGTCTATATAACGTCGGCGGTGGGCTATTGGTATACATTGCGGACAATATTGACTTTAAACGACGATATGACCTAGAAATAGAAGATCTCGAGAGTATCTGGTTACAAATATTTTTCCCTAATAATAAACCAATTCTCTTAAATTTTGTGTATAGGCCACCTAATAGTACACAGAGTTGGATTGATAAATATGAAAAACAATTAAATTATGCCGAATCTACCAATTTAGACTACTATTTACTGGGCGATTTTAATATTCAATTTACTTTAGCATCGACTTGCAATAATTCAAAATGGGCAAAAGTGATACAAGATTATGGACTTTATCAACTAATTGAAACTCCCACTAGGATTACAAACAAGTCTTCAAGTATAATTGACCATATCTATTGCACTCAAAAACAAGCAATCTCTGAAGTCTTAGTGCCAAAAATTGCGGTAAGTGATCATTACCCTATAGCTTTTACCTACCATAGTCACAAGAAACATTGTCAAGACAAAACATATAAGACAATTCATTACCGTTCTTTTTCAGAAATGAATATCGAAAATTTTTTGTTTGATTTAGCCCAAACTGACTTTGATATGATAGAGACAATATCCAATCCTGATGTAGCTTTAGAATATTTCTATGCTATTCTCAATGGTATTTTAGAAAAACATTTACCCTTCAAAGAAAAGCGTGTTAAAAGGCTTAAACAGCCTGACTGGTACAATAACGAGATAAAAGATGCTATTTTAACGAGAAATAAATTTCATCATGCTGGTAATTGGCTCATGTACAAAAAATGGAGGAATATAGTGACATCAATTATTCGCAAGAATAAGAAAAACTATTTCAACAAAGCAATAGAGGACAAATCAGATACTAAATTATCATGGAAGAATTTACGAAATATTACTGCAAATGATAAGAAAGAACAACGTTTTCCAAACAAAATGATCATCAATAATTCTGAAGAGGAAGGTACTCAAAATATTGTTAATGCGTTAAATAGCCATTTTGTCAACATTTGTCAAATAATAAACAAGATACCGAAAATCCAAATCCGAAATATCTCGAAGAATTAAAGTTACATCTAGAAAGCAAGTTACCAAACTGTTATTTCGAAATAACTTTTATTACAGCGCCGGAAGTTAACAATATTATTGATAAATTAGATAGCAGCAAATCGACCGGAACTGACGGAATTGGTCAAGAAATTTTGAAAATGTGCAGAGATTTCATATCTAAACCAATTTCATCTATTATTAATAATTGTATTTCAAAGGGAATTTTTCCGTCAGAGTTCAAGAAAGCCTGTGTGATACCCATTTTTAAGGTGGCGATAATGATGACCCTAATAATTATCGACCCATATCAATATTGCCAACTTTGTCAAAAGTGTTTGAAAGGCACATTGCTAATCAACTGAAATATTTTTTGAAACGAACGGACATTCTCTTTACACACCAGTCGGGATTTAGAGAAAATCACTCATGTCAAACTGCTCTAATTCGATTAGTCGATTCATGGTTAATGAATTTGGACCAGGGAAACTTAGTTGGAACTGTATTTCTAGATATAAAGAAGGCTTTCGATCTTGCAGATCACGATATTCTCCTATCTAAGTTAAAATTGCACCATTTTACTAAAAACACATGCAATCTTTTTCAATCATATCTAAATGAAAGACAACAAGTTGTAAAAGTTAATAATGTTTTATCTGACATGACAGAAATTAAATCTGGAGTTCCCCAGGGATCAATACTAGGGCCTATATTATTTTTGATTTATGTGAATGACCTTCCTCTCAAACTATCAGCTAATATTGACATGTATGCCGACGATGCAACGCTACATAAGTCATGTTCCTCAGTATCAATGATAAATGAAACTTTAAATTCTGACCTATTGAAAGTCGAAGAATGGTGTAGGCAAAACAATATGGCTTTAAATCCTTCTAAAACAACATGTATGTTGATAGGATCAAAACATAGAATTAAAAAATGCACAGGTCTGAACTTAAAACTTTTACAAGAAAATGTGGAGAAAGTAACATCAAAAAAACTATTGGGGGTACATATTGATGAAACAATGTCATGGAAGGTTCACATTGAAAAAGTATGCTCAAAATTATCGTCTCAGCTTTATTTACTTCGAAGAATAAACGGTTATCTTAGTGTTGATACGAAACAATTATTTTACAACTCCTACATAGCTCCACATTTTGACTATGGTTGCACTATTTGGAGTCATTGTAAATCTTCACTAATCAAAAGGATCACTAAAATTCAAAAGCGAGCTGCAAGAGTAATACTATGTCAGCCAAAACGTTCATGCTCCAGAAGTAACTTTAAATCTTTAAATTGGTTATCTTTCAAAAATCGATGCAAGTACTTCACTATTCTTATGGTTTTCAAAACTATTCATGGTCTGACTCCATCATATATGTCGAACTTTGTTTCAGTCAGTAGGAACCATTTCTATGAACTAAGATCAAATACTAGAAATCAAATATCTCACAAATGTGCTCCTAAAACAGATATTTTAAAGAGGACATTCTCTTTCACTGGCATGGAGTACTGGAATGCTGTTCCAATTCATTTGCGAAGTATCTCAAATATATCTACCTTCAAGCGCTCACTCAAAAAATATTTAATGCTAAGGAATGACTTATAAAACCTTGTTGCATATGTCTTATTTTTGCCATTAATGTGTGAATAACTCATTTTTATTGTGTTTTTATATTTGGTTTATCACTTAATATTATCCCTTATCCTACACTGAGTGATAAGCGATATAGTTGATAATTTTATTTTGACAACACTCCTTGTCGAATTTTACTCATTATCATCATTTTTATAATTGAGATGTTTTCATATTATCATCATTCATCATTGGTCATTCTAGGGTCACAACCATCTTTTTATCATCTCGTTACTGATTACTGATCATCATAAACATCATCTTGTCATTTTTCGTTTGTTAAGAAGGCCTCATTGTAAATAAGTGTTTCATTATTTATGTCAAATCATGTTTAATGATGTCACCTTCTATAAATAAAGAATTTATTATTATTATTATTATTATTATTATTATTATTATTATTATTATTATGTAACACAGAAGTGATTTTGGCAGTGATAATGAGGAAAATACCTAGTGTACGTGATAAAGACAAGGTGAATAATCAAGGTTCTATCCCATTAAGTTGACCTCGTGTGTTGTTTCGTGTATTCAGTTCCCTCGCCTTCAGTACTATCAGTACTTTGATTTGAGCACAGCGTAGTAATATGCAAACATTGCACACAATGCACGTCGTGTCGCACAAAAGTTGATGACGTACGTATATATAACCTATTTTTGCGCGCGCGTGAGCTTCGTAGTTCACACGTTGTTCGGTTTTTGACTCGATAATCTTTTTCCTAGGCAATTTCCAGGATACAGAATTGTTTCCTATGGCCTGCTAAACCAGGCCAACACCTCTTGATCCGTGTATGGGCAGTATCATAAGGGCTGTTCATATTGTGTTATATATGCATCTCATTAGTGCCCGCTTTTATAACGTTGTATTCAAGGGACACGATAAGAGAGAATGGGAAAGAAAATTACCAAAACACGTTTATTTAATTTGTAATAACGTAGACAATGGTACAATAATACATTAACTGGATTAGACAAGGATCCTGACACCCATTCCTAGAAATTAGTTTTGTTAGGCGCAAAAATGTTGAAATCAAATAATCAAAAGTTATCTCGCTAATTATGCTAACCCTTTGCTGTTTAATCCCTGCTTTTTACGTGTCTTTGATTTTATGATTGAGAAAACATTGTGAAAAAAATGAAGAAATTGCTTCTGACAAGCAATTTCTTCTTTTTCCACACTATTTTCTACCCTACAGAATGGTTATTTTTCAAATTAAATCAAATTTAAATTTTCGTCTGCAAAACCTTTGAATTTGGACAGGTCTAAAATTTTGTAAAACAGGAAAGGGTTAAAGAAACAAGACAGTCGATCGTGACAAACTGTGATTCATCTTTGCAAGCCAAATGCCATAACTCAACTTTGATCCTTTCGAAAGGAACAAAGTGGAGTTAGAACCATTGGCCTGCCAAGATGACCGCAATTATAAGACGACTTAAAGGCGTACTTTCTATTGATTCAGCCAAATTCTTTCCTTGATTCGTCTTCAAGCAGAGCGCCACTTTTTGTTCAGAAATGGTGTAATATCCGCCCGGTGTAACAGTCGTTACGGCGAATTTTGAGATAGTTCCGTTACCACGTTCGCTAATGCTTCGTGCAATGTGTTCGTTGAATTCCGTAATATCATATAAAAAGTATGGACAAATAAAGAATCGCGACAAGATAAAAACTTGGTCTCCTGGGTAATAGTAAGACATAAGTTTTTTCTTCTCATATTTTCCCTTTCTGTCGGCTGTTGGGTAAAAATGATCGACGTCGAAAAAAGTATATCGTCCTTCCATTTTAAAGTATTTACCACTTAAGTTTAACGTTTCTTCGATATTTTCCATTGATCTTTTTCTCATTTGCCTTTGAATGTATCTTAAAGAGCAATTCTGGCCTGTTTGAATATCAAGCCTTAGTAATAAAAACGGTTTAGACTTATCATCTTGTTCTACAATATAATCAAAATGAACGGAAGCGGTGTGACATCGTGGTAATGCGAATTCATCTCTGATAATTTTCAAGTGGGTATTTGACGCATTTTCGTCGTACTCTTTGAGGTCGTCTATCGCAATGACTTCGTCATGAAACGTAAAGACAATTTGCAAAAGAACTTGTATAGTGTTCATTCCATTTATGATCAGCCTGCATCGACCGTAGTTTGACGCTTCAAATGGTGGACAGTAAAGTCGTCTGCATTTACCCTGTAAGACAACAATAACAACAACCATAATCAACAGCTCTGCGTTCAGGTTGGCAAAACTGTGCAAATTGTTGTCCAATTGTATCCCGCTTTGCACGTTCACTTACGTGCAAAGTGGGGTAAAATTGGCAAACAGTTTGCGCCGTTTTATCATCCTGAATGCAGGGAAGATCAATCCTACTTATAAAATGACCTACGTCGAGTGCAATAACCTCTTTGAACATTTTTTATATGATCTTGTGCGTGACATTTCCAACAATTTGGAATGTTCGTGAGGTGCGAATAGTAGCATAGTAGCATAGACTGCCACATACAGAAAATATAAAGTTAGCTGATGGTCTACAGAACCTTTGAGACCTTATCCATCTACTAAATGCATAGTAAAGACTCTGGACAGACTGTGCGAATGCACAGACTGGTCAGAGTCTTTGCTTTGCACTTAGTTGAAATTGTTGAAAATCTCGCGCACAGACTCATATCACAAAGATGTTATTACTTTGGTCCAAAAACTATTAAAATAAGATAATAGCGTATAAAAAAGCAGTGCTATAATACACAAAGAAAAAAGTATTGTAAGATCTTAATTATACAGATGTAGAAGTACTTTCTATAAAGTGAGATGTGAACTTCATAAATAATGTGCGGGGTACTTTTATGGTTGCCTAGTGTGTGAACTAGTATTTTAAATTCAAAATCCGGCAGTTTTGACAGATGCTGCAAGAGTTATGGACACGCTGATATGCAACGTCTTATCTAGGGTAAAAGAAGAGAGAGTTCCATTAATACCACAGGGACAAGTCCCGCTGATTTTTTTTTTTTTATAATATATTATCATATATATATTATAAAAAAATCAGCCAGACTTGTCCCTGTGATGAATACCTGTGCAATTTATATATTTACGATATTGACTGTGCAGTTATTTCCATAATTACTCTATAGATTAGAGGCAAATTTGAAATCTCACCAAGCTTAGTCGACGCAGCCCAAGTTAATCATATAGGAATATTTGAGAAAAAGCATAGTCTTGTTACAAAGCCCAAATTTGCAAGAAATTTCTGACTTAGGTAAATAATGTCTTTTTCTCCGTTTCATTAAAGTTTCATGAAAGATTTTACGGTTTAATAACAATATTTTCTTGTGTCTTTAATGCGCAATGTTACCACAGCTCGCCCTTTATCTAGAACTACTTTTATGAAAATCGGATGTTGCAATACTTTTTTCTTTGTGTATATTTCGTGTATATAGAGGATAATCGTTTGTTTCAGAGTAAGATTGATTTATATTTCATTGAGTGAACATCAAAAGCTATATTTTCACGAGTGGCAGAGCCACGAGTGAAAATATAGATTTAGTTGTTCACGAAATGAAATATTTATCGATCTTACTCGAAAAACAAACGATTATTCTATTTCTTAAATGCAAAAATGAGACAAAATGTGAAATTGCTAGGACGTTTTTTCGTTATGCGCGCCATTTTGCACGTGATTGATATGCAACGTTCATTGTGACGTCACTTATTTCGCCCCGCATTGATGACGTCAGATAGGATGAAATGCACAAAAGCAGGGTATACGTTTTTGATAATCTCACTGCTTTTGCGGTGAGATTATCAAGTGATAATCTACCAATATTGCTCGATAAACCACCGAAAAGCATTAAAGAAATTTCGTTATTTCATGATTGACGTTATAATGACTGTGATGACGTGATTTTACAAACGACGTTGCGCGGAGATTTTTAATTTAAGGGGTTTCTTTAATTTATATCGCAGTAATTTGGATCATGTTACAAATAGATTATCAATTATGTTTTCCTAAAATACCAAATTTATCAAACTCGATATAACAAACAGATATGTGATATCATGAAAAATATCAGACGGGTTGTTATCACACGGATATTTGTATGGTTATAAGATAAGGAGCAATATAAAAAAAAGCCTTCTTCTCTGATACTACTAAGCATTCAACAAAACTTCACAGGGATGGTGCCGATATCATGCTCTTTCAGAATTCTTCGTAAAATTCTGATCGGGCTGATAAGATAGGTGTTACGGGCTTTCCAGTTATAAGAAAATGAGCTAGTATGGTGAAATGAGAAAAGATCTTCTTTGAAATATGATTTCGCTAATAACATGGGTTCTACGAGATGTCTGGTCACCGAAAAATGGTCCAATATAACGAAATATCAAGTGTATCTTCGTCTCTGAAAATATTGGTCAGACCTCAACCAAACCTCACAGGAATGATGCTTAGGACATGCTTTTTCAGAATTTTTTTTCTTAAAATTTACTTTGGCTGAAAACATGGGCTCTATGGACTGTTTAGACACCGAAAATGAAGAGAGAATAAAAGATCCTTTTCTTTGGAATTATTAGTCAGAATTCAACCAAATTTCGAAGGAATGATCCTTGGAACATACTTTATCTTATAACTATACAAATATCCGTATAATAACATCCCGTATGATATGTTTTATGATATCATATAGTTATTTTTAGAACAAAGATATAATGCGGTTATTTTTAGAAACTTGCATTTCAGTTAGAAACATCGACGAAAACAAGACAAATAGAGGTTATATGATGAATATAATACGTACTTAGTGTGTTATATGAAAAAATATCTAACTCAGTTGTGAAAATTGATAATTGTCTCGGCAGAGCCTCGACAATTAACAATTCTCCCAACTTCGCTAATCAAAAAGCTGCTTGAAAATACTATTCCACATCATGGAAGAAGGGTCTTCTTCTAAATTTTTTTATGTAATGATTATCTTCCAATAGATTTTATCCAAACTTAATACTTTTAATCCAATTTAGTGTTGGACTTGTCATTTTAAATCTGTGCTTACTTAAATGCCTGGAGCGACACTGGCCCCATTTTGTTATCTTGTCAAGTAATAGATGACTC
The DNA here is from genome assembly GCA_948146395.1 of Fragum whitleyi. Lineage (NCBI taxonomy): Eukaryota > Metazoa > Mollusca > Bivalvia > Cardiida > Cardiidae > Fragum > Fragum whitleyi. The sequence goes on from OX411546.1 coordinate 45,974,239, forward strand.
GTTTGTAAATTTTGTATTTCATGACCACTCGTTCAATGCCCTCTATTTATTTTCTCTAAGCACATTCACTTTTAAATAAGAAATTTGGCACAACTTTTCTCCGATGAAGCTAAACGTAAGGCTGGGTGTGAACCAACATTAAAATAGGAAGATCATTGGTCGTTACTTGCTCACCTAAGGTAATGTTTTCAACTATTGCAACATTCCCAAGCTCCTATAAATACACGTATAATCCATGATTTTTGCACTGGCAAGACGGAGCCTAATTAACGGGTCGTTGCACTTTAAGTTAAGGTAAATCAACTTTTATTTAAAAATACTTGCTTCAATAAATAGTCGACTTAAATCTTAAGACCATAAATCATAGATTGGTTACCAAAATCTGGTAACTTCAGCTTGTTCAGGCTGAAGTTACGAGGCTATGTAACCAATCGATGAAATGTGTTCACTTTGTCTGAGCACGTGGAGTAAACAAAGATAAGGGCGGCCTCTGATTGGTCTATAATTTATATAATTATAACCATTTATTTTCGGAGATTTACATTGTTTCTACAAGTTAGATGCAAAATTAGAGAAACAAGAGTCTTTTCTCGACATCGGGGTATTTGCCGAAACCGACTGTGAAATTGGCGGGTGGGGCAATCACTAGACTGGTTAACCTGGCCCATCTACGCTACCCTCCGATACAATATCGACATATTGAGACAGGCTCGCCAGTCATGACAATCACTTGACGTCATTACTCATTTATAAAACGGATCATGCTAATTTCGAAATGGTCTGTTTGGATGTGCAACAGATTTTTCTTTAATTTTATATAAGGCTTGACTTCCCGTCAATTTTTTTTTTTTGATGAGCTATTGAGACTTTGTTATAATGGTCGACAACGGGAAATGTAATGGTTCCCTGGTTTCTTCTAGGCTTTTTTGATAGTGGGCAATAGACCCAGTCTTGCCACGGACATTAACTAGTAGCCCGCCGTATAAGGGATACTCTGATATAGCAAGGCAACAATATCCGTTGGGGCCAGAAAATCAGTTAGCCTTAAGACTTACCGTGATCGTATCATACAATTCTGCCTCGGCGCACACTGGGTTTGCCGGCCTGACATTATCTTCATATCCCTGATACAGGAGAACCCGTAGCGATCTTTTATTCAAACCCCTACCAATATTTGGATATTCCTTTGGACACACAGTCTCTTCGTTCTTCGTTGTTGAACATTTGTAACAGAAAACGTTCTTGTAAACTATTGTTGGTCGGCGGATGTCTATGTCTAAATACGGCATACCTACGTGTAAAGAAATTAAACTGTACATGTATATGTAGGCCTATAAGCCTTTAATTGATCAAAACTTTTCGGAAACTTTGGTCTTTTTTAGTCCGAAAAAATTTAAATGTATTTGAACTTATATCTTTGTATCTGACTTAAAAAAACCTAGTTTATATTTGGCATACATGTCCTGTATACGACTCCCATAAACACTCGTGACGCCGAAATTATTTAGTGCCCGTACGACGGCATAATGTTCGATGATCGAAGACCTTGCGATTTTTTAACCCTTTGCTGTTTAATCCCTGCTTTTTACGAGCCTGTGATTTTATGATTGAGAAAACAGTGTGAAAAAAGAAGAAATTGCTTCTGACAAGCAATTTCTTCTTTTTCCACACTATTTTCTACCCCACTGAATGATTATTTTTCAAATTAAATCCACTTCAAATTTTCGTCTGCAAAACCTTTGAATTTGGACAGGTCCAAAATTTTGTAAAACAGGAAAGGGTTGATAAAACATTTTTTTTTAGATGTAGACATCATACAGCCTGTAGCCAGTAGACACGGCGTTAGGCATCGCATTGTCGACGCTTAATACAAGACACCCTTCTTGAAAATCTAAACTGCATCGTCCAACAGTCTGGAGACCACCCGCGGACAAGGTATACAGAAGTTTCAACTGGTCTTGCGATCTTTGAAACAGGATCGAATGGTTGCCTTACGATCGCCGCACCTGTCGGTCAGACCTTACCGAATTTTTGGCCTACTTTGTTCTATATAAAATGGCTCAACTTGCTGGCGCTGCAAGGCATTCTAAATACTATTCTTATATATTACGTCATTAGCGCTTATTCTTCATTGATTTGATCTATCTTTTGAGACTAAAAAAGCTAGGTCGATTAGGGTCCTCTTTTGGGTACGCGCCCGTCCCTTATCCATCCCTCAGGAAAGGAAATCATGTACAAAGAAGAGCTAACCAAGCGGTATATTAAAGAAGAGATGCAAAAATATTAAAAACTCAAATTAATATGCAGTTGGATCGCTGTTCTCCACTCAAAAATGTCGATTTAAGCCGCACTATTTTTTTTCTTTAAGATCTCAGTTTACCAAAATCTTCTTTTACCAAAATTCCAGTGTGGTCACTCCTATCAGAACATTTTGACACGTTTATGAAACCCATGTAGACTCCTCACGATTTGGTAAGCCCATTCATCGTAGAGATTTGCGTAATGCTGACCACACACTCTGTACTCAGAGGTACTCTGTACTCGAAGGGAAAAATACGAGGGTCAGTGCAACACTATTGTAAGTGCCTATAAATATATAGGCACTTGCAATAGTGTTGCACTAACCGGCTTTCGAATATCAGTCTAAAATCTTTATTTCTTAATATACCTCTTTGGTTTTTCATTTGAGTACTTAATGAGTACCCACAACCTTTACCTAAAGTATCAAGGACATTTTGTTGCAAAGTTACGTTTCGGTGGCTCAGTGCGAAAAAGTTGTAACTGCCTATATGTTTATAGGTTGTTACAACTGTTTCGCGCTGAGCCATTGATTTTTGATCCGTCACGCGAAGAGGGCCATCTCGGTAGTGCGTTAAGTGTCGACCTTAGTCGCAGACTGACTAGGATTGAAACTTTTCGCACTTTTTTGATTTTCTGAATCTACAATAATCAGTCTGCATTCCTGTTTTAAAAAAATTTTAAACACGAACACCTGTGGACCTATACTTGAACAAATTTCTTTTTCGCGATTACATTTTAAGTATATCCGAGATGGTCCCTTTTCGCGTGACTTGTCACATTTATGTATTTGGGCCTAGAATAAAACCAAGTACCGATTGAAAAACTACTGTAAGTGCCAATAACATGCATTTATTATAGGTTTTGCACACGTCCGTCAAAAAGGCAAATCTCTATGATGCTGTAGATTGGTTGATTGGTTGGTTGGTTGGTTGGTTGGTTGGTTGGTTGGTTGGTTGGTTAAGTAGTTAGTTGGTTGGTTTGTTGATTGATTGATTGATTGATTGATTGATTGATTGGAGTTTTACGCCGCTTTGAACATTTTTTCAGTTATATCTCGGCGGCTGGAGCACCTAACAATGGATTCCTGATATTTCTTTCATCGGTACAATCATCACACGCTTTCCTAGCCTCCAGCTGTTATCTCACATAGGTCTACGATTTTCAACCCATTGGTGGGAAACAAATAGTCGGAAAGAATCAGTGCCGCCGTCAGGGATCGAACCCAGGACCTCTAAAGTGACAGTCCGACGCGCTACCAACTGCGATATGGCGACGGCTAAGATGCTGTAGATGCGACTTAGGTTGTCAACAACGACTACAAAAGAAACAATACTATATTTGATTAAAAATCGGCGGTCAAAACTCCATTTAGAATTTGTGATCAGTTGGACATTGTTTTATACTGAAGACTTACTTGGACCGTCGAAGCACCCATTAAGAACACTTAGCTCACTCGTCATATGTCTGGAGCATGTTCTGCGATTGCAATCCATTGTTCTGGAGTTGAGAGGCACGTGGTCAGGCCGCACGTGTTGAATGATACAGTAAGTGAGGATATAATGGATCACTTCAGACAGCACCAGCTGGGCCTGGTCTAAACTATCCAAACACGTCGAAACAATTATGTCCCATCTATAATGGTAATAGAGAATATTATGACTCGATCTTATTCAAAAAAAAGAAAAACCTTCAAATTATTTTCGGCCTTTATAAAAAGGTACTTTTATATCAAATCACCCTATATTCCAATATTTTTGCAGAAAATAACTTTTTCTTGGTATGAAAAAAAGTCTGAATTTCAAAATTTCACCAAAAATCTCTTAACAGAAAAAATCAAGGTTTCAAACATTCGGAAAAATCCTGTATGAGTATTTCGGAAGAAAGATCAAGATTTTCGTCGCAGTATTGAAATTTAGAGTTTTGTTTTATAATTATTCAAACTATTTATTGGGGAAGAATGTCGACATGAATTAGTTTCTTTTGATCTAAAAGTCCGAGTCATGCGGAGTTATGCGCAACGGGATGGTTGCGGATTATGATTAAACAATGCATTTTTCATTGTTTATTATTTAGTGTTATTTTTACATCATAGTTACTTATTTATGCTTAAAGCCAAACCAAGTTGCAAACCGATTAAATTCGACGTTCTTTGTTTGTTTGTTTTTTTGTTAAACCTCAAGGTAGCATCCACACAACCGACCCTATTTTGATTTTCGCAAGTACATACCTCGTAGTACTTTCCGCATTGTGACAGAGAGCGCAGTACTTGTTCCGGAATACTCGGCTGTTTTGGTCAGAAACTATCGCTACATCATCGTAATCGCGTACCAAATGTAAACTTGCGTTTCCAAGGCAACGATCTCTGATTGTTGGGTCGGATTTGAAGGCCACTGGGCAGAAATCGATTATTTGAATATGCAAAATACTACCAACGTCAACAAAAATCTTTTCCGTTGCCTTGTTTTCAAGTAGTATTGGCTTGCACGTTAGTAGTGTTTCAGAGTGATTAAGTTGCTTGTTTGTGTCCATTGTCATATCCGGACAACAATCTCCGTATCCCTTACAAAACTCGTCACAGAAACAGTCTAAACAGCAAGGAATGCTTCCTGTACGGATTAAAGGTAAACTGGAGCTATTTACCGTACAAAATTTATTGTACGGGCATGCCTTCCTGAACATCGCTTCATATGTACTTCTTACTTGATGTGGAAAAGACAGCAGCAAGACCACAATTACAGCACTTGCCTCCATTCTCACGAAGCATTTACTGCAAAAACAAGACAAAAAACGTTAGAGTCGAACTATGCTGACCTTGTAGTTCGATGACTTTCGTTAGAGCTTATAAAATATGTAACAGTACTTATAATAGTTTTGCGCTCACAGGTCGAAAGGAATAAAACAAAAAGTATGGTATCAATCTAAAAAGTCCTCTATTCATTAATGCACGAAATGGAGTTTTTATTTCGTCTAGGTACAATAAATCTATGGCTTGCTCAATACGTATAGTATAAAGCTTTAAAAAAGTTAAGTTTCAAGATCTTTTCGCCATTTAAGAGGGAGATACTCGTTTATACATGTTCCTTTTTTTTTTCTCCGTGGCAAGGTATCGAAATGAAAGTTCTGGTAATGCCGGTAGTTTAGAAATAAGTTCATACAGGCGGAACCACACAGGTAAGAACTATAGGATACTATAGTATATTTTCATCATCAATTAAATTGCCTATTTCTGTAGCGTTTCTCATGACACGACTCAAGTTTTTTCAACAATACTTCAGTTGAAAGCAGGCAATGTATGTTGAGATATGACTGCACACATGTGCATGCTAGTCTTAGTCTATATTGTCTGTCACATCTGTGTACTGTAGGAAATATGAGTGAGAAGTGATAATAATTTAACGTACCTTAAAAAAATCACAAACACGACCAATCCGAAGTAAAATCGCGTGGTTTGTGTGCAAGAGTACAAATACAGTTGTTCTTAAATCTAGAACCATCACACATACTATCGTCAACAAGGTCTATAATTTCGCCTGGTAAGCATACGCAATTCACAAGCTTCTCGATTAACCGGGCAGACCTTCTTTACATCTAACAGCTTCTGAGATGCCTGTCAATATATGTTTTCAATAGTTTCACGAAATGATGAACTGTGGACGTCAACTTAAATTGAACTATACTGAGTTCTATAAGAAAGTGTGCACTTTCCCTTTTTGCAATTTTCTTGATTTTTGGATCCACTGGCTGAAAGCCACTGAAGGTATTGTCATGGCGTTGTGTCCGTCGTGCGTCCGTCCGTGCGTCCGGTCGAAAACTTTTTCTTTAAAAATCTTCTCCACAGAAACTACTGGATGAATTTCAACCAAACTTCACAGGAATGTTCCTTGGGTGACCCTCTTTCAAAGTTGTTCAATAAATTATGATCCAATGAAAAACATGGATTTAAGGGGCGTGGCTAATTTCCAAATATGGTAAAAAGTGAGTTTTCTCACTTTCTAATTGATGGATACCAGTTAAATTTTAAATGAATGATCCTTAGGTGACCCTTTATCAGTCTACAAAAAACTATTGTGATCGGATGGTAAATATGTATTTTATAGGCGGAGGTCATTTCTCTATATGTTATATAGTGGAAACTTTGAAAATCATTTTCTCAGAATGAAACAGATGGATATCAACCAAATTTCACTTGAATGATCATTGAGTGATCCTATATCAGTCTACCAAAAATTATTGTGATCAGATGAAAAATATGTATTTTATTGACGGAGGACATTTCTCTATATGTTATATAGTGGAAACTTTCAAAATTATTTTCTCAGAATGTTACTGATGGATATCAACCATATTTCACTTGAGTGATCCTTGAGTGACCCTTTATCAGTCTACCAAAAATTATTATGACCGTATGGAAAATACGTATATTATGGGCGGATGTCATTTCTCAAAATAGTGGAAACTTTGAAAATTGTTTTCTCAGAATGTTATAGATGAATATCAACCAAATTTCACTTGAATGATCCTTGAGTGATCTTTTATCATTATTCCAATAATTATCAAGTTTGGTTGAAAAATATGTATTTTATGGGCGGAGGTCAATTCTCAATATGTTATATAGTGGAAACTTTGAAAATCGTTTTTCTCCGAATGTAACTGATGGATATCAATCAAACTTTATTGGTGTGATCCTTGGGTGACCCATTATCATGCAGCCAAAAATTATTGTGATTGGATGAAACTTTAAAAAAATATTTTCAACATAAGTAGAACCCTAAATATCAAAAAATCTAGTCAAAAGTTTGATTTGCTATTAAAAGAATTTCAAGCCTGTGGAGCGACTCAAGCCATTCATGGCTTTCTAGTTTTCAAAGTTTGAGGAAATATATGGAGTTAATTTGATATCATTCTTTATATAAGACCTTTTTGAAATGAAAAGTCATATCAGATTTTGATTAAGTATGACACGCTGCATACGCACAGGCAGAACTTAGAATGTTCAGATTTGACCAACTTACACCTTATCTGGTAAGAGCTATGTGCTTATGGTGCATTGTGGAATTTAAAGGAGACATCCATTTCCATTTTTTTTTTATTTTTGGTGTAGACATAACGTGTGCGTCAACGTTGGTAATAGCTACGTCCTTATGCCAGTAGCATGTCGTCGAACGGAGCTAAGACGTTCTACGACATCTAGATTTGCTTTTTAAAGGCATAACAAAATGATGCCCTCAATTTCTTATGGAACATGAATTCTCAATCAATTTTAAGGAGGTTATTTATCTGAAAGGGTTAAATTTCGTTCACTAACGTTAATTGTTAATCAAACCACGCTGTTGCACCATGCACGATTGTAAAGAATGTGTGATTTTATGCTTAGGTAGCCACAAAGATTGAAGGCAATTTTATACCAATCATTTTTTTATTTAAAGCCTGAAGCACATGCAAAAGATACAAAATCAAATGTCTCAACTTAATAGAATATTAATCCCCCGCGTGTTTTGTTCTCAAATATCGTTTGCAGATACTCTTTAAAGCTACTCTTGCACAGATTTGTAACATGTGATTTTTGAAAATTTTCGTTAAATCAATCGGAAGTAATGACCTCATCATGTTGAAACCTTTAAAAAAATAAGATTCAATCTGGTAATGCATGGAAAGAAAGACTGATATTCCTGAATTTAGCGAAAGTCATTCTGAAAAAATAAAAGCAACTACTAACGCCTTAAAAATTACCCTTCAATTTCGAGCCAACTATTTACACGTGTGCGTTCCTCATTATTGCTTTGTTCATTCAAATATTAAGGTTAAAGTAGTTCATAGCTGGAAATTTTTCATCAATACAAGCAAATATGACTGATAATTCACGGAAATTATTGATTTTGTAATTTATAGACTGGAAATACATAGACTGGATCCCTTACTGATCTTGACACTTCTCACAAATAATTTACAAAATTATTGGGATATGTTGTGTTTAGTGCCAATGACCTTGGACCATTCTCAATCGTTTAAAAATACAAACATTTCCGAATCTAAGAACAAGTTTTGTATTTTTCTATGAAAAACTGTGAAAGAGCAGCTTTAAGTGCGATGTACGACATTTCATGATGGTAGGTTGTGTAATTTCCGAGTTATTCAAAATTCAAAAGTGCACACTTTCTTTTTGGAACTAAGTATATAACATTTTCCTTTTCAATAATGCAGTTCTATCTAAAAAAAAGAAAACACTAATAAGTTCAAAAGATAAAAAACACATTTCCACTGTCATAAGTCGCCTATCAAAAATAGGCATACATCGTCATGTCATCCTCCCATTCTGTTTTCCCTTTTTGAGTCTTGGCTATAAAACTATCTAGATCTACTTCCTTCTGACTTCTTCCTTATGCTACGGTCACAATTTGAAACTGCCACCGATCGAATTTTAGACATCGGTGGATTCCTAAACTTGAATGCCACTGGGCGATGTTAAACAAATCGGTGCAAGTGGTCATGAATAACTGCCAGTAAAGTGCCGCCTGACAGGGCCCGGGAGGCGACCGATGGTTTCTTAGGTAAGATGTTGTGTGCCGTCATCAGGATGTTGGCCGTTGGCTGTAAGGCGACAGGCCGGCCACCGCCAGCTTTAATCTGCCACCACCTGGCGACCTGTGGACATTGGCAATATTCACCTGCCACCAGCCGGCAATCTGGCGTTCTTACTGTCTGCCCGTCTCCGCCCGATAGTCTAACGGCGGCAGGCTAGTTTCAGAGGAATTAAAAATCTTGTTTGCTCCCAAAAGTTAACATTGTTCTCAACATATCTTAAACTTTTAGTAGTCGCACTCAAAAAGTCCGTCGTCGTCTCTGCTCCTAAACACGCTGTTCTTCTTTGCAACTATTGATTGCGTTCAGTTCCTACGATTCTTCACCTCTATTCGGCGATTCGTAGAATTCTCACTGCCTCCTAGCAGCGTCCTAAATGCCAAACTGCCGCCTGTCTATCATACCTGTCGTCGGGCTGCCACCGGCCGAATTTATACGAAAACTAATGCGAACCGTAATAGTTCGCAACTTTTCGGAACTCATGATTTTTTCACAATGTTAACCAAGGTTTCATAATGAAATCATTAGGAAACCTCGGTTAGCACTATAAAAAGTTCATGACACCCGAAATATTGGGAACTGTTACGAGTCCACTATACTGTCAGCTATTATAAAAAACTTTGAGTGCCGAGGAATTTGCCTTGAACAGAATAAGGAGAGTTTAATATGTGACATTCCGGGTCCTGCTTTAGAATTTTTGTCGGGAGGGCGGCACTCTAACGTTGCCAGAACTTATGCTCTGAACCCATTTCTGTTACATTCAGATGATATAAAATAATTCAACCCTGGGCGGGGAATATCGCCATGTTTTATCAAATAACAGGTCACTGTCCGTCGATGATCAAATATCCGTTAGCGTCGGGAGTAACATTATGCGGTTAATGACATTTTCAGGAAACATGTGAGCCGCCACATTGAAAAGGAATATACGATGTATTCTGAACGCTATACAATATATTACTAAACAAATTGGCAAATTTTCACTGTAGGTTTATTGTGCGCGGTGAGCCGTGAAATCTACTTCTAACGGTTGAATTCCCGTGCTATTCGTTCGAAATAGATAATGAAGGTTTAAACAATATCTAATGAATAGACTATTTACCTTTCAAATGAAAGTTATGGCTTGTCTTAGATCGTAAGGTTTACACAATCAAGTAATTTCAAAGTTGAAGTGAAGGGAGAACGTTCAATTCCTAGCATATGCTTTTCAAATATACCCGATATACCTATGGTAATGGACTCAACGCCTACGTCAGAGCTCAGTTTTGAAAATACACATATAGATACGCCCGTTACACTGCTGGGTGTCTAAGTATGAAAAACAACAAAGGGAAATAGCTCAAAGATTAAGCTAGGCAGGGTAACGGTTCTTGCGCACTGCACGCCGTATTCATGAGAGATACATAAGTGCCAAGTTTCAAGATATTCGAACGTATTTTGCATCTGATCACAATCCTTTTTGTAGACTGACAAAGGGTGACTAAAGGATCACTCCAATAAAATTTGATCGATATCAATCAATTAGGTTCTTAGAAAATGGTAATATAAAGAGTAATGACATCCGCCCATAAAAGACGATTTTTTCATTTGATCACAAAAATGTTTTGTAGACTAATAAAAGGTCACTCAAGGATCATTCCGTTAAATTTGGTTGATATCTTTTAGTAAAATTCTGTGAAAAGTCACACATAGCCATATATAGAAATTAGCCACGCCCATTTAAGCCTTGTTTTTCATTGGATCAAAAACCTTTGAACACCTTTGATAGAGGGTCACCCAAGGATCATTCCTGTGAAATTTGTTGAAATTTATCAAGTAGTTTCTTATAAGATTTATAAAGAAAAGTTTACGATCGGACGCAGGACAGACGGACGCACGACAGACACAGTGCCATGAGAATAGCCCCAGTGGCCGTCAGTCAGTGGAGCTAAAAAAAGTTATGCTCCAGGTAAGAATGGAACACCAACCCACCAACGCAAGCACTCACACATGGAGAGTTAACTCTTTCAATGCCCTTCGCTATTTCATAAGTGGATAAAAATCTAAGAAACTGTCAATGTTGTGGTTCAACTAGATGCTAGAATGAACTACATTCATCTACCAACCTTCATTTTCAACTTGATGCAATTCTTGACCTAATGACTCAATATTTTAGAAAATAGGTCGAAGGTCAAATTTGAGGCTAATGGTTCAACATGGTGCTAGGATCAAAGAAAACCATCAGACTACCCTTATTTTTGGCTCAATAAACTTCAAGGTGTAATTTTTCAAATTTTAAAACAAGAGCCATGTCGGACATGGCCATTCCCCGCCGTGAAAGCTTGATAGTAAACTGAATTCTTTTGTACATTAAGTGATTGACCCCTACAAAATCTAAGTATTGAAATAACAAAGGACAATAACTCAAAAATTATGCAAGCAAGAGTTGTAGTTTTTGTGCACTTGACTTCTCCTCCATAAAATCTTTCTATCCATAAAGTTTCAAGTTGATAGCTTTTATACGCTAGGAGATATGCTCCGGACAAAAACTAAGTATTAAAATAACAAAGGGCAATAACTCCAATATTATGCAAGCAAGAGTTGTAGTTTTTGTGCACTGCACTTCTCCTCCATGTGATCTTTCCACCCATAAAGTTTCAAGTTGAAAGCTTTTATACTTTAGGAGATATGCTCCAGTCACAATCTAAGTATAAAACAAGAGGACCATGATGGTCATATATCGCTCACCTGAGTAAGTCACTCATAACTTGTCAAACATGTTATGAATACAAGAATTTGTTTGATGTACATTTAGGGTGGTTAAATTTTGTCCTGCAATTTGATTTCTTTAATTTTCGTAAATTTTCAACGGTTCTCTAACTATGGCAAATTCTTTTAACAACTTTAGTAGACCTACATGTTAAGAACATCCATACAAAGTTTAAAATTGATTGTTCTAAGATTTTAGGTAATTTATGCCATTTTAAAGACTTTCCTTTACAATGGCGACTAGACTTTTTGAAGAAATGAAATTATTTTAACAACTTTTGAAGAGCTTTACCCAAGGATCATCCCTGCCAATTTTCAGCTTGATTGGCCTAGTGGTTTGGGAGGAGGAGAATTCTTTCGGCCATTTTCTGCCATTTTTCAGACTTTCTGTTACCACGGCAACCAGAGTTTTTGATGAAATTAAATTCTTTTAACAACTTTTAAAGAGCTTCACCCAAGGATCATCCCTGCCAATTTTCAGCTTGATTAGCCATGTGGTTTGGGAGAAGGGGAATTTTTTCTAATATTTTCAGCCATTTTTGGCCATATTTCAGACTTTCCATTACCATTGCAAAGAGAGTTTTTGTTGAAGTTAAATTCTTTAAACAACTTTTGAAGAGCTTCACCAAAAAATCATTCCTGCCAAGTTTCAGCTTGATTGGTCTAGTGGTTTGGGAGAAGGAGAATTTTTTCTAAGATTTTCGGCCACTTTTCAGACATTCCATTACCATGGCAACCAGAGTTTTTGATGAAATTAAATTCTTTTAACAACCTTTGAAGAGCTTCACCCAAGGATCATCGCTGCAAAGTTTCAGCTTGATTGGTCTAATGGTTTAGGAGGAGAAGAATTTTTTCTAATATTTTTTCAGCCATTTTCGGCCATTTTTCAAACTTTCCGTTACCATGGAAACCAGAGTTGATGAAATTAATTTCTGTTTACAACTTTTGAAGAACTTTACCAAAGGAACATCCCTGCCAATTTTCAGCTTGATTGGCCCAGTGGTTTATGAGGAGAAGATTTTTTTCTAAGATTTTCGGCCATGTTGGGCCTTTATGTAAACATGGCAACCAGAGTTTTTGATAAAATTAAATTCTTTTAACAACGTTTAAAGAGCTTCACCCAAGGAACATCCCTGCCAAGTTTCAGCTTGATTGGCCCAGTTGTTTAGGAGAAGATGTTTAAAGAAATTGTTGAACGACAGACAGACGGACCAACAGACGGATAGTGAGTGATCACAATAGCTCACCTTGAGCACTGTGCTCAGGTGAGCTAAAAACAACAAAGGGCAATAGCTCCAAAATTATGCAAGCAAGAGTTGTAGTTCTTGTGAACTGCACTTCTCCTCCATGAGATCTATCAACCCATAAAGTTTCAAGTTGATAGCTATTATACTTTCGACATATGCTTCAGACAAAATCTAAGAATAAAAAATGACAAAGGCAATAACTCCAAAATCAAGCAAGCAAGAGTTGTAGTTCTTGTGTCCTGCAATTCTCCTTCATGAGAACTATCCACCCATAAACTTTCAAGTTGATAGCTATTACACTTTGGGAGATATGCTCCGGACAAAATCTAACTATCAAATATAACAAAGGGCAATAACTCCAAAATTATGCAAGCAAGAGTTGTAGTTCTTGTGCACTGCACTTCTCCTCCATGAGATCTATCCGCCAACAAAGTTTCAAGTTGATAGCTATTTTACTTTAGGAGATATGCTCCGGACAAGTTAAGTGACGGAACCTCCGAATGACAGAACGACAGAATCACGGACGGAGACCATTACTATATCCCTTCGCTGAAAATGGCGGGGGATTATAAGCAGACATATGTCAAGGCTAGGGTCAACAGGCTAACATGATGCAAGAATAAAAGACAATTATTTACAAACATTCATTTTTTACTTAATATGCCTACACTCCATAAATCAAAATTAATTGAAACCAGAGCCATGTCCGACATGGCCTTCCCCTGATTAATGATGCTTTTGTGTTCTAAGAGATTGATTCCCTACAAAATCTACGTATTGAAAATAACAAAGGGCTAATTCCAAAATTATGCAAGAAAGAGTTATAGTTAAAGTTTCAAGTTGAAAGCTTTTATACTTTAGGAGATATGCTCCAGACAAATCAAAGTATTCAAAAACAACAAAGCACAATAACTCAAATATTGTGCAAGCAAGAGTTGTAGTTCTTGTGCACTGCACTTCTCCTCCGCGAGATCAATCCACCCAAAAAGTTTCAAGTTGATAGCTACAAATGTATTATACTTAAGGAGATATGCTCTGGACAAAATCTAAGTATTAAAAAACAACAAAGGGCAATAACTCCAAAATTATGCAAGCAAGAGTTGTAGTTTTTGTGTACTGCATCTATCCTCCGTGAGATCTATCCACCCATAGTTTCAAGTAGATAGCTTTTATACTTTAGGAGCTATCCTTCGGACAATATCAAAGTATAAACAAGAGCACCCCCTAAGGGTGCCTATGCTCAGCTGTCGAGTGCTGGATGGTGGGAAAAAATCTAAGTTGAAAAAGGGGCATAATTTGCACAAAATGCATCTAAAGTTATTCCTCTTGATAGTATAGGCTGCTCTTTTGATGGTGAATATGTGTGCCAAGTTTCAAGAGAATGCCTTCAGTAGAACCAGAGATATAACAAAATGTCAAAGTTTTCGCACGACGACGACGACAACGACACGGAGGCTATAGCAATACCTCGGGTTTTCTCCGAAAACAGCCGAGCTAAAAATAACAAAGGGCAATAACTCCAAAATTATGCAAGCAAGAGTAGTAGTTCTTGTGCACTGTTCTTTTCCATTATGAGATCTACCCACCAATAAAGTTTCAAGTTGATAGCTATTATACTTTGGGAGATATGCTACGCACAAAATTTAAGTCTGAACAAGCATTTGGAAGTATTGCATGGCAATACCAAGTCCCCTACTGGATTTATAAATACATCCCTAGAGCAGTATCTTTTTTGGTGGTAAAGGTATAACTACCTCTCCAAAATATTAGTTGTATCAGATTTTATGTATCAGCTCAATATCTCTGAGGATAAAAAAAAAATCTGGAAATTTCCTGGTATTTTTCTAAGTCCAGCATCCGTATCTTCCACAAAAATCAATGGACTGGAACCAAACTCAAACTTGATCTGTAACTCATTGATGCAGACTCACATACCAAATATCAGCTCAATCTCTCTAAGGATTAAGAAAAAAAGTCCGGAAAACTGAAATTTCCTGGTAATTTCTAAGTGCAGCATCCGTATCTTCCACAAAAATCAATGGACCGGAACCAAACTCAAACTCGTTCTGTTACTCATTGATACGGACTGACATACCAAAAATCAGCTAAAATCTCCAAGGGTTAAGAAAAAAAGTCCGGAAAACTGAAATTTCCTGGTAATTTTCTAAGTGCAGCATCTGTATCTTCCACAAAAATCAATGGACCGGAACCAAACTCAAACTCGTTCTGTAACTCATTGATGCGGACTCACATACCAAAAATCAGCTTAATATCTCCAAGGGTTAAGAAAAAAAGTCCGGAAAACTGAAATTTCCTGGTAATTTTCTAAGTCCAGCATCCGTATCTTCCACAAAAATCAATGGACCGGAACCAAACTCAAACTCGTTCTGTAACTCATTGATGCGGACGCACATACCAAAAATCAGCTCAATATCTCCAAGGGTTAAGAAAAAAAGCCCGGAAAACTGAAATTTCCTGGTAATTTCTAAGTCCAGCATCCGTATCTTCCACAAAAATCAATGGACCGGAACCAAACTCAAACTCGTTCTGTAACTCATTGATGCGGACTCACAAACCAAAAATCAGCTAAATATCTCCAAGGGTTAAGAAAAAAAGTCCGGAAAACTGGAAACAGGACTGACAGACAGACGGACGGACGGAAGGACGGACAGACGGACGGAGCGCAAACCTATAGTCCCCTTCGGCTTTCGCCGGTAGGGGACTAACAAGAGGACCATGATGGTCCTAGATCGCTAACCTGAGTCTTTTTGATCCCTGGGACATCACATTAATTAAATAGGCAGATGTCAACAAGGAGTAATTTCTACATAAGATCAATACCATGAAATGTTTTCAGCAAAGAGCAAGACAGATATGCCTTTTTGCTCTTTGATTCTTTGTGAAATGGGATGCACCTGGGTGGAGCCCAAATGTGACCCCAGGGTCTTGATATGAACAAACTTGGTAGAGGTCCATTAGATGATGCTACAAACTAAATATGAAAGCTCTCTGCCTTCTGGTTTCAGAGAAGAAGATTTTTGAAGGTTTTCCTATTTTCACCCATCGTGCTCAGATGAGCTAAAAGGCATGCACCTGGGTGGAGCACAAATATGACCCCAGGGTCTTGAAATGAACAAACTTGGAAGGGGCCCACTAGATAATACTACATACCAAATATTTAAGCTGTGTGCCCCATGGTTTTGGAAAAGATGATTTTAAAAGATTTTCGCTCTTTGATTCTATGTGAAAAGGGTTGCGCCTGGATGGAGCCCAAATATGATCCTAGGGTCTTGATATGAACAAACTTGGTAGAGGTTTACTAGATGATGCTACATACCAAATATGAAAGCTGTCTGCCTTCTAATTTCAGAGAAGATTTTTGAAGATTTTATTTTTTTACCCTTCGTGCTCAAAAGAGCTAAAAGGGATACACCCGGCAAAGCCCAAATATGACCCCAGGGTCTTGATATGAACAAACTTGGTAGAGGCTAACTAGGTGATGCTACATACCAAATATGAAAGGCTCACTAGGTGATGCTACATACCAAATATGAAAGCTGTCTGCCATCTGGTTTCAGAGAAGAAGATTTTTTAAGATTTTTGCTCTTTGATTCTATGTAAAAAGGGTTGCGCCCAGGTGGAGCCCAAATATGAACCCAGGGTATTGATATGAACAAACTTGGTAGAGGTCTACAAGGAGATGCTACATACCAAATATGAAAGCTGTCTGCCTTCTGATATCAGAGAAGAAGATTTTTGAAGATTTTCATACTTTTAACCTTGTAGTTAAGGGTAAAGGGAAAGTTCAGGGTGGATTTCATTTATTTGAACAACTTTGGTAGAGCTTGACCCAAGGAACATCCCTGCCAAGTTTCATCAAGCTTGACCCACTGGAGAAGATGTTTAAAGAAACTGGGGACGACGCACGACGGACATTGTACCATCACAATAGCTCACCTTGAGCACTTTGTGCTCAGGTGAGCTAAAAACAACAAAGGGCAATAACTCCAAAATTATGCAAGCAAGAGTTGTAGTTCTTGTGAACTGCACTTCTCCTCCATGAGATCAACCCATAAAGTTTCAAGTAGCTATTACACTTTGGGAGATATGCTGCGCACAAAATCGTAAGTATTAAAAACAGGTGAGCTAAAAACAACAAAGGGCAATAACTCAAAAATTATGCAAGCAAGAGTTGTAGTTCTTAAGCACTGCACTTCTCCTCCATGAGATCTATCCACCCATTAAGTTTCAAGTTGATAGCTATTATACTTTAGGAGCTTTGCTCCGGACAAGTTTAGTGACGGAACCTTGGAACCTCTGAATGACGGAACCTTTGAATGACGGAACCTCGGAATGACGGACGGAGACCATTACTATATCCCTTCGCCGAAAACGGCAGGGGAAAATTAAGCCAAAGGTCAATGACACACAAACTAACAATGGAAAACCTTCCAAGACATGAGCACACTTGACTTAGTCCAATGGAGATAAAAACTTACTAACACTTAAGAATTTCCAAAAGATTTATTCATATTTACACTAAATTATGCTGTAGTGAGCTATCTCAACATTATTCTACAACTACAGAATCCCTCATGGTGCCAGGAACATTATAGTTTAAAGAAAACATCACTAATAAAAGTGAAATTAGAAGTTTTCAATCGTACAAAATTCAAAGAACAAGAGAGGGGGGGGGGGCAGTGAAAAAATATTGTAAGTGCCTATATATATATAGGCACTTACAATAGCTTTACACTGACCCCTTGATATCTATATTCCTTAACCCTTTGCTGTTTGATCCCTGCTTTTTACGCACCTGTGATTTTATGATTGAGAAAACCTTGTGAAAAAAGAAGAAATTGCTTCTGACAAGAAATTTCTTCTTTTTCCACACTATTTTCTACCCTACAGAATGGCTATTTTTCAAATTAAATCCACTTTAAATTTTCGTCTGCAAAACCTTCGAATTTGGACATGTCCAAAATTTTGTAAAACATGAAAGGGTTAAACCTGCTACTAGATGACAAAATTTTAAGCCAAATCTGCATTCAAAGAAATTGCAGATCTAAGATTGCATTCTTTGGGGTTGGAGAAAATGTACATGATGAAGAATTTGCTTGTAACAAGCAATTCCTTTATTTTCCACAATGTTTTCAGCTGCTTTTTTTCATTCGGGGGCATCAAAAAGTTGGATTATGTGGGAATAGGTAAGTCTCAAAGATTTTTACATCTTAAATAACTTACAATTTGGACCAGTTTACGATAACACAACCTTGAAAATCATGAAGGTCGACAATTAGTCCTTTTCATGATGTTCATGACTCATGTAAGACTGGGTGCAAAGTTCCAGAAATTTTGCAATTTGTTTGAAACAGAAATTATCAAACATTAGCAGGATAAGGGTAACTTTCTTTAGTGCTTTTCGGTGGTTTATCGAGAAATAACGGTAGATTATCACTTGATTATCTCACCAAACAGCAGTGAAATTAACAAAAACTTATACCAAGCTTTTGTGCATTCCATCCTATCTGACGTCGTCTATGCGCTGCGATATAAGTGACGTCACAATGAACGTTGCATAGCAATCAGGCGCAAAATGACGCGCTTTACGAAAATATGTCCTAGAAATTTCACATTTTTGTCTCATTTTTGCATTAAAGAAATAGAATAATCATTTGTTTTTCGAATAAGATCCATTAGTATTTCATTGAGTGAACTACAAAAGCTATATTTTCACTTGTGAGCCACTCATGAAAATACAGCTTTTTTGTTCACTCAATGAAATATAAATCGATCTTACACTGAAACAAATGATTATTCTCTATATAATCAATACAATAAGAAGAACTTTTGCATGTATCTTATAATGTAAATTAGCAAACATCTAATGGTGAATCTAGATACACCATGGCGGCAATCAAAAGAGATCTATTGTTATAACTAAGAGCAATGTTTTTCATTGTTTTATGAAAATTGAAGAAAACTGTCATCATATCAACCCAATAATCCTAATTTGAACATTTATCCTTGGTCTTAAGACACAGCCCATAAAACCCAATTAGCCTAATTTTAACATTAAACCTTGAGGCTATCTGAAAGTTTCTTTCAATTAGCATGTCTACTCATGATTGAGATTAATAACACCAAGCTACTTCGAAATCACTCCATAAATGAAGGAACTCTGCCCCCGACAACTTCAGTTTTAAACTTTGACCTTCATAATAAGATCTACATTGCCAGAGAGAAATAACCCTGTTGCATATTTTTGATATTACACGGGTGTTATTACACTAGCGGAATAACTATGCAAATGAGCTTTTTTGTTAGGAAAATGTCATAGTGGATTTGCTGATGTCATTTCAAAAAGTGGTGTTATATGTTTTGCGGAATAACTTGAATAAATATCAATAATATAGTAATTTCCTTGTTTTTACACACAAAATAGGGTCATATCATAAATAGAATATCAAATTCATGCTCATTAATACCAAATCTATTAAACTCGTCATATAAAACAGATAAAAACTCTGCACAGCCTCGCTTTTATCTATTTATAGATGACTTGTTTAACTAGAACTGTCGCAGAGCGGACTTATACCCCCACAAGCCCTTTGTCAGAATGCAAGTGCTATAAGTGTAGGATGTGTTTGTAACTAATATTGAGGTAATACGTAGCATTTGCATGAAGTTTCAAGATTCCAGGTCGCTTGGTTTTTGAGTTTAGAGTCCAGAAATGAAAATTGAACAAAAATTGACTGTGACCTTGACCTTTGACCTATATGACCCACAAACAATAGGGCACTTCCTTGGATAATAAGCAACATTTGCATAAAGTTTCATGCTTGTAGGTCACTTGATTCTCAAGTTAGAGTCCGGAAACGAAAATTGAACAAAAATTTTCTGTGACCTTGACCTTTGACATATGTAACCCAAAAACAATAGGGCACTTCCTTGGGTCATAAGGAACATTTGTATAAAGTTTCATGATTCTAGGCCACTTGGTTCTTGAGTTAGAGTCTGGAAACGAAAATTGAAGAAAGGCTGACTGTGACCTTGACCTTTGACCTATATGACCTAAAAACAATAGGGCACTTCCTTGTCTCATAAGGAACATTTGTTTAAAGTTTTATGATTGTAGATCATTTGGTTCTTGAGTTAGAGTCCGGAAACGAAAAGGTCTACGGACGGATGGATGGACGGACGGACGTACAGACAGACAGACATGGTGAAACCAATATACCCAAATAGCACCTAGATCTACTAATGATGGAGAGCAATCATGCCATGTATACTTGCAACCTGGCTTTTTGGTATGTTTCCACTTTTCTACCAGATTCAATTCAGTATCAATGACATATAGATTTATTGAGAAATACACAATGATTGATTGAATTGATTGAATTGAGTTTAACGCCGCTTTCAACATTATTTCAGTTATATCACGACGGCTGGAGCACCTAACAATGGTTTCCTGGTACTTCTCTAACCAGTACAACCATCACATCCTTTCCTAGCCTCCAGCTGCTATCTCACATAGGTCTACGATTATCAACCCATTGGTGAGAGACAAATAATCGGAAAGAATGAGTGCCGCCGTCGGGGATCAAACCCATGACCTCTGGATTGACGAGAAATAAACAATTATTGTCTGTACCACTGAAATGTTTATGAACAAAGACCCTGAATCAATTTAATCCTTGTCTATATATATATAAAAGTTTCATCACTTTAAACATCAGTTGTACATAACTTGAGTCTATACACCATTTTATACATGTATTTACATTCTCAGCTTTTCTTCAGTGTCTTTCTGATCAAAGCCATTCGCTGAAATTATACGAAGTGCTTGTGATAAACAAATGATAAACAAATGTCCCTAAAACAGTACATAATATTCAGACGTTTAACCTTCATATAATGCCATGAACCTTGGCAGATGACCTTGACCCTGGAATCAACAGATTCATCATCAATGTGATTATCCAAATAATGTGCACTGTTTTCAATAGGCATAAAGTATTCTAAAATTTTGATTAATTTTACAAATCCAGGGTTCGGTGCAAGACTGTAGTAAGTGTATATACATTGTATATACACTTACTACAGTCTTGCACCAAACCAACAAAATATTTGACATAAAAATTTGACCTAGATCTTTGTATTCAAGTTCAAGTTCAACATTTTATTTCATTCTTATCAACAAACAGTTGATACAAGAATATAACATTTTAATAGAATTAGTATAATAATCCTTATCACGTGAATGGGGTTAGCAATGTAAATAAAATATGGATATGATTAATTAATTTAGAGACAAGGGTTGAATGAAGTCAGGGGGTATATGCTGTTATCCCAAATGCTTATAAAAACAGGTTTATAGACTGATGAATGTCAGACTTTTGTCACACATGCATTATCTAGGTCAGTTTCTATATATATAGTATCTTCTGTGTAGGTAATTCCAATTACGTCATCATGTAGTCTAGCCTTGTGTCTAATTAATGAGATCTATCATTATGCCAAATATGAGTATTTTTTTTTCTGGGGAAGGCTACAATGAAACTGCAATTTTAAAATTGTTAGTTAAGTTTTTTTTTCTTGGTCTGTCAGATAAATGGAAAAATAGACAGATAGCAAAAAAGTATTCAATGTAATTTTATGATTGAGAAAACATTGTGAAAAAAGAAGAAATTGCTTCTGACAAGCAATTTCTTCTTTTTCCACACCATTTTCTACCCTACTGAATGGTTATTTTTCAAATTAAATCCAATTTAAATTTTCGTCTGCAAAACCTTCTCTTTGGACAGGTTCAAAATTTTGAAAAACAGGAAAGTGTTAACTACTGATACAGTTTAACGAAATTCCTTAATGGTTATCTTTTTACCATTTTCAATTACCCGTAGACCTGTGATTATAGGTGAGTTTATACCCGAGAAAATGTTGTTTAACAAGAGGGCAATATTTTCCTCCAACAAAGGACAGTTTTCCTTGAAATCACATGGACTTTTCATTACGGTCTAGACCCTCTTTCAATAACCAGTTCAGAACCAGTTTAAAATTTCAAAAGAAGAGCGTCACCTACAGCTGCATATGCTTGGCTGTTTGGTGCTGGAAAATGGATAAAAAAAATCTTAGGTTAAAAAGGGGCATAATTTGCACTAAAAGCATCTATAGTTATCCCCCTCGATAGTGTAAATTCCTCTTTTGTGAAATATGTGTACTAAGCTTCAAGTCAATGCCTTCAGTAGAAATAGAGATATCACAAAAATGTCGAAGTTTTCACAAGACAATGACAAACAACAACAATGACCACGCCTATGCTATAGCAATACCTTGAGTTTTATTCAAACACAGCTGAGCTAAAAATGAACAAGAGGGCCGTTGGCCCTGGGTCGCTCACCTGAGAAAAAAGCTTCATTACCTAGGTATGTCCATGCAACCACAGAAAAAGAGATTTTCACTTATTAAATCAGATAACATTTGAATTAATCCCCCCCCTCTGCTCCTCTCCTGGTCATTATTGATTTAAGCTTTTTTCATAAAAGGTCTGTGATCAGCTAATCTATGCCAGATATACAGACTGAGTCTGAGACTTTAAAAGTTTTCTTTAATGAGTTGATCAATCCATGTCAAATATAAAGGCTGTAGGGATTCAAAATTCTCAACAAAGCACTCCCCCTCCCCCAAGTTGCTCTGCACCTGGTGAATCTACAGTCATGATTTTAGCTAATTCAATTAATGTCCAAATGCTGATCATCCATACCAATTATCAAGTCTGTAGGGCTCCTGGTTCTTTAGAAGAAGTTTAAAGATTTCAAAAATGATCCAAAGTACTACCCCCTCCCCAAGACACTCAGCACCTGGTGACCCTACAGTCATGATTTTAGCTATTTTTATAAATGTCAATATATTGATCACCCATGACAATTTTCAAGTCTGCAGGGTTCCTGATCCAGGAGAAGAATAAGGTTAAAGATTTCAAAATTGATTCAAAGTACTACCCCCTCCCCCCTAATGCTCCGCATCTGGTGGCCCTACATTCATGATTTTAGCTATTTTATTTTAGAGCCATATGCTTATCATCCATGCCAATATTGAAGTCTGTAGGGCTCCTGGTTCTTTAGAAGATGAAGGTTAAAGTTACAAAATTTTCACAAAAGTACTATCCTCTCCCCCCTGGTGCTCCGCACCTGGTGGCATTACAGTCATGATTTTAGCTATTTTTATTAAGGTCTATGAGCTGATCCTCCATGCCAATTTTTAAGACTGTAGGGCTTGTGGTTCAGAAGAAGAAGAAGGTTAAAGATTACAAAATTTTCACAAAAGTACTACCCTCTCTCCCCTGGTGCTCCGCACCTGGTGAATCTACAGTCATGATTTAAGCTATTCATATAAAGGTCCATATGCTGATCATCCATGCCAATATTCAAATCTGTCAGGCTCCTGATTCAGAAGAAGAAGAAGGTTAAAGATTACAAAATTTTCACAAAAGTACTACCCCCTCCCCCCTGGTGCTCCGCACCTGGCAGCCCAACAGATATGATTTTAGCTATTTTTATAAAGTCTATGAGCTGATCATCCATGCCAATTTTCAAGTCTGTAGGGCTCCTGGTTCCGAAGAAGAAGAAGCTTAAAGATTACAAAATTTACCCAAAGTACTACCCCCTCCCCCCTGCTACTCCGCACCTGGTGGCCCAAAAGATATGATTTAAGCTATTTTAATTCAGGTCTATGAACTGATCATCCATGCCAAGTTTTAAGTCTGTAGGACTACTGGTTGAGAAGAAGAAGAATTTTAAAGATTTTCTTAAAATTTCACCTTTTGTTGCCATGGCAACCAGAGTTTTTCATGGATTTCAAATCTTTTAGCTATTTTTGAAGGGGACCACCTAAGCAACATTTCTGTAAAATTTGGTGTTAATTGGCCTAGTAGTTTAGGAGGAGATGTCGTTTAAAGAAATTGTTGACGGACGCCGGACGACGGATGACGACCAACGACCGACAGCCGGACGCCGGACGAAAGGTGATCACAATAGCTCACATGAGCACTTCGTGCTCAGGTGAGCTAAAAAATAATTGAGCAACATATGGTGTAAAGAGTACCTGTTTGTGAGCCTCTGTAGCATTTGCTTTCTTATAAGGTCTGAGTTCATCAGTACCGAACCCTGGTATCCACATACCCCACCCTCTCTCTGGAATAAACAACAACTTGTGAAATTTTGAATTTTTTTCATTTTAGATGTGTCGATCAAGATACATGTTTTCTGATAGGCTAAAAAACTTATGGTAGTGGACCCGTAAAAGTTCCGCAACATTTAGGACCACATGTTCTTTCACAATGTAAACCGAGGTTTCCTAATGAAAATCATTAGAAAACCTCGGTGAACACTGTTAAAGTTCATTTCTCCCGAAACATTGCGGAACTATTACAGGTCCACTACCTTGATTCCTCAATGAAAACAATTTTTAGTATGCAGCTATTTTTTCAAAGCTTCTGCATAAAGTAGTCTTATCTATTTAATCATGCATAAATCTTTACATTTTTGCCTCATGCTTTATAGAGAATAATATGTAAGTGTCTTAAAATATAAATGTTATCTGGTCTAGGTTCGGAGAATTAATCATGACAAGGCTTTACACTGTTTTTGACAAATAACATCCAGATTTCTTTCATTGAAACTTAGTCATCTTAGCAGGGGCCTATTAAATCCATAGCATTCCCATATCATTCACATATGCAATGACATGGTTTTAGAAATTCTCATCATTCAATAATTGCAATCTAATGAAATAAAGAATTTTGATTGGTTTAAATCGCATCACGTGGGGAAATCCATTGCACTTTATTTCTGTATAAAATGCAATAGGTCTATCGGGAAACCCCCGACCTTTGATCTGCATGTCCTGTGTTTTAGGAACTCGAAAACCCCTCGTTCCCCTTCCATATCGTAATATTGCTATTTAATATAATAGAATATTTTCGAAAGAATTCATGATTAAAAGCATGCAGTTCAGATTCTGAGTCGATGTTTACAGCGAGTCGACGAAGACCACCAAGCAACCCTCTCAGCTAAGCCCGATCACGATAGTTTCGGTTTTAAATGCAGAATAACTTGTCAAAATTATGTTTAGATCATAAGTACCTCTACGAATGTCAAATTGTCTTTTGTTTGTGTACCATTTGTTTAACTTTATGCCGTTTAACTTCGATAGCGAGAAAAAATACACGATCTAAAAATAGATTGTGTAATACACGCAGAAAGTAGACTCGAAACTTCAATGTTTAGCCGAGTATTTTAATAGTTTCTTAGACCAAGGGGATTGCAATTATAAGGGCAGAGTGTCTTTTTCACAGCGTTTATAGGGGTATATAAAGTGCAATTGCCTTAGCACATGGCTTAAACATAACGCCCTACGGGCGTTATTTGCCATGTGCTAAAGCAATTGCACTTTATACCCCAATAAACGCAGTGAAAAAGACACTCATCCCTATAATGTTCACATTTTGTCATGTATTTATTTCAAAATAGTTTGTGTAAGTTCTATTGAACAAAATCTTATTAAGTCGCTTTAGAACACCCGAATGTGATGTTTCTCATGCTGGATAGAAGCTTAAGGTAGTGGACCCGTAATATTTGCGCAACTTTTCGGGAGTAATTGACTTTTACAGTGTTAACCAAGGTTTCCTAATGATTTTCATTTTCATTAGGAAACCTTGGTTGACACTGTGAAAGAACTTGGGTCCGAAATGTTTCAGAACTATTACGGGTCCAATACCTTAAAGCCATTTCTACCTTATTCTACAGCTGGATTTAACTAGAGCTTGCTATTATTTAATTAATGATAATAATGACTACTTATGGTACACACCTAAATGCAGTTGCACATCTTTGACATCTAATGATGATGCTTTCCTATGTTTGGCTAGTTTACACGATGCAGTGACCACACTTTCAATGAAATCATCAGCTATTTGCATAAGCACCTACAAGTAAACATTATAAGAATATAAGTCAAACCTGCCTTAGCAGCCACCTGTATTCAACAGACACAATGCATTCAGTAAGCAACAACTCAGTTACAAAATGAAGCAATTAAAAGAAAATTTACCAGTAACCACCTGTCTTAAGGAAGTGGACCCATAATAGTTCGGCAACCTCTTGGAAGTCATGAACTTTAACAGTGTTGGTCAAGGTTTCCTAATGAAAATCATTAGGAAACCTCTGTTTACACTGTTAAAGTTCATAACTTCCAAAACTTTGCGGAACTATTACGGGTCCACTGCCTTAAGTAGGCACTTTTTAAGGTCCCTTAGGCACTTGCTTAATACAGGTTGGACTGCAAAAGACAAATTTTATAAAATATCTTTGACTTTCTTGCAACTTCAATGGTCATCCAGAAAACTAGTGTCAAACAAACAAATGATTGACTTTCAAATTGTGACCTTGAACTTTCACCAAAATTAATAACTGACCAAAATATTAAGAAATTCAAATATGGCAGTTAAGATCCTGACCAAAAAAAGATACTGACTTTAAGCATGACCTTGACCTTAGTGATACAGTAATAGATCCTTAAAATGGCAGCACATCAACTGCTTGAAAACTTATGAAATAATTTCACTTTCATCTTGATGTGTCCTCGAATTAAGTCTGATGATGGAGGAGAGTGATATGCAAAAGGTAAAATCCGAAGGGGGCGCCCGAGAATTTGGCTTTGCGTATAACTCCTCCACCATCAGACTTTATTCATAGACACCTCAGCGCGAAAATGAAATTATATCCTAATTCTGCAATTAATTTTATTTTATCCTCTTCCGGGTGTAAAATAGAATTAAAACACATCATTTAGCATATGGGCTATACGACGTCAAAAGAATCAGCGTTTGCGCTAAAAATGATGTTGAGAAAAAAATGGGCAGAATTATCTGTGAACACAGTTAAAATACATGACATATGAATTTTATTGCTAATTAAGTTCTATGTAATTTCTTCTTATTTCAAATATGCCTTTTATGCCATTGTGTTATAATGTTGAATACTGTAAAAGAACTTACAATATTTTAGCATTCGGTTATCAATAAACATAATCCAACAAGTGAGTCAATTCTACTATTTTCAGATTGTAGCTATCAATCAAAATTGTATTGGACAATCATATCACACATTGAAGCAGTTATTTTGTACAATTTTGTTTCAAAATTTTAGTTGATGAGCACTTTCAATATCATAACTACAGCTTGAATACTTTCTAATGCCAAACCTTCTCTGATGAGTCTGTTTGTCAAAATTTCAGATCTATTCAACAAAAAAGTTTTTGTACATAACATTTGCTTGTATATTTACTAGTTATTTTGAGAGGAAACCAAATTATAATTTGGGGGAATTTATTGAGCAAGGATTAAATGATGGTAACAGGCAATCTATCCTGTTTCAAGAATCTTCTCCCCAAATACTGTATTTCCCCCATAAAACGCGCCTTCCCTAATAGTAGCACCCCTACATTTTTCAGTTAAAACAAGAGATGTTTTTAAAATATTTATGTCCCCACCCCCTAAAAGCAGGTCAATAGTCTAATCTTTGTCAATCAACATAATAACTTACAAAATATGAGAACAGTTATGGTTCTTGTGTATTGCACTTCTCCTCAATGAGATCTGTCCACCAATGAAGTTTCATGATTCCAGCTTGCATACTTTATAAGATATGCTCCAGACAAAAAAAGGTGTATGAACGGCCCAACTGACTGACGGACCAACACACAAGTGCAAAGCAATATACCCCCTCTTCTTCGAAGGGGGATATTAAAATAATGACTTTATGTGCCTAAATTTTAGAATAATTTTTTTGACTTCTACTCTAATTTGATGATTGTTCAGAGGAAATTCACCTCAAATTAAAGGGAAAAGGGCATAAAAGACATCCATTCAATTTTTTTTATCAGTATATGCATACTAAATAAAAGCTCCCAAACCATGTAATGTATAGCTCCTGGGAATGTTTATTACCAGAAATAAGGTATGAAAATTCAGACTCCCTGACCCCTTTTTTTAGTTTGGACTCCTTGATTTCATAAGTTGGGAGTCTGTTGAGCCCTTTCTTTTTGTACACCTATGGCTGGATTTAAAAAGCTTCTTACTTCTTCTACATCTTCATCCAACTGCTCCATGGGATCAACTTCTTTAACAAGTTCCTGGAGACGTCGCTTGTCTAACACTTTTGCATCTACTGTTACCGATGACGGTATTGTGGAATGGTTTGGAGTGACTGTCTGGCGTATCCCCAGACCAGGCTGCGCCATATTTACCACCTGTTGGGATGTGCCAGTAAGGACTGTACTGTTTGTTACAACCTACAAAATTAATCATGAACACAATTTCTTTTTCATATACATGTTAACTTCATATTAATACTACTTTTATAAACAGTCATATACCATTTGCTTTAACCCTTTGCTGTTTAACCCCGGCTTTTTACGTGCCTGTGATTTTATAATTGAGAAAACATTGCCAAAAAAGAAGCAATTTCTGCTTTTTCCACACTTTTTTCCACCCTACAGAATGGTTATTTTTCAAATTAAATCCACTTTAAATTTTCGTCTGCAACACCTTTGAAATTGGATAGGTCCAAAATTTTGTAAAACAGGAAAGGATTAACACACATCATTGAAAAAATGAATGCTTTGCAGGGCTCATGTTTGACCCTTAAACAAGGTTTTTGACCCCCTAAAATCTGAAAATATCCCATTTTGACCCCTAAAACTTTCTTTCGTAAGGGTCATTTTGACCCCTTTAATTTTCAAAATTATAATCTTGATTCTGCTGCAAATTATAAATGTAATAGAATACATTGTCTCCCCCATATCTTGATAGGAGATTCATATGAATCTCTTGTCAAGAATTGAAGGAGAAAATAAAGAAGTCAATTGGCATTACCTGGAAATGGTTACTTATTATCACCACTTTATTGTTTTGACCCCTTCAACAGTAGTTTTGACCTCTAGGAATTTATAGTCATGGGGTCAATAAATCCTGAATTTGAAAAGCTAGCACAAACCCTGGTTTTGGTCCTTTAAGTAGAGGTAGACAGCAACACCAGTCCTCAGTTCCAATGCCCGTGTTTTGGAGGACATTCAATGCTGCAGGTTGTTCTGGCCTGCAAAATTTTATTATTCAGCGACCTCAGTTAACACTTTGAAAGTCAAATCTTTTCTGTATATAGTGAGTATATAATTTTGTCTCTATGAAACACTTGTAGAAAAAACAAAATCGTTCACTACACTGTCTGAAATTGCCTCAATGGCTCATATGCAATACTAAATTTTTTACTGTAATGTACATATTTAAAATTGCTCATAAGCAATCAGCAGGACCTGTACCAAGGGTAGAGGACTGGTGTAGGCTTGATTCAACCGGTCATGCCTTTGACAAAACTAAGTCTTTCAAACCCTGCTATAGGCATGTGTTAATAGCAAAACCTGGGCATACACAGGGAGACAACATTGATTAATTAGTGAATCTATGTGCCATTCACGCCTAACCTTTTATTTTGCACATAAATACTCAACCTGGTCTGATACACTTTAAATAATTTAGATTAATAAGGATCTTTTTCTGCATATTTTCTAAAACTTTCATAAATGAATACTGTTTAATACCCATGAGAGTTTAATTTTTAAGAATTTATGCAATTATAAGTAACACTGCATAAAATTAATCATGTCTGACATTAATATAGAGCATAGCTGAAGACATTGAACTTATTCCCATTTTTAATTTTGTGACAATATAATTTTACCAAGCAATGTCAGAGTAATCAAAAGTGATTGTGCAAGGACAAGTGAGAAAATTCTGTATTTCCACTACCCTGGATACAGTATCTAGTACAGGGTTCGACACTAAGGGCAGTTCGGGAGTCAGAGAATCCTTGTTTATCAGTTGGGACTCCTTCATTTGGCAAGTAAGGAGACCAATGGACCCCCAGTATCATATGAGAATATTTTGAAAAACAAATGCATAGGGCATGCAGTTTCCTTTTCAACTCTTTTAAAACAGTAGATTGCTCACTACATAAGTTCTTGAAGATAACATTAGCTTGCATCTAGTAGTATTTGAAAGATAATCTTTATTTTGGGGGAAAAACTTGTTGAAAAGAAGAAATTGCTTGAAATAAGCAATTTCTTCTTTTCCGCAGTGTTCTCCTACAGGGATAATTCTAGCTCAGAATATGGTAGGAAAGAGTACCTCATTTAGCCAAATCTGCTGAAAAATTAAGAGTTTTTAGCGAGAAATTCTACCAAATACTTGACAGTGATTTACATTTTACTTTAAGATTTTTCTCAGTTAGGCCAGTTTCAATGAGATTTCTGTCAGAAAAATTAGAGAATCTCTCGATATCTCACTCCAAAATGATCCCTGCTTCTATTACAAAAAGTTAGACTCCTTAGTTTGAGCTTGGACACCATGATGTCCAATGGACTCCATACTCAAAGCGGCTAGTCTCGATCCCTGATACTGGATTAAATTCTTACATTTCCAGTTATTTGTTGTGAAATTCCTCCTGGTACCGGTGATGAGGCACTTACTCCAACAAAACTGTTTGGTGTAGATGTCATCTTGAAGATTATATGCTACATCATATTTACTACATGTTGTCTGTAAATAAAACATAATTTACGGACATGAATTATAAATGTTTATGATTTGTTTGTTTGTATGAGGTTTATCACTAAGGCTGAATAGGGGCTTTGAAAATCACAATAAAGAAAGTTTACTATTGCAGTATTGATATTGTGATACAATCACTATCATCACAAATTAATTTCAATATCCCCCTACAATCAATTTCCTGACACCTAAGGGTTTTTAAGTTCTGAGGAGTTCAACACCTGAATGACAGCACATGGTGCATTGTCAAATGATAACAAATTAATTTAACAATAATTTTATGACAAAAACAAGAGGGCCTTTGGCGCTGGTCTGCTCACCTGAGTCAAAGCACCTATAGATAACTTGCATTACTTTTGATTCAGATGATAAAGTTATTGAGCTGTAACAAATTTATTTGTAAAGGAAAATAATCTTATGGTCAGACCAGTAAGATTCCACAGTCACAGTTTTACTATTTCCGTTTGAAAATACAAAATCAAAAATGGAATTATTATCAGTCGTTGGTTTTTGCATAATCATTTTACAAGAGAATATCTGGGATAACTTTAGTACAACATTTTTATGCGTATCTTTGATATCCACAACCAAAGGACGGAAGCTGGACAAAGGGTGATCACAGTACCTCACCTGAGCACTTTGTGCTCAGGGTGAGCTTAAAAAAAGTTCAAATGTTAAAATTGACCTGAAGTACTACCCTCTCCCCCTTTCGCTCTGCACCTGGTGGCCAAACAGTCATAATAGCTGTTTAAATTAAGTTCTATGAGCTGATTATTCTATATCAAATGAAAAAGCTGTAGGAATTCAGGTTCAGTAGAATTTTCAACAATTGTTAAATTTACCACAAAGCACTGCCCCCTCCCCTTGGGTCTCTGCCCCTGGTCACAAAACAATCATGACTATATCTATTTTGATTAACTCATATGAGCTGATGACTCATGCCAAATCTATAGACTGTAAGGTTCCTACTTCATCATCAGAAGAAAGTTTGAAATTTCAAAATTGACCCGAAATACTATCCTCTCCCCCAGTGCTCTTCACATGGTAGCCAAACATTAATGGTTATAGCTGTGTAAAATAGGATCTATGAGTTGATCATCTGTGTCAAATATAAAGGTTGTAGGGATTCTGGTTCATCAGAAGAAGAAGGTTATGGATTTAAAAAAAAATCCGCTCCGCACCTGGTGGCCCAACAGTTAAATTTAGATTATAGATTCTAATTGTGGTCCATATGCTGATCATCCTTGCCATTTTTCAAGTCTGTAAGGCACATGGTTAATCAGAAGAAGGAGGTTAAAGATTTAAGAATTGCTCTGAAAAGCTACCCTTTGGCCCCCTGGTGCTCTGCACCTGGTGGCCAAGCATTCATGATTTTAGCTATTTCAGATAGGGTCTATGAGCTGATCATTCATATCAAATATAAAGGCTGTAGGGATTCTGGTTCATCAGAAGAAGACAAAGATTCCAAAATTTTCAACAAAGAACAAAGCACATCATGCTCAGGTGAGCTTATAATACAGTTATCCCTTTCTTATAATATTTCTTATCAACCAACTTTTCTGTTGGAGTTTCAAACACAATATATTTATAGTCAGGGGCCTTGTCTCAAATACTAGACCAAACTGCTTAAATTTTTCAGAACTAAAATATCCATCTGAACTTCCACAACAAAACTAGTTTTGAAAAATATCAAACCTAATATTAACCATTTTTGCCAGTTTTACCTGTTCCATTTCATGAATTGATCATTTCATTAGCAGCAGAGCATACCCTTTATTTTTTTGTTTCAGAAATTAGAGGTATAACGATTTGAATTCACATATTTCTACCATTCCAGTGTATGGAGGTTTAAAGTGAACAAGAATCTGACACCCATTATCATATCATCTGCTTTCATCGGTCAAATATTTTCTTCTATAAGAGGACAGTTAGATCAAAAAGACTGTTTTGCCTGATAAGAACCCTTCCACTGAAACAAGAGGGCCATAGTGGCCCTTAATCGCTCACCTGAAAGAACTGTCTAAAATTTTCAAAAGAAGTATGAGAAAAAGAATGATGAATGACTGAGCTAAACAAAGCTGTTGCTTCTATACAACTTGTGAATCCTTTTTTTTTCACAATTTTAAGGTTGACTAACAAGGATTTTTATAATCAATTTTGTGACCTAGTTTTTGACCCCAGATGACCTAATTTCGATCTCATCCGAGATTTCATCTTGACAATCATTCTGACCAAATTTCAGGTTGATTGGCCAAAAATTGTGGCCTCTAGAGTACAAACAAGGTTTTTCTTAGATTTGACTCTGTGACCTAGTTTTTGACCCCAGATGACCCAATTTCAAACTTATCCGAGATTTCATCAAGACAATCATTCTGACTAAATTTCAGGTTGATCGAGCAAAAAATGTGGCCTCTAGAGTGCATACAAGGTTTCTCTAAGATTTGACCCTGTGACCTAGTTTTTGACCCCGGTTGACCCAATTTCAAACCATTTCAAGATTTCATCAAGAAAATCATTCTGACCAAAATTCAGGTTGATCAGGCAATAAACATGCCCACTAATGTGCCTACAAGGTTTTTCTAAGATTTGACCCTGTGACCTAGTTTTTGACCCAAGTTGACCCAATTTCAAACCCATTCAAGTTTTCATCAAGACCATCATTCTGACCAATTTCAGGTTGATCAGCCAAGAAAAGTAGCCTCAAGAAAGCAAACAAGGTTTTTCTTAGATTTGACCCTGTGACCTAGTTTTTGACCCCAGTTGAACCAATTTCAAACTCATTCGAGATATTATCAAGACAATCATTCTGACAAAAATTCAGGTTGAATGGGCAAAAAATGTGGCCTCTAGAGTGCATACAAGGTTTTTCTAAGATTTGACCCTGTGACCTAGTTTTTGACCCCAGTTGACCCAATTTCAAACTTGTCTGAGATTTTATCAAGACAATCGTTCTGACCATAATTCAGGTTGAACGGGCAAAAATTGTAGCCTCTAGAGTGCATACAAGGTTTTTCTTAGATTTGACCCTGTGACCTAGTTTTTGACCCAAGTTGACCCAATTTCAAACCAGTCCGAGATTTCATCAAGACAATCATTCTTACCAAAATTCAGGTTGATCAGACAAAAAATGTGACCTCTAGAGTGCATACAAGGTTTTTCTAAGATTTGACCCCGTGACCTAGTTTTTGACCCCATTTGACCCAATTTCGAACTTGCCCAGATTTTATCAAGACAATCATTCTGACCAAATTTCAGGTTGATTAGGCGAAAAATGTGGCCTCTAGAGTGCATACAAGGTAAATGTTGACGACACACGACCGACGACGAACGACGGACATCCACCCAACCACAAAAGCTCACCTTGAGCACTTTGTGCTCAGGTGAGCTAAAAATGCCACAGTTTTTGCAAAGTAAACTCACATTCCAGTGGGAATATTTTGAGTGGCCCTGGAAATATTCATTTCATGCAGAAAAGAAAAATCAGTATTGAAATCAAGCCAATAATATCATTTACAATTTCTTAATTAGGAAACAGATGACATAGTGGAATTTACTGAAATCTGATTAGATGATATATCCAATAGCCGTACGTCACTTATTGCAATCATTGCATGCAAAAATTGGTTGTTTTGCATCTACAATGTTTCTGTTAACTAATCGTATACACAAGAACCTAAGGAGTTTTAAAGTTTTGAATCAAATGGTAGAAAACAAGTGACCAAAACATACAGTGACTGGAAATAGATTGTGTCTGCATATATCACGATAGAATCAGTTATATGTTATCTTGTTTATTTTCAATGTTAATGTATGTAGAATCTCTCCTAATAGACAGTGTTCCCACAGCTTAAGAATTGTGTAACAATGTCTACAAGCAACTCCTCTTATAAATGTTTCCACCTACCTTTAAGAACCTGAAACGGTCCAAAACATAGGCCGTTTTAGGTAATTAGTTATAGTCATTAATCAAATGTTAATTATAAACGAGTTATTTTGTCGACAATGCTAGCATTGAATATTCAAAAACATTGTTAAAAAGTCTTAACTAAACATGCTCTTAGGATTTTTGAGGACCCCTTTCCATCCGTAAATCGAAAGTAAACTCTTGTCATGCTGAACCTGGAATATTCCTGCCTTAGCAGGAGCTATGGACAAACATCAACCTGCACACCTACTGGACTATTAGACTCTTTAACCTTTTCTCTTTTACTTGCAGTATGACACAAATTGAAAAGCATACTGATGATTGTTTTTACAGGTGTTTTGGGAGACCACTCTCACCACTGTCCTGCATAGCTTTGTTGGTTTAACCCTTTGCTGTTTAATCCCTGCTTTTTACGTGCCTGTGATTTTATAATTGAGAAAACATTGTGAAAAAAGAAGAAATTGCTTCTGACAAGCAATTTCTTCTTTTTCCACACTATTTTCTACCCTACTGAATGATTATTTTTCAAAATTTAACCCACTTTAAATTTTCGTCTGCAAAACCTTTGAATTTGGACAGGTCCGAAATTTTGTAAAACAGGAAAGGGTTAAATACAATGTCTGACACCTGCGTCAGGCAAGCTCTTCTTTGGCTCAGTGGTTAGTGTATTGGACTTGTAAACCAATTATTTGAATATTGTTGTCTGCGTGGGTTCGACACCAGCTCACGTCGGATATTTTTCAGCTATGCCTTGGTTGAGGATAGTTTGTATGTCACACAGGCACCAGATTTATTTTCAAAACACTTAGGTCATTGATAGATGAATAAATATATTTATAATAATTATGCTTCAAAATAATGAATAATAAATTGAATTGACTAGAAAATAATATTTAGGCTGGGGTTCAAATTTGGTACTTACTCGATTTTCAAACATGGACCGAATGACACAAACTAATTTAACTTCCGCTAAAAAAGCAGTCCCGCTTTTTTGAGAGTTAAGTATTTTTTATATTGGCAATTTTTATAAAAAGTAATAGTCTAATGCGAGCTAAAACCGTGTTGTGCCTTGATGTCAACATAACTTGGAATTTACAGAGCTACAGATAGAGGGGGTATTATGGTTTCAAATTTAAATAATTCAATCATCCTTGCATAGACTCTCTGTTGTTGGTACTCATTTGAATTGTCTAATAGAGACTATTCAAATGAGTACCCAATACATAGGGTTTCATTGTGAAGTAAAGTTTTTAGACTGGCTTTACCCCCTCTTATCTGGACCCCTAAATTTAGAAGTGTTTCCTTTCCATCTTTACCATGAATCAGGGTGGTTGGCGAGAACTGGTACTTGGTGGGAATTGTTCTTTAACCAGTACATTGTACACAAGGTTGTAGTGAAAGTGCATATTTAGATGTTTCATAAAGGGTACCAGTCTAATTGTATGTTGCATCATGAGTTACCTATCGTTGCTGGTGCCCAGCCCGAGTGGGGCAAGCCATGAGGTTTACTG
The DNA here is from genome assembly GCA_948146395.1 of Fragum whitleyi. Taxonomy (NCBI): domain Eukaryota; kingdom Metazoa; phylum Mollusca; class Bivalvia; order Cardiida; family Cardiidae; genus Fragum; species Fragum whitleyi. The sequence continues at coordinate 46,010,215 of OX411546.1, forward strand.
ACAGTAGCTTTCAAAGAGTGAAGACCTTCAAGTCTAGCACTGACGAAAACTCCATGTGGATTGTTACACTTTATTGGTGTCAGAATGGTAACAAGAACCCATTCAATGAATTATTGCATACAATTTTGGTTTATTTTCAAGAACGACAGCTCTGCACAAAAAAAAAAACAAGAGGGCCATAGTGGCCCTTAATCGCTCACCTGAATGAACTGTCTAAAATTTTCAAATGAAGTATGAGAAATAGAATGATGAATGACTGAGCTAAACAAAGCTGTTGCTTCTATACAAATTGAGAATCCTTTTTTTACAATTTTAAGGTTGACTAACAAGGATTTTTATAATTGATTTCGTGACCTAGTTTTTGACCCCAGGTGAGCAAATTTCGAACTCGTCCAAGATTTCATCTAGACAATCAATTTGACCAAATTTCAGGTTGATTGGCCAAAAATTGTGGCCTCTAGAGTGCAAACAAGGTTTTTTTTAGATTTGACCCTGTCACCTAGTTTTTGACCCCAGATGACCTAATTTCAAACTTGTCCGAGATTTCATCAAGACAATCATTCTGACCAAATTTCAGGTTGATCGAGCAAAAAATGTGGCCTCTACTGTGCAAACAAGGTTTTTCTTAGATTTGACCCTGTGACCTAGTTTTTGACCCCAAGTGACCCAAGTTTATACTCGTCTGAGATTTCATCAAGACAATCATTCTGAGCAAAATTCAGGTTGATCGGGCAAAAAATGTGGCCTCTAGAGTGATAACAAGGTTTTTCTTAGATTAGATCCTGTGACCTAGATTTTGACCTCAGTTGACCCAATTTCGAACTCATTTGAGATTTCATCAAGACAATCATTCTGACCAAATTTCAGGTTGATTGGGCAATAAACGTGGCCACTAGAGTGCCTACAAGGTTTTTCTAAGATTTGACCCTGTGACCTAGTTTTTGACCCCAGTTGACCCAATTTCGAACTTGTCCGATATTTCATAAAGAAAATCATTCTGACCAAAATTCAGGTTGATCGGGCAAAAAATGTGGCCTCTAGAGTGCATACAAGATTTTTCTTAGATTTGACTCTGTGACCTAGTTTTTCACCCCAGTTTACCCAAATTTGAACTTGTCCAAAATTTCATCAAGACAATCATTCTGACCAAATTTCAGGTTGATTGGGCAATAAACGTGGCCACTAGAGTGCCTACAAGGTTTTTCTTAGATTTGACCCTGTGACCTAGTTTTTGACCCCAGTTGACCCAGTTTTGATCTTGTCCGAGATATCAAGACAAACATTTTGACCAAATTTCAGGTTGATCGGGCAAAAAATGTGGCCTCAAGAGTGCATACAAGGTTTTTCTTAGATTTGACCCCGTGACCTAGTTTTTTGACCCCAGTTGACCCAGTTTCAAACTGTCAGAGATTTCATCAAGTCAATCATTCTGACCAAAATTCAGGTTGAAGGGGTGAAAAAGGTGGCCTCTAGATTGCATACAAGGCTTTTCTAAGATTTTACCCTGTGACCTAGTTTTTGACCCCAGTTGACCCAATTTCAAACTTGTCCGAGATTTCATCAAGACTATCATTCTGACCAAAATTCAGGTTGAACTGGCAAAAAATGTGGCCTCTGGAGTGCAAACAAGGCAAATGTTGACGACGGACGTCGCACGACGGACATCCACCTTACCACAATAGCTCACCTTGAGCACTTCGTCCTCAGGTGAGCTAAAAATACCAAAACAAAAATGTCTCACTTGCTTCCATGTGGTGTCTTAAAAATTTCTAAATACACTTGATTCCAAATTGTTTGAAAATTCACCACATTCTTTATTTCTGCAGTCATTCAATTAAATAAAGTTTTCTTTGGGAACAAAAAATAAATTTGGCCACAAACACTTGTCCATTTCGACATTGCATTGACAGCCCCGAAGTTTCACATGTGACTGACTTGACACACATGGCATAGGTACTCAGACCTGCTGCATGCTTACATGAAGCCAACTTTTTTAAGAAAGGGGGGGCAGGAGAAGTGAGGCTTGTATGAAATAATCTTTGGTGGAGTTTGAAACAGCAGCTGACAAATTTGCCATCACGTGGAGGAAAAGCAAAATGACGCGGAGCAGTAACTCGATGCATTCAGCACAGTACTGTTAAGACGTACAACAAACTTTTGCGATGAATTATCCAGGAGGAGCTGATCGGGTAACATGGGCCTTTGTGACTGAAGTGTTTCCCCCTCCTCACAATGTCCTGGTAAATTGACAAGATGAATGAGACAAACTTGGGCTTGCATGCTGTTTGCTGTTTACTTCTGTAATGAATTTCTGCCTGTTGCCAGAAGCATATGCAAGTACAGACTTTGGTTGTGACAGCCAATGCAGAGGAATCAGGAATCGACATTAATTTGCAGAAGAGTACAGCCAAGAGTCAAGCAGAACATGTTTCGTCAAGGCCATAAAGAAGAAATAGAACTTCGTCAATTGAGTAAACCAGAACAGTGATCCCTCTCTTTTACACCATCTACAGAGCCCCAACTGTATGTAGCCACCAAGGATTCTCACGGCTGTATCGGCAGCAGCTACTGTAACCTGAGAGGCTTAGGTTGGGGAGGTGAACCACAGCTGGTAATCTTATATAGTTGCATGACTGGGACACTTACTGTTTGGCAGCGCATGGGCTGACAGTCTTTGGCACAGTTATTGAAGAAAATACTACAAAGAAGTATTGCTGAGAACATGATCACCTCAATGAATACTTATCTTTGGACAAAGATCAGAAGAAGTGACCAGACGACAATGTAACGGATGGCAACCACTGTCTTCAAGAAGTATGATGAACTTTTCTGCTGTTTACCCAATAAAGCTACCTGTTAAGTCACTGAAGCCAAGAATGAATGTCAACTTTAACGTCCAGGCAACACCACCGACTCATGCGTTGACAAAGCAAGAAGATATTCAACTTAAAATTACACAGAACTACAACCTTCAGCTATGGCATAGCCAATAGAGTAACAGAAGACTTCCAACTTCAAATATCTAGAGGAGTTTACCAAGATGTAAAAAAGAGTTCCAGTTCACCTAGAGAGAACTGACAGCTACTGATGTTTAACCAGAGGGACACAAAGTCAAGATTCGCTAACAGCTACAGCCAGTCCTTTTAAGTAGTTGAACATTTTGCAGTGGTAGGGTAGTTCGCTTGATAGGGATACGTTGGTAGTTGGTGTACTGGTTAGAAAGCTAGGAAATGCATTTGGATGCAGAAGTTACTGGCCAACTATCACAAAGCAAACGCTATTAGTGATCTTCATGGACCTACTAGAGTTCAGCACAAGTCATGTCCCTGATGGATGGTTACTGAAATGATGAATGTGTAGTTAAGGTTGAGTAATAAGATAGGTTATGAAAAATGGAAGAAATGATTTCTCAAGAGCGCACAGATCACTCAAGCTTAACATGGTTAAGGTTTAAGGAACCCCAGGGACAAATCACTCTTTGGATGGAGGAGTTGTCACAGTACAATATGATACTTGCCATTGTCCAGGACCCAAAACACAGCAATGCGGACACACTTTCCAGAAGGCCACTGGTTAGTGATGATCATGGAGGGCTAAGTGCTTTGCCTTGTGGGGGATGTTCTTACTGTCAATTTCGCAGATGATACAAACTGGGAATGTTTTATAGAAGAGTGTGACGATACTGTCCTGTTAGTATGTGGGACCAGGAGAGGGCCACCCTGTGAAAGCAATGGATCAGGGCATAACTCTAGTGTACACCAGTATGGGATCAAGTGTTCAGACCCGGAGGCTGTTGGGATCTCAGTGTTAGATCTAGAGGCAGAAATCGGGTCTGTTTGTCGGGAAAATGCTGTTGGGGTAGGAACGCGCAATAAGAATCCAAAATGCTTCAGTGATCAGGAAATGATGAAAACAGGGACACCATTATTGTCATCAAACAGACTGACATTGGGACAACACATTGAAACTGAATGGTTTACTGTTATTTTTCTTTAACATAGTAGGCTTCAGAAGTTTCTAGGTGGTGTAGGTGGTTTCTGAAAGAATGTGCCAACCTACAACATTGCTTGAGTACTCCATTGAAGAAGATCACCTACTGCAACAACTTTTGGATATGGTACTGACTACATGCCACAAGTAACAAGTCTACTCTGATTGGTTCAACTTATTGTACATGATGGTACGATGAGCAGCAGGACAATCAGGGTAACTAAACCAGGATCTGGTGAGTCCTTTTCTTATAAAACTGGGGGGAGGTGGGAGGGGAGTGTAGTGAAAGGGCATTTTTATATGTTTCATGAATTGATTGATTGAATGGAGTTAAACGCTGCTTTCAACATTATTTCAGTTATATCGCGGCGGCTGGAGCACCTAACAATGGATCCCTGGTATTTCTCTCACCAGTACAACCACCACATTCTTTCCTAGCCTCCAGCCGCTATCTCACATAGGTCTACGATTATCAACCCATTGGTGAGAGACAAATAGTCCGAAAGAATGAGTGCCGCCGTCGGGGATCGAATATGTTTCATGAAGGGTACAAGTCTTATTGTATGTTGCATCATGGGTTACCTAATTTTGCTGGTGCCCAGTTGGTGTGGGGCAAGCCATGAGGTTTTCTGACACTCTGACAGTAGCTTTCAAAGGGTGAGGAACTTCAAGTCTAGCACTGATGTAGTGTTCGATGTTGGGTAGACACATGACCAGGTGCCCGGTTAGCTCAGTTGGTAGAGCCTCGTGCTAGTGTTCCGGGGGTCGTTGGTTCGAGTCCAATGTCAGGCACAACTTTTCCTCTATAGTTACTTCACTGACATAAACTCCATGCGGATTGCGGGCAAAGTGAGTTTAAGATTAAGGTTGAAACATCAGGTAAAGGTGCATAGAGAACCTGCAGACCTATTTTAATCAAAACCTTATTATCATTTTGATTTGACTGAAATATTGTTTGGGTAAGCGGCCAAATGCCCATTTACAATATATAGGGGACTTCGGCACAGGTATCGATGACGTCATCAAAATATGAGTGGTTGGCGCTGCCAACCATTTTTACATACACAAAGAGCAAAATATCCAATATTCAAGTAATAAGATTATACATTTCTAATGATATTTTCTAAGTGACAAAGGTGTTAAAGTGTAGACGAATCACCGCTCCGTTTGGTTATGCAGTTGTCATCATGTGACAATGTCTTTGAAATGAATACTTTGCGTCGAAAGATAACCACCCGGAGAGGCTAATGAATCCAAATAAATCGTAGTTGAGCAACCGAATTATCGAATGTAGGAATCTAGTTAAGCTGTATTTACGTCATTTTGGCCACTCAGCAATAAAATATGATATATCTTACCTATTCCTTGTTGATTTGAATTTCAATGCTGATTTTTTTTCTTTATCTCAGTAACGACATTCATCCCATCTCAAATCATCCAAACATAGATGAAAGATTTGTACTAATCCTTAATTATCTTAACAACATTAATCATTTTCCCCTGTAAATATTGAGAAGCACCATAAAACTATTTAAATATTATTTAAAACCAAACTTTACTGATGAGAGGAACACACACACACACATTTATAAGTCAAGGTCTTACAAGATAATAAGCGAATGTCGCCAGTCACATTAAATTCGGACGAAACTGCTTTTCGAACACATATTGTAAGGTATTAAAATCCTAACAGAGAATTTTCATTACGCGACATGAAAAATGAACAGCTGCGCTAATCACACAAACATGTGTCATATATCCATTTTTTACGCAATGATCTATACAAAACGGCGAATCTCCTTGATCACAACCGGATGCCCTAATCAGTATCGTTAATGTCAAAATACGGTAGCCGCGTATCACACACACGTGCACGTGTCATAAAGATCGCCCATTTCTTATGCAACCGTTTATACCACATTTCGAATTTTCTTTGATCTGGCCGTGGCGATATAACAATCAATTATAATACCCATGTCATACGCCACTGATTGGTGGCTTTCATTTTGACACAACTAGTCTTTAAGCATTATGTGAGAAATCTTGGTTTACACATCAAATATTATGCTTAATCAGGCATAAAAATAACATGCTGTCATACAAAAAGTTCCACATGCTTCAAAACATTGTAACTAAAGAAAAGTAAAAGTTAAGATTACAAAGCTCCGAAAGCCATCTCGTTGAAATTATAGATGCAAGAGTCACCCAAATATGCACATTTTTGTAATCTTTGTAAGAAATAACGAAAATGTAGACTTATTTTCAATCAATCTAATTATTGGCAAATCCAAAGAGGGTTTGCAGGGGTTGGGTTGGGGGGTGTCATTTAATTATTATAGTGAAATTCAATCTAAACTGGGCATGAAAGGAAAGGGCAGTTCGAAACCATTTTACAGTAATCCTTGATCCACCGCAGCAAATGATATAAATATTTTCGATATGATCAAAATCATTTGAGCCTGTGCATGACATTTCCAACAATTTGAAATGTTCGTGAGGTACAAACACTGTGTAGCGTAGACAGCCACATACCGTAAATATAATGTTATCCGGTTGTCTAAAGATACTTAAGACCTTTTCTAGCTACTAAACGCACAATGAAGACTCTGGTCAGGCTGTGCGGATGCACAAGAGTCTTTGCTTTCCACATATTTGAAATTGTTGGAAATCTCACGTACAGGCTCATTTATAACTTGCTATAGATAAATGCTATTCACTCGTTCATTCGTTCTTTCGTTCGTTCCTTCATTCGTTCGTTCGTTCGTTCCTTCCTTCGTTCCTTTCTTCGTTCCTTCCTTCCTTCATTCATTCCTTCCTTCCTTCCTTCCTTCATTCATTCATTCATTCATTCATTCCCCTTTACATGCATCATCAAGTTCCATCATACGTCTAAAGTTCTAACTTTCATGTTGTTCATTAATTTGCGTGCTATTCATTGATTAATCCGTCCACCCATTCGTCCATCAATCCGGCTACGCGTCTGTCAGTCCTCCCATCCATACGTCTGTCCGCCCGTTTAACAATCTTTCAAATCATACGTCCGTCGGTCATGGAATATACTTAGCATATGAAAAATCTTCTGTTTTGACTCCTTTTTATTTCAACGAAGTTTATTAGCGCAATTCAAATACCATTTCACTGTTTTTCATCAAGATGAAAGGGTTGGTAAAAAATCGATAATAACACAGCTGGTCATCAAGCAATCTAGAAACCCTAATTAGGGAATGTCATTAGGCATCTAAGGAGAATTTGTAACATGCCGAATTATTTAAAGTCTTACAGATTTTACTTGGACGTATTTTTAATGGTTAATTTTTGAACGAGCAGGAAAGACGACCAATGCCGATTTACCAAACGATTTTGTTTGCATAAACAAAAAATAAATCTAATTATGTATTTGTAAGATATTAAAAGAAGACATTTAATCAGGATTTTATCAAATCAAGATAAATCAGCGGTAAACAAATGATTAATGTGTGCAGAAAATCAACTAAATCGATGTTATTCCTTATTGATAGGGGTGATTTCAAAGCAGCGATATTAATTCTAAAATCGTGTAATCTTCTTTAAAAACATGTTTTTTGAAAAGTTCGGATGATAAACTTTTCAAAAATATATAATTTTGGCATCTTTTTTTTCTCAAATTCAGCGAAAATAGTGATATAGAATAGGCGATATTTACATTAATTAAATAGAGCGAGGCGATTCAACGCCAACCATTTTTATTGGCTAGTGGGCTGTGACGTCATACCGAAGACCCCTATATATATATATATATATATATATATATATATATATATATATATATATATATATATATAGGACTTTTTGAACCAGCAATAATTTGAGAATGCACCGGGAAATCAAATAAGAGGCAATTTCACTCTTTTTGCCAATCTCTTTCCAGGAATTTGCCTTACAACCTGAATTCTGAAACAATCTTTGTCAAAAAATCATGTTTAAGGTGAGAACCCATTCATATTTCAAATAATATATTATTAAAAAACTAACTTTATCCTGTAACTGGACTGTTATTATCGTAAACCAATCGTCGGCAAATTCGCGACTTGTGTATTAGGATCTAACTAATCAATTGAAGAGATCCAAACGTCCATAAAAAGAAAATGCACTAATGTCAAATTTAGAGACATATCTTTATTATTTTACTCAATGTTTTTCCCTTTTCAACTCTAATGATTGTCGTAAAATAACTTAACCGGTGCATAAATTTTACAATTATCATGAAAATAAATATTAAAATGACCAGACCGTCTCCTGACCCTGTGTACATTTTACGAGGTTCTACCACACCTGTCAGTTCAATTACAGTAAGTTTGTAAGTTCTTACAAACTTTATAAACTTTAGTTTGTCTGAAAATGTACAAGTTGCTTAAGTTTTATCACTTTATCTTTGTTTTTAAAAACATAGAGGGGGGGGGGGGGTGATGGCTTACAGTCAACTCGTTCCTCAGTCAAGTCGTTCCTCAGTCAACTCGTGGCGTTTTTGGTCAACTCGTTCCCCAAAATTGGTCAACTCGTTCCCCAATCGATTTTTTATCGGTCAACTCGTTCCCCGAAAATAATCATATCTATTTGAAATAATTTTATATATATTTTTTTTTCTTTTGAATGGGTTAAAGTAATCAAAATAAGATATTTTGATAATGCCTTTTAAAAAACCATGCAAAATATATGATAGTTACCCTTTAACCTAAAATTATAAGACCGATTTAACCCTCCGATATTCCCCGGAAAACTGATTGAATATTAGCTGAAAATTGATATATAAAAAAGAATACTGGTTTAAAACATATTAAAGTTAATGACGAAACGATAATAAAAATATTTTTTTATCAATCTTATATTTCTTTTTTTCAAAATCTTTGGTTTTCCGGCAAGACAAAAGACGAAAAACATAGATAGAAAACATTATAAAGATACTGTTGGATTAAGAAAAGAAAGAAAAAAAAAATAACAAATTTTGTAAAGGCATACTGCTTATAGTTATTAAAACCAATTCTTAAGATAATAAGGGATGTATTCAAAGTTGTCTATTGTAAGTGAAAGTTAATTACACTTTGTCATTAATGGTGTGAATAAGATTATAGTATCAATTACCTTAAATGTTTTGCCGCTGTTTTTTTGCAACAAAGCCATTGAATATTGCCATGATGAAAATATATGATCCGTTCTCGTCAATCAAGAGAAAATGTTGTTCCCCCAAAATAAATTCATGTGTGTCTATCTATCTGCCTCTCTATGGGGCAAAACGCAAATGTAACTAAGTAACGTGACGCCATTTACACAGGAGAGCAGATCCTATGTTTTATTTGGAAAATTCCGGATTCAGCATGACAAGTGTTTAATTAGAAAAGAAATTTATCATATCAAAACCAAAAACCCATATATAACCCCGCTTTACGCTTTACATATAAAACATTTGATATTAAATTTTCGTTTCCTTTGGTTTCTTTATTTAAAAATATATATTCTGGTAATTTGTTAAAGGGCTAATTAATGGAAGACAATTGATCTCGATCTAATCATAACTGTTTTTGATCTTGTGTTCTATAACCATATTGTATGTTTATACCATACGTGGTTTTGAATAAAGAGTTGTAGTAGTAAATAAATTTTCCATATAAATATTAAAAAAAGAAAAAAAAAAAAAAAAAAAACATCCCTAACTTATTGTGTACAATAAACTCCGTTGAAATCTCCAGTCAAATGCGAGATTTACTTAAATGTATCTTCGTTGAAAAAATGTATTCTGGTAGTATGGTAAAGGGCTAATTAAATGCCGAATATCGATTTTCAATCAAATAATATTAAAATTGCAATAGAATAACATTCCTAATTATTTTTTGTACAAAAAAGTCCGTTGAAATATCCAGTGAAAAGGGGATAATTTTCGGGGAACGAGTTGACCGAGGAAAAATCGATTGGGGAACGAGTTGACCAATTTTTGGGAACGAGTTGACCAAAAACGCCACGAGTTGACTGAGGAACGAGTTGACTGAGGAACGAGTTGACTGGCACCCGGGGTGATAATGGTTAAGGTTCATAGTGTTTGAGTCCTAATTTTAAGGGCATTCATTTGCCAAGAAAAAGCAGTATGTCCAGGAATATTATATATCAAAATGAAGCTATTTATGAGCACATGCAGTTGAAAAACATAAGACTGTTATAACTATAGCGGTAAAGCCAAAACATTGTGGAAAAGGGTAATTTTGTACAGAACAAGCAACTGCATGACTATTGGATAAAATTGGCTCAAATTTTAACAAAGTCTAGCCTAAAGTACCATCCAGGCAGTGCTACAACCATTGGTATAAAACTCAGCCCCAAAACGTAGTTATGCAAGCAATTTATTTTGACTTATTTAAGTTATTTTATAAACACATATGTCATATATGTCATTCTAATTTTGTAAATGTGTAGATCTTTTTAGGGTATGGTGTGTTATCACAACATAAATAGACATTAATTGTTTATATACCTGTAAGGTTGTTTAGCAATATATCAATTTCTATTTCACAGTATAATAATATATAGTAATATTGTGGATCATTGAATTAAAAATAACTATAATTTGAAATAAATCGCAGAAAATATTTCACAATATTATGGTGTGATGTTGCACCATACCTAACATCTTTTTCGAAAACAGACCAAACCGATTTGACATGTATGTTGACAAAATAAATGGAAATTGATTGTTGATTGGACATACTGTTTTTTCTTGGCTAATGAAGTGCCCTAAATATTGGGCCTCAAACACTTTACATGAACCTTAAGTACTCGAAGAGTTTATTTATTCACTCTATCTTTATCTAAAGCCGTGGGTTGTCTTTTATCTGTGGCTATTAAAAGAATATTGAATGAAGAAAGGAAACATTAAATTCCTTCAAAGATATTCTGAGAAAGCATTATTCATATGTTTGATCAAATTTGCTTTGAAAAATGAGATTGGTCCATCAAAATTCATCATAATCGATCTTATATCTAAAATTTTCGGAATTTGTGAACTTAAAAATGGGAGTCTTCTGAAATGAATAGATTCCAGTATTTATTAACATTTTTTAAATACAAGTTTAAGGACAAGTCTATGCATGTGTAGCATCCAATTTCTTCAGTGTCATTCCAGTTTTGTTCTTAATTTAACCAACTTTTTTGACAGGCCACGGATAAAGAAAAAACGATTTTTTTCATATGTTATGTACAGTTCCTTATCAAAATATCCAATTGTTCCTAAAGCAAGGAAGTCACACATAAGTAGGTTGTGTCAAGACAAACACAAAATGAGCAAGTTATTTCCTAGCTCAAAATTTCTTTGTTTTGATGACGTTATCTTAGTTGTCTAGACCTATTTTTAGAAATACCCATGGAATTAGGCAAATATTGCACACTGAACAACAAAATTAAGGCATCACTTTTCAATGACAAATAATTTTACCCTGAAATTGATCTATTTACTGATATGGCATTACTTTATTTTTGCCAGCTACTAGGTACATAATTATGATAAAATTTATTCTTGAACTCATACTCACTTGAGTAGAGATACTTGTATGTAATAAACATGTTTTCTGCTCATGCAACTGATCGAATGCATCCTATGGAAATGAAGTTGGTCGAGTACTACAGCAATTAAGGTTGTAATGAAAAACGGTGTAGACTTTAATCAGATAAAGCAAAGTTTTTGAGTTTGGCTGTAGTGAAAAAATGAATTTGGAAACGTCATCGCACAAAGTCATATTGAAATGATTCATTAACATGATTCAAATCAAGAACACTTGCACCTGTCATGAGGGATCATAAATGGTCCATTGTAAGTTTAAAACATTAATTTAAACATCTCTCATTGCTATACTTTTGATGCTGACACGATGAGGAGGCTGCATTGTAAAGTGATATGACTGGAAATTCTTACTCTCTGTGTCACAGATATTCAGGTTTTAGTGGACTAGTGATGACAGTGCAACACAAAATTATGAATCTGAGCAAAGTATCGAATCCTCTATTAGCTCTAGCCATATGTCATCCAATGAGCAAGTCAATATTATGGTCCACTCATCTCATGCAATTATGGACTTTCTTCGCGAAACACCTTCTTTTAGTTATACCAATGCCAAATCTTTCACCGACCAGACTTATGTCAAAATCAAGCACATCATATATGAGCTTGCAATGAGAGTCCGTAAAAGAGCATGAAAACCTGAGGCTTTGAGTAAGATTGAGGCAGCATGCAGAGCGAATGGATAGCCATGTTGGGAACAAGTCTAAAACAAGTAAAATTTAGAAATCCATGTGTCAGCATTCCTTGAGTGCAATATTGCACATGGATTCACATGCTATTGACTTTAACTGAGCAATGGAAACTTACTCTAATTTCAAAAGTTTGATTTTGGGGGTCATCCCTTCTATGAGCTTGTAACTCAGTCTCTTCACACGTATAAGCTGTCAGCCTTTTTGTCACAAAACAATAATTGGTCAACGACTATTTTGGTATAACCATTCTTTCAAACTTTATATTATGAAAATGAAGTGAAGCTTTATTTTTGTTGTTCAGTATAGAAACAAGACCAAATTTATTGATAAACTCTACACTATATGTGTATTCAAACAACCAAAAAATTGAAAAACCTATAAATTGCTTGTTTTGAGCCTGGACGTAGCAGGCTGCAAATTGGGCCTATTTTCACATTCAAATTTTTGGAATAACATATCTTTATTTAACATCTAGGCAAATGCAAATGAAATTTGCTTCCTCTTCAAGGCAGGTTGGCATTTAACTAGATGCGATAAAGTATCTGTCTTTTGACAGAGGTACAGTTAAACAGGGGTTAAGTCAATCTAAAATCTATCTTTCTCAATCAAACCCTATCTTATGGGCACTCATTTGAATCATCTTGGTGAGACGATTCCAATGAGTACCCACAACATAGGGATTTAAAAAGTATTTTTTAAATATTTTCATCTAATATTCCAAATATCCCTGCTTTCTATTGTTCTGTTTTGATAGTCTGATGTTGGATTCAGACTCTGAATGGTTTTTAACTCACAGAAACTGAATGTGAAAATATTCTCTTCTATTCTCACCAAAGTCCTTTAAGGGATCATTTTGACCCATAAATTGTTTTATTTTATATATTTTTGTGGGTAATGTTCTTATCAAAATAAAAAAAAATACTTTCCTCTGATCCCTTATACATTTAGAATATTTTGATATACCCATCAATATTAAAAAAAAAATAAAATAAATAAAGAAAATAATGTGGGAACAGAGGAATGTGAATGTAACAAGCAATTTCTCTTTCAACATTTTCTTTAGTCTTTAGAAGCTTGATTTGATGATTTGACATCAAAAGATTCATGTTTGAGGAAGCAATGAAATTTTTACTCCTGAATTTCAAAGGCTTACCTAAGCGCTGCTCTGATAGGCCATATGGATGGCTCAGTGTGAGATGGTTGTAACTGCCTACATGTTTATAGGCAGTTACAACTGTTTCACACTGAGCCATCAAGATAAGAATCTGACTTTTAAGTTCTTGATATCCTTTAGTTTCAGAATAATGATTTCCTATATTCAGGCCATACAGACGGACATGTGCAAACATGGTCGATGAAATCAAAGAGAATTACCTCATCTCTCAATGCCCATTCAGGACAGTCAGTACTGTTGGTTGAATTCACCAATGAAAACTGCATGCTGACTCAAAGCAGGGGTGGGGAGGTTAAAGTATGGAGAACAGCATCGGAAGAGCATTGGAGCGAGCAAAGTAAGACAGAGGTAGAGATAAGAGGGGGTAAAGCCAGTCTAAAATCTTTATTTCTTATTGAAACCCTGTATTGTGGGTACTCATTTGAATCGTCTTGACAAGACGATTCCAATGAGTACCCACAATGCCAGGTTTGTGCAGGTATAATTTGAAAACTTTAATTTGAAATCCGAAATACCCCCGCTATCTGTAGCTCTGGTAAGGGTAGTATTTAATCTCATGTTGTTTTTTTGAAATTTGACTGGTCAAAATTTTTAAGTCGTTGCATTCAAGCATAAAAAGCAGGGGAATGACAAAAAGATAATTGCTTGTTAAAAGCAATTTCTTTTTTTCAAAATATTTTCTCGAATGTTTACAATGTACAATTCCAGGACTTGTATGAAAGGGTTAACAAACACATTGTGCCAAGTGGTTCTGCAGGTCCGTAAGGGTTGGCCCCTTAATGATGTTGCGACATCAAATGACCAACTTTCAAACCCTTTTTATTATACGCCGCCGGAGGGGGACGTATATTGGCGTCATCTTCTCTGTCCATCCATCCGTCCACTTTTCTTGTCAACGCAACTCCTCCTAAACTTCTGGCTGGATCTTCTTGAAACTTGGTCAATGTTATCACCTCAATTGGTAGATGTGCATGAAGGAATGATTTTACGGTTCCTTGATTTTTGCCTGAGTTATGCCCCTTGATATCTTAGTCTCTGGGTCCACTTTTCTTGTCAACACAACTCCTCCTAAGTTTCTGGTTGGATCTTCTTAAAACTTGGTCAATGTAATCACCTCAATTGGTAGATGTGCATGAAGGAATGATTTTATGGTTCGTTGATTTTTGCCTGAGTTATGCCACTTAAAAACGTAGTCTCTTGGTCCACTTTTCTTGTCAACGCAACTCCTCCTAAGTTTCTGGCTGGATCTTCTTGAAACTAGGTCAATGTTATCACCTCAATTGGTATATGTGCATGAAGTAAGGATTTTATGGTTCATTGATTTTTGCCTGAGTTATGCCCCTTAAAAACTTAGTCTCTGGGGCTTTTTGCCTCAGTTATGCCCCCTTAAAATTTAGTCTCTGGGGCTTATTGAAATTGCAGCCTTGTGAATGCAACTCTTCCTAAGTTTCTGGCTGGATCTAAATGAAACTTAGTGGATGTTATAAAGGAAATTGGTAGATGAGCATGAAGTATAGATTTTATGGTTCATTAATTTTACCCTAAATTTTGCCCCCTTAAAACTTAGTATCTAGGGCTTATTGAAATTGCAGCCTTTTGAACACAACTCCTCCTTACTTTTTGACTTTATTATACCCCCCAGCTACGAAGTAGAGGGGGGTATATTGGTTTCACCATGTCTGTCTGTCTGTCCATCCGTCTGTCCGTCCATCCATCCGCCCGTCCATCAATCCGTCCGTCCGTCCGTAGACCTTTTCGTTTCCGGACTCTAACTCAAGAACCAAATGACCTACAATCATGAAACTTTATACAAATGTTCCTTATGACCCAAGGAAGTGCCCTATTGTTTTTGGGTATGTAGGTCAAAGGTCAAGGTCACAGTCAGCCTTTGTTCAATTTTCGTTTCCGGACTCTAACTCAAGAACCAAATGACCTACAATCATGAAACTTTATACAAATGTTCCTTATGACCCAAGGAAGTGCCCTATCCTTTTTGGGTTATGTAGGTCAAAGGTCAAGGTCACAGTCAGCCTTTGTTCAAATTTTCATTTCCGGACTCTAACTCAAGAACCAAATGACCTACAATCATGAAACTTTATACAAATGTTCCTTATGACCCAAGGAAGTGCCCTATTGTTTTTGGGTCATGTAGGTCAAAGGTCAAGGTCACAGTCAGCCTTTGTTCAATTTTCGTTTCCGGACTCTAACTTGTGAACCAAGTGACCTACAATCATGAAACTTTATACAAATGTTCCCTATGACCTAAGGAAGTGCCCTATTGTTTTTGGGTTACATAGGTCAAAGGTCAAGGTCACAGTAAAATTTTGTTAAATTTTCGTTTCTTGACTCTAACTTGTGAGCCAAGTGACCTACAAGCATGAAACTTTTCGCAAATGTTGCTTATGACCCTTAGGACTCTTAACTCAAAAACCAAGCGACATAGAATCATGAAACTTCATGCAAATGCGACATATGACCTCAATATTAGTTACAAACACATCCTGCACTAATTGCATTTGCATTCTGACAAAGCGCTTGTGGGGGGTATTAGTCCGCTTTGCGACAGTTCTAGTTTAAATGAAACTTGGTCAATGCCATCACCATAATTTGTAGATGTACATGGATCAAGGATTTTATGGCTCATTTATTTCCCTGAATTATGTCCCCTTAAAACTTAGTGCCTGGGGCTTATTGAAATTGCAGCCTTATGAAGGCAACTCCTCCTAACTTTTTGTCTTGATTTAAATGAAACTTGGTCATTTTCAATTTGGTTCTGTCAAAATAAGTAGTGTCTACAATTATTTTTGTGAAACAGAAGCAAAGTGGCGGCGTATTTTGTGACGATGGCACTCTTGTTGTGTGTAAGCTAATGCCTGCAATTCAAAGAAAAATGTTGGAAATATTTGTGAGATTTTAAGAAAGTTGACGAATGTTATCTGTCTGCAGACACCTTTAATTCATTCATGAATCATCCTCAGTTTTGATCTCAACTTTGAAATTATAGTAAATTTCAGCCATTCTAATAGAAATATGGTTATCTTAATAGTACCCTGGGGTTGAATTGGAGCTTTTACAGTATTACACTAGTAAATAAAAAAAATAGAAAAAATAAGTATCATAATTAGGTATAAAAATTGTTAGAAAAGAAGAAATTGCTTATCAAAAGCAATTTCTACCTTTCTCACATTGCTTTCCTTCCAAACTATTCTTAATATAAGCTGCATATTTTGTGCTCAATGTGTCTAAATCTATTTTAGGAAAGTTTGGCTCAGGAAACCTAGGATTTTGCAGAGGGGGTTTGATAGACAAAAGAAAAGTTGCTGTACCGGGGGAGGATCAATCTGAGGTCAAAGTCTATGACCTTGAAACTGGAAAGGTCACAGCAAGACTAGGAGTGATGGATACAGAGAAGAAGTTTGGTATGTAATGGCCCTTTTGTGATCCTTCAATGAAATGCTGGGAGGTTTGAATTTGTAAAAGCTACTTATGTACCATTGGTGAATGTGTGGGCTGGTGTATTTGTACATCTTTTTTCAGCAGACCTAAGCATGAAAGGTGTCCAGCATCTGTTGTTCATTAGCTCACCTGAGCACATGTGTTGTCCCCCGTCCTGCATCAACAATTTAAGTGTTTACACTCTGGAGGCTACAAATATGATCCAATCTTCATGAAACTTGGTCAGAATATTGGTCAGGTCACAAGGATGCCCCCTATTGAAAATGGGAATGATCCATACCATATCACAGGAAAAGGAGCCTAAATGACGATTTTCTCACTTACACTCCGGAGGCCACAAATATGGTCCAATCTTCATGAAACTTGGTCACAATGTTTGTTAGGTCACAAGGATGAACCCTTTTGAAAATAGGAAGGATCCATATCATATCAAGGGAAAAGGAGCCTTCATGACAATTTTCTTGTTAAAACTGTAGAGGCCATAAATATGGTCTAGTCTTCGTGATCTTTGTCAGAATGTTTGTCAGGTCACTAGGATGAACCCTATTGAAAATGGGAAGGATTTCACCGGAAAGTGGGCCTTGGTGAAGATTTTCTTTTTTACACTATGAATGTGGCCCACTCTTTGTGAAACTTTGTCAAATTAGTTTTTGGGTCAGAAGGATTAAGCCTTTTGAAATTGGGAATGATCCATTTGATATCACAAGCCAAGGGGCCTTAATGAAAGGGGCCTTATTGACAATTATCTTGTTTACAGTCTAGGAGCCACAATTTTGGTAGAATCTTCATAAAATATGGTCAGAATGTATATCTTGCACAAAGGACAATCCCTATTAATCAATGTATTGTCCTTCAAGAAAATACAGGAAAAATGGCCTATATCCACTCTAGGGGTTATTTCCTCAGTATTTCAGAATGTTTGTCTTGTCAAAGGATGAATCCCTTTATGAAACTTGTTTAGGAAAGGCTTGAAACTTATGCATAGGTCATAGGAATAAAATAATGTCTTTCTTTGAAAAAAATACTGGTCATTTAATTACCTTACAAGCATTTAAATTTGCTAAAGGAGGAGTCAAAGTGACAAAGGTGAGTAATATAGAACAATCATGGTCCTCTTGTTTTCTATTGTCAGGAGTCTGTCATTCATCAATATCAATCACATTTTAGCTCACCTAAGCAAGGAGTGCTCAAGGTGAGCTTTTGTTGTTAGATGGATGTCTGTCACAATTGCATCATCAGTCATCAATATTTATCTTGTATGCACTCTTAAAGCTAAATTTTTCTAAAGTAAAACTGAAAAATTTGGTAAAAATGGTTGTTTTGATGTGATTTTTGATCAATTCAAAATTTGGTTGAATGGGGTCAAAAACTAGGTCATGAGGTGACATTTTATAAAACACTTTTTTACAGTCTGAAAATTGTTTAGGATCAGATTGTCTTGAAAAAAATCATGGACAAGTTTGAAATTGGGGAAATTAGATAAAAAAATAGGTCACAAGATCAAATTTTATCATGTATGCACTCTAAAGGCCACATATTTTGCCTAATTAACCTAAAATTTGGTCCGATGGTTGTTTTGATGAAATGTTGAATGACTTGAAATTTTATGCGATGGGGTCTAAAACTTGGTCACTTAGTCAAATCTTAGGAAAACCTTATAGATACTCTAGAGGCAACATCTCAAGCTGAAAATGTGTCAAAATGATTTTCATGGTAAAATCTCGAAAAAAGGTTTAAAATCGGACCATGGGCTAAAAAACTAGGTCATAAGATTTTTTTTAAAAAAAATAAGGTTTCTTTTTGGGCTTAAAAAATTGCCATACACATATTAACCTGAAAATTTTGCCAGAATGATTGATGTTATGAAATCTGAGAAAAGTTGAAAATAGGTACAGATTTGGCTTGAATGTATGTTTAATTTACAAATTTATTATTTATTCTTGATTTCCAACGTACACAAATTGTGCAATATGGTTAAGGTTAGCTTTAATATGTTATTACAGGTATGTGTATGAGTATAAAATCTGCTGGTCAATATAATGATGGTACAATGATTCTGATTGGCTATGAAGATGGCAGTGTTGCATTATGGGATACCAGAGAATGTAAATTGGTGGACAGTTTGAAAGTTCATGAAGAAAGTCTCATGTGTATGGCTTACTCAGAGGGATTATCTAAAGGATTTTCAGGCTCAGCAAATGAGATTTTGAAATCATGGACTTGTGAAGACAAAGAAATTGTGGTAAAAGATAGTATAAAGACAACAAATCCTGGGTTCAATGATGTTATAGTTCGTAAGGACAAAAAAATTGTAGTAACAGCAGGATGGGATTTTAAAATAAGAGTATTTGGAGCCAAGCGTTTGAAGCCACTGGCTGTATTGTGCTATCATAAAGACAGTGTAAACTGTTTGACATTCTCAGATGATAACCTTCTAGCTTGTGGCTCAAAGGATAATCAGATCAGTCTTTGGGATATCTACAGGTGAACACCTTAAATGATCAGTCCCATGTTTGATCCCCAACAACAGCATTCAACCATGATAATCGAAGACCTATTTAGGATAGCAGCTGGGGGCTAGGTAAGGGTGAAATGGTAGAACTGGTGTGAGAAATACCAGGAATCTATTGTTAGATGCACCATGCTCCTTGAATGATTGAAAGACTGTTAAAAGTGACATAAAACACTGATTCAAACAAAAAAAATCTCAAGTGACTAGCATGTTTTTGCTTGTTGTCTGATTGTGTGACAGTGAGTCTGAAAACAAAAGATATCTGTAGAAGATAATGTCAATTGGCAGACCTTCTATACTAATGTCTGATGGTACATGGTGATGTGTCCATGTGTGCAAGAAGCAGTTGGTACAATACATCCAGATGTTAAAATGCAGTCTAGATAAAGAAGTTTGTGTTGACAGGGGTTGACACTGTTTTCACTGGGGTCTCAAAGGAATCCCTACCTGTCAATTTGAAGATCCTTCTCTCCAATCAAAAAAAGAATTTTAAAGAATGAGCAAGGAAGTTGAGAATACCTTCTTAGTGTCTAAAAAGTTCAATGTTATCTGGCCGAGGTAGGGAGAATTTATCATGACTATGCTTTGCCAAGTTCTGATCATTTCTCCAGATTACATTGATATTTTAAGATACTTACATGTCATTCTATTAATTATGCAACCTTTCTTTTGCATGTAATTTATTATAAACCCATAAAAATCAAAGAAAATTCAGGTGAAAGTGTATGCAAATTGTTTCCTAAAATAGACTGCCTGATATTAGTTTATGTTACCAGACAGGTAATATCGGGTCAATACAGGCTTCATACCATGATAAAATCAAACATAAATGTAATACATGTACATGTATAGTAATATCATTTCAAGGTTAAAACTTCACTTTAATCTCTACAAAGGTAAGGAACAAAGTGGAGGTAGAGCCTTGCCCTCGAAAAATTGCATTCTGATTTTAAGTGCATTCTTTTTAATAGAGCATCTTAATTTTACAAATATTGAAGGATCCTGATGGAATCCATTACTTTTAAATAATGGGATCCCTACTGATATTTTGGGATCTTCAGGATCCCAGGACACTTTTAGTGTCGAACCCAGAAGGAAGTAAAGTTTGATTATGAAAGGTTATGTGAAGCCATTTTTGGCTTGGCTGTTTTGGAAGAAAACTCAAGGTATTACCATCACCTTGGTGTTGTTGGTGTTAGCGTGGGCATGACAAACATTAACCTTAGTCATAACTTTTTAATGGTAAGTGATAGAGCCTTCATATTTCACATGATGATTGGTTTGGACAAGACCTTTCTGTAAGTACCAAGTTCAAGGTAATCAGTCAAGGTAAAAGTCATTTTTCAAGGTCAAATATGATAAAAAAAATATATAAAACTTTAACATTTGTCAAATCTCTGTTGTTAATGAAAATATCTTAATGAAACCTTGGCATGTGTGTTCACCATCAAAAGAGCTATCTAGACTTTCAAGGGGGATAACTGTGGGAGCATTTTTGTAAGAGTTATGCCCCTTTTTGACTTAGATTTTCTGCATTAACCAGCACCTGTAGCCATTGCACCCGTAGGCGGTGCTGTTGTTGTGTTTAATTGTGCAGGATGAGCCCTGGATAGAAAGATGTGCCCATCAGTGAGATATTGGAAGAAGGGGTGTGGAAATACACATTATCTCTACTTGTACCTGGACAAGTAAAAATCTTTATCTACTTGTCAAGGATCAACATGAACTTGTCTGCTAAGCAAGAATAGAGAAAATAGAGAAATTATTCTTTTTAAAGAGATATGATGGAACCCAGCATTTTCTTCATTAAAAATAGTATTTTCTACCTTTTGAAACAAACTTTTGGCTAATTGATCTCTTACCTCTATTAAGTCCCATTCAATGATTGGCCTCCATAATGGCACAGAAAAATGTTTTTGTCCACAGGTAGAAAAACCTGTGTCCGACATGGCATTGGAATTCCACACCCCTGATTGGAAGCTTTTGTTACATCTCGGCAAATGTTTTACATACAGTCTAGTAAAATGAAAGTATGTTCAAATGGAAGTAATGTTAATATGAAGCTATTCAGTTAAAATTAATCTAGGTATCTAGGAAATTAAGATGATATATGTTATACATAGGGCTTGCGCTAGCTTTTTTTATTAGGGAGTCATTGACCCCTTGACCTTAAAATTCTGGGGGATTAAACTGGTTTTGAATGGGGTCAAAAAAGAGTAAAACATGAAAACTTATCAGTCTTTAAAGTAAAAGATATATATATATATATATAAATGAACAACATAAACAAAGTGTAGACACACTTTATTGTTTATGTTGTATCATGTATATAGATCTTTTGTAAATATATGAAGAAAACAATTTATCTATATAATATTTTACATTGCTTAGGTTGCACAACTGGAATTCGTAGGGTCAAAATGACCCCCTGGAGGAAATTCTTGAGGGTCAAAATGGGATTTTTGGGAGTCAAAACCCTGGTTTAAGGGTCAAACAGGAGATATAATTGGCTCAAGGTGAGCTATTGTGATTGGCCACTTTCCATTCGTCCATCCATCCATCCCTCTATTGTCTGTGCATTAACAACTTCTTCAAATAATTACTCCTCCAGAAAATATAGTGAATAAGAGCACCACCTACGGATGCCTACGCTCGGCTGTTGAGTGCTGGATGGTGGGAAAAATCATAAGTTGAAAAAGGGGCATAATTTGTTAAAAATGCATCTAGACTTATCCCCCTTGATAGTATAGGTTCCTCTTTTGATGGTGAACATGTGTGCCAAGTTTCAAGTAATTGCTTTCAGTAGAACAAGAGATATCACAAAATGTCAAAGTTTTGGCACGACGACAACGACAATGCCGACAACAATGACGCCAATGACGACATGAAGGCTATAGCAATACCTCGGGTTTTCTCTGAAAATATCAAAGCTGAAAAAATGAATAAATTGCTTGTACCAAGGTCAAGATTTTTTAACAAGGTCAATGTTATCTGTGAAGGCCAAAGTTAGAAAAAGATGTTTCAGGGGAATGCAAGACATCTTAATGATGTAGAACAGTGTAATTACACAAGTGTTATAACTTTGCAAATGAGCCTCCAGCACATAGCAAGAACAACAACAACAAATGCCAGAAAAACATCATAATGTGTTTGATGATAATTGAAAACCTGCCTTGTGTTACACATATATTGAATTTCTAAAATTTCCCCCTCTTTCACAAAATTTTAGATCATATAGTATAAATAGAACAATGAATTTGTATTCATTGAATAATTAATTTATTAAACTGCTCAACCAAATCAGTTAATTAAAGACTTGGTAAAGCCTTGTTTTAAGCTCACCTTAGCATGAAGTTTTATTTTGCTCAATATTTTCCAAATTATAATATCACAGAGAAGTTAAATTCGAGGACTGTACAGAAAAGGGTTAAAGTGAATATAATACTATGGCTGTTGTGCATAGAAATAGGTTGATAGATTGCAATGTTAGGTGTTGAAAAGTTATCCAGAATGCCTTATCTCTGTGCTGAGACCTTAGTTAAGTAACTGTCACTCAACTGCCAGGGCTGTTCCCAACAGAATTCAGAGATGTAAGCTGAGCAGCTGGTACTGTATTGAAACGTTGTGGAACTGGTGTGAGAAATGACAGGAAACCATGAATAGATGCACCAGCATCAGTTATATAACTGCAATAAAGTTTAAATTGGAATCAATCCTTATTCAAACAAAACAATCCAAGATGTTGTTGATATTATTAAATTGTTTTCCCCAATCAAACTTGGAACCATCCCATATCGTAGGCCTTTTGAAGGATAATTTTGAAGAGTTCATTGTTAAAAAAGGAGAAAAC
The DNA here is from genome assembly GCA_948146395.1 of Fragum whitleyi. Lineage (NCBI taxonomy): Eukaryota > Metazoa > Mollusca > Bivalvia > Cardiida > Cardiidae > Fragum > Fragum whitleyi. The sequence goes on from OX411546.1 coordinate 46,033,468, forward strand.
AAAAGAAAAAACAAATATTTTGTATTTTAGCTACAATTTATGTCATTCTCATGTTATGTAGTTCATTTAAGTCTTTGATTGCTGTGTAGAAAGAAATACCAGAAATCCATTATTAGGGGCTCCGACAGATGCGATATAACTGCAAAATTGTTGAAAGTGGCATAAAACCCATTCATACAAACAAAGCTGTGTAGTTTGGTATCTCCTCTTTCATTGACAGCATTTACTTTCCCTTTAGAATCTCAAGTTTAGATCGAACCAATATGTGATCAAAACTCGAAACTACAGCTATTTTGATCGCCGAACAATAAATGATATTTTAAAATTTTTACGGGGGAAATGTCGAATTTATTCAGATTTCCCCAACCCGAAGTTCTTAATATGTTTCCAATAGACCAGCCCTTCGTTCAGGACCACATCATGGTGAAAACAGTTTTCCAATTATTCTCGGGTTTGCACTTGCGTGCTAAGCGGGGTTTTATTGGCAAACTGTTCGCACCGTTTTGTCATCCTGAACGCAGGGCTTGTTTAAAGACTTCACCCGCTTTTCTTGCCTCGTAGAACTATCGAGAGTGAATTAATGCAATTCTCCGTTAATGTTTATCACGACGAGAGATTTTGATAAATTGATTCTCATTTTCCTAAAATCTCGAGGGAAAATACATTCCCCGAATAGAAGGCAAAAAATGTATTCGTGAATGAAAAGCTTGTTCACAAGAGGGCTAGTGAAAATAAATTCAGAATGTACTTTTATCAAACCAACTTCTACGAGGTGCACCGCGATATTGCGTGTTATTTCTGTTTGGATTCATCATTGACCCTTAATATACAGAGAGTCCCTGATTCAATCGCATGTACGAACAAAAAACTTTAATATAGGGCAAAATCATGAGTATTCATAACTTATATTTTGATAGAGACCAGGGGGGGCTAGAATAATTTTGATGTTTGATGTTCTTCAACGTTATAAATACGAAACGCTTAATTGAATACGTTTTAATAAACCCCTTTTCGGCCTTTTTCTCTGGCATTGCTTGATTTTGCCATCTTTACCCTGCGCCCAAAGTAGCCCTGCGCTCAAGATGACAAAACGGGGATAACTGTTTGCAAATTATACCCCGTTTTGTACATGCACTTTCGTGCAAAATGGGATATCATTTGCAAGCAGTTTACATCATTTTATCATCCTGAATGCAGGGCAGAACTTTTTGGTCGTAGATGCTTGATTTTGATGCTTCAAACTCACAAGGCCCATTCGTTGGCCAAGTTCGAACCAATTGCTTTGACCTGTACATGATATACGGTATTTATAGATACTTGCAACTGTTCCGCTTACCAATCGAATTCAAATTCATGTAAATTGTTCATCAGTTTGTATCTGGTTAACAAAAGAATGAAGAAAGAATAGATATTAGAATAAATGAATTGAAATAAAAAGTGATAACACAGAGCACGGCGTAACGCTATACACGTTCATCACGGAGTTACTATAACGTAAAAAACCCTACAAAACTATACGACCGAAAAGTTCTAAGAACGCGTACCAACTTCGTGTTACGGTCTAGCGGCGGCTTTAAATGGGTATTCGTTGTCCTTGGTCCGTGATATTATTTTATTCTTTAAAAGAAACTCGCGAATGGCATCTTTTAAGAAGTCTGTTTTACAGAAACTGCAATGAGTTGCGAAAAAGTATTTCTAATTTTGCGGCTGTAGCTGTCGTGAGCACGGATTTGTTCTCTTGCTGAAGTCCAGGAATATAATGATGGCTCAGTACGAAACAGTTGTAAATGCCTATAATCATATACAGTAGGCAGTTACAACTGTTTCGCACAGAGCCATCGATATGTGTGTATTTTTCCGTTTATTTGTCGTCTCTACCGCAGAACGTGTCCATATGAGCGACGCCCCGAGGAGACGGTTAGCTGTTACGGGGTATAGTGCAATGAAACATGACGAAACTACTGCTGAGATCAGCCATGGTTCTCTAACGTGCTCGGTGTAAAACATGGGGTCTCGGTTTAAAGTCACATCCAAAGGACAATTAGTTTGTTAGTGTGCCAGCCCGGGAGTCTAACCCACGCGGTCGAACTTCAATGGTTTTGAAGTCCGGTGCTCTACTAACTGAGCTTATCGGGCTGACCCAGGATTATATAATTTGCATATATAACGTTTAAAGACATGTCGGAGGCCAGGAATTGTGGACAGTGATTGGTTTATTTTATTGATCTCAATGAAAATCGGGAGATCGATGATGTTCGGATCTCAATGGATGTTGCAGGAAACACGAACGATTCCTAACGACAAAAAGTGTTTTGTGTACACTCACTAGTTCACTATTTTTGTCTGAGTTTGGTAAAACTTTGCAAGAAAGATTACCAAGTAGGCGATTCAGGAACATTGATTGAAATTCATGATCATGATATCTAATTCGGGTTCAAACTTACCTGATCCCACGTTTAGTTTTTGTCTCCCACGCACCTACATACCTCCATTCACAGTCGTAGGTGTCACAACAGCTTTTGGGATAACTTCCAAAATAAGCCGGATGTAAGAACAAATTTATGGGCTCTCGTAACCGAATTCGGGAGATAGATTTATAATCATGCAAATACACAAACATCTATACTCTTTCAATGGAGAAAATTTGAGGATAACATTCCCCTTTTCCCAAAAAGTGATGATTACTTATGAATACGTTTTAATCAGTCGAACATTTTTGCAAGCATTAGAAATATTTTCTGATATCAGTTTTGCCTGAAACTGATAATCGAAAAGTGTAATCCTAATGCCATAATATGTTTCTATAAAATTCTTACACAATTATGTGACTGAATTTTGAATGCACATTTTCTCACAAAACATTTCGTTCAAAATTCACGACTTTGAGTTGTAAAAAAGTATATTAATTTTTTTGTCAGTAAATATATATATTGAATACATTAGTTGATCATTATCGTTTTTCAAAGGGAAACGATATATACGTTTCAGAACTTTCTTCTAATTCACGCCACCGGTTTAACATTTAGTGAGTGAATAACAAAAGCTATATTTTCATGAGTGGCAGAGTCAGCGAGAATAAAACTTTTGTTGTTCAGGAAATCAAATATTCGATCCATCTGGAATTGACCGACGATTACTCTTTTTCTGTAAGACTGACAAAACCTGAAGATTTTTGGACAAAATTTTTTAAAGGAGTCATTATTTCACGCGATTGCGGCATCATTGGTTTTTAAGTTGGAATGCGGAGCAATTCCAACTTAGATTTAACAAAACCGCAAAATGAACACAAGATAATTTCATTTCGGGTTTTTTGAGAACACACATCACGTGAACAGGATGTGAATACACTTCGGCCTATTTCGTATATCTCAACTTGACATAGACATACATTTTTTTTCATCAAAAGGAAATAATCCTGTACAATTACACAACTATCACTTCATGTATATTAGTCACACGCTAATTCATGATTTAAACGATATTTAGTGAACTTTGCGTACGAATTTACTAGTATCACATGTTTACATTACTATATTTGGAAATCATGTGATAAGTCAAATAAGGTCAGTTATTGAAAATAGCACTAGCCAATCACGTGATCTGCTTATTTTGCAATGTCGCGACCTGGCTTCTCAGTATTGTGGAAACAGCACAAGTCAATCACGTGATCTGCTTATTTGGTAATGTCGCGACCTATTTTCGTAGAATTATGTTATAGCTTCTTTTAAAGGTATAGTTTCTCTTTCTGAACGACCTTATTACACATTTAACTTATGACAAATTATTATATTGTACATTTCTGTCTACAGTTACGAAATAAAAATCTTTAGTTTTTCTTAAAGTGAAGATACACTTTTAAAGTTAATAAATATTTTTGCAACATATTGTCGTTCATTCTTGCACATCAACACGTTTAAGAGCACCATCATACAGTTAGTTACATCGTGAAATTGACATTCATCTCAATCAAAAACATTCTTAATCGCTCACTCGGCGCTCCATTCATTCATTTCAAACACTCACTCAAACCATTCAAAACTCTCAAAATTACTCAATAAATAAGATAAACTTGTACATTCAAAATGAATAAAGCATTTTAGAACCAAATCGGGATTACACTGACATAATTGAAATTTAAAGCGTCTGATTGGTTCTTGGCAAAATAAAGCTATTGGTGGAACTTTCATGCATTTTTTTTTTATTAAATGGAGGTTTTACATATCGCTATTTTTGTTCATCCTTAACAAAATAAGCGACATTGGATTCCCTTTCTTAAATTTCACGCAATACTCGCTCCGCTCACTCATCCAACATCATTCCTAAATCATTCCAAAATCGTTCACCTTATCAATTTTACGATGTTATTAACTTTACCCCAACCTCAGAAGTAGAGGGGCACATATTGATCATGTCTGTCTGTCAGCCCATTGACCTTTTGCTTACCGCTAGTTAAACGGAGAAGCAATTGACCTGCAATTACGAAACTTTACATAGATATTGCCCATGACCCAAAGAAATACCCTATTGTTTTTGGGTCATATATGTCACGGTCATAAGTTACCTTGAACAGTTAACAGCTTCCACTCTAATTGAACAACCAATTGACCAAAATCATAAAACTTGACACAAATGTTGTCAATGACCCAAGAAAGTGCCAAATTTTGGAGTCACGAAGGTCGAAGTTACAATTGAACTTCGTCCAAGAATTGTCTTGCGATTCCAACTCATGAAGTAAAAGACTTCCCCACGAAAAAAGTAATTCATCAAGGACAAAGCGCTTGTTGAGGTCCACTTTGCGACAATTCTAATTAAAAATGTAATTGGTAACTCAAATGGAGCAGAAGTCATTTGAAAAATAACATAGAAACTGTTTTGAGTGTATAAATGTCCGCCTCTGCGTCCATTAGTCGGCTGTATGGTCCATATCATTTTCTTCCTTTTTAGCTTACCTGATCACTACGTGCTCAAAGGGAGCTTTTAGGATCACCCTGACTCCGACATCCGTCGTCCGTCGTCGACTTTCTTAAAACTTCTTCTTCTTTGCCAGAAAGTTTCTTGGATGAGATCCACTGGACAAATCGGATTCATGACAGCGGTTGAGGATCATTTTGGCCCTCATGTTATCATTTTTCTTCCATCAGTTGCAGGGGTTTAAGCGTCTCTCGTTGTTGAAATACATTGATTTATATACGCCCGTCAAAAGACGAGACGTATTGTGTGATCGCTTGTGGTGGGCGGGAGGCGTGAGCTTCGATATTGGCTTGAGGTCACCGTCTCTTGAACGCATTCCAACTTATCAGTACTTTCAGTACTTTGATTTTGCTCTGCGTCGAAAACGTCAAAATGGCGAATTGAACGAAAGCAGGGTACATATATAGTCTTTCGGTATTTTCACAGGTTGGGGGTGGGGGGAGTTAGTAAAATTATAATCTACCGTTGTTTTCGAGAATAGCAATAACTGCGCGGATCCCGATTTTTGTTCGGAATAGTGGGTTTTCCAAACCAATATCACCCCATTTGTCATTGGACTAGAAAAAATATTGTAACTAAAGCTTATACCATTTTGCTTCACGTAACTGAACATTTGATTTTGAATTTCAGCCTTAAATTCATGGTACAAAAACGTTTGCGAACAGTCAAAAATAGTGATTAGGGCCTACTTTGCACCTCATTGCATGCGCAAAAAGGGGGTTCAATGATTTAGTGTTTCGTGAACGTTTTCATATTGAACGCAGGTCTGTTTTTCTTAACCTAATAAACATACTGTTTTCCAAAAAAAAAAAAAAAAACAGGACGGTGGCGGATCAAGAGGGGGTTCGAACGAACCCCCATTGAACTCAAACAACTTCTTTGAAAAGCAAAAATTCTGGCAAAACAAGAGTATCATGAATCCCACAAACTTCAAATTCTACATATAAAACATATATGATATGCATAATTTGAGCAATTAGTCCCATAGTATCCCTATCTCTATAGATAGGGATACTATTGGACTAATTACTCGAAATTTGAAGGCATACACCGAACCCCCTTTAGGCCTAAAGAAACCCTGGATCCGCCGCTGCAGGGTTTGGGATCACATCCCTCTCTCAGGAGCCGCGCATGGCGGTAGGTCGGAACACCACGATATTCAGACGTGTGCCCTGTATTTGACCGTTTTCCACATCACTATCCTGATTACGAATGCAAGTTTAACCTCAACTCCTTCGAGAGGAAACAATTTGTCTGACAAGCAAAAAATCAGGGCAGCCCTGCGTATTCGTGTCTTTATCGTTGAAGAGATGGAAAGCAATTCTGCACGTGAATTTAGGTGCATAGCGGGTTACCACTTTTAAACGTTCGGAAGCGTCTATGCACTTGAATGCAAGCCAGGTGCACGGTAGATGTAAGATTTTCTTTTAGATATACCGGCAATTGTTTCATATTCGGATTTTTATAATAAAGATAGATCTAGGTAGGTAATTCTTGCATGTCTTATATAATAGCCTATCGACAAAAATCGGACGGAACAATCGCCCTAGTTCAGAGTCCCAGAGAGTGCATATGAGGTTTACTCTGGATTCCTGAAAACGGCCTAACTACCTCTTAATTATCTGTGTCGGATCAAAGGCGTTACTAGGTTTAAGAAATATATACGCAGTCAGAAGGCGACCACCAAAGGTTATATAGGATAAAGGGGATATGTAGACTGTAACAAAAGATAATTGCCCTCCACCCGCTCCCAATTTTTTGTGATTAGAGAGTCGGTGAACTTGAATCTAAACATCGTGACTACAGTTTGAACAGATGTAGTTACAATGCTTTGATCATCCATCAACGATTACTTTTCGAATGAGGATTTATTTGTGTTACGCGCTTGCGTAATGTAAAAAATTGTAGTTACGCCCATGCGGCTCCAAAGGATTTCTTTAAAGGGGGTTCGATCATCATAAGGGGATTTTGTTTTCCTAGTATTACACATTTTGACTGAATCGTCACGTGCAAATTGAAAAAAAAAAAGATTCAGACGGGGGATTCGTTTGAACCCATCGATTCTCCTCTGGATCTGCCACTGATCGATTGCAACGATGCTTTGGTAGTAGGCCCTACTTAAGTAATGTTACCGATTTGCCGCGCTTTCCAACCAATCTCGATTGATTTGAAACTCGCGCGCTAGTAAACTACTCCACGCATGCGCCGTACATAACTCTACTACATACGAAGGTATAAAACGCTGGACCAACACAGTAATGATTCTTAAACATTTAATCAGTGTTGAGCATTAATGTGATGACAGACTATTAATTATGAATGTTTGGACATTTTATCTTACAGTAGCGGATTTATTGTACGTGACCCTTTCTTCAGGTAAGACTCACACCTGTACAAAATTTAATTAACTAACTTAGCTTCTCGACTTCAAAGCAGACGACAATCGAATTATCTCAATTTGCCAATACTTTAGTGGGTAGTGGGGTGTCCCAATGGACTTTTGCCATAGTCATTGAGTGGCAAAAACATCGTAACTTCATTAGCTCGACAGTTTTCGAAGAAAACCCGATGTTTGGCTATATTCTTGGTGTCGTCGTCGTTGCCGTCGTGCGAATACTGACATTTTGTGATATATATCTCTGGTTCTACCGAAAGCATTCACTTGAAACTTGGCACGCATGTTCATCATCAAGAGAGCAACATATACTTTCAATGGGGGATAACTCTGGAGCTTTTTTTCAAATTATGCCCCCTTCTTGACTTAGTTTTCAATCACCAACCAACAATCAACAACTGAGCCTAGGCACCAGGCAGCCCTGATCCTGTCTTGAGTTAGCTGTAGTTACGATTTTATATTTCCCAATGACAATTATATTTTTCACAATATTATATGTAATATGATTTAAAAAGGGTACTTTGTTGAAAATGCAGCATGCGCAGATCCAAAATTTCTTCTGGGTGGTGTTGGAGTGGGGGAAACAGTTTTTCAACGGAAATATAATTTTCTTAGAATATTACCCAGTGAGCCAGAATAAGCTTGTATTGTTTATAAAATTTCATTAGACAAACATTTACACTATTTCTGTAGCTGGTATGGTATAAATAACTGATCTCATGTGGTAATAAGCTTTTAATGTCAAGTTTCACTTAAATGTGTCATAAAAATATGATAATGTATTCAATTATTAGCTAAATTGTATCTCTTTTTTTACCTTTGTAAATTTCTAATGTTTTACAAACTTGTGCATGCAGAAAGGAATAATTTCGACTTTACAGAGGCAAAATATTGGTATAAATTGGCAACATAAAGAAAGCTAGATTTTCGAAAATATTCCATTTTCGAGCAAATTAAAAAAAGGATGGAAATTCAGCAGTGTCAAATAAAGAAAACTGAATTTGCAAACAGTTTATAGTTTTCCTAAAATATTGATCCGCCATAGCAAAAAGAAAAAAATGTGAAATTCATTCGATAAGGGCATAACTACCATTACGCACATTACGCAAGTGTATAATGGAAATAAATCCTCTTTTGAAAAATGTCATTGGTGAATGATCATACCATGGAAAATGCGTCAGTGCAGAACATCAAGACTATATTCAAATGAGTACACACAACTTAGTGTTTCATTGAGAAATTAAGATTTTAGACTGGCTTTACTCCCTCTTATCTGTACCCAGGGTTTTAGTGTCATATCCACAAAATGGGATCCCATGGACTCAATTGTTAGGCTTATATGGGTCCTTGCTCAAGTTTTTGGAGTCCCTGCTTTAAATGTGGTCTATTTTCTTTTGATCTTTCCTTTTGTGTAAATGCTAAATTTTCTTTGGGTTACGCCACACAAAGCATTGTATAGATTTGTGCTTGCTTTGTTTGCTATTTTCAAGACAGTTTTCAATTAATCTCTGAAGTTGATTCCTAGAAGGTCCTAAGCACTTGCATCAGAGGGTTTTGAGAGTCCTTGCCACTTATTTTCGAGTCTCAGACTCACAGAACCTGCGTCCCTTATAACCCTGCGTCCATCAAAACCCTTGCTAAAACACAAGTTATTTCTTTTTTGAAACAGGTGTCAAGTTCTGAAGAATATTACTTTTTACAACCATAGAATATTTCTAATGCATCAGGGAGTTTTGAGAGTCCTTGCCACTTATTTTCGAGTCTCAGACTCACAGAACCTGCGTCCCTTATAACCCTGCGTCCATTAAAACCCTTGCTAAAACACAAGTTATTGCTTTTTTGAAACAGGTGTTAAGTTATGCAGAATATTACTTTTTACAACCACAGAAATTTTACAACTATAATCATTTATTTTCACGAAAAGAGACCACCTGTCTTTTATTGTAATACCTCAGTGCATATTGTCTTGTATTCTCAGCAGCTTACTGATTTTGCAATAAAACATCATATGAGAATATAAGCACTTTAAATGGTTAATTAATTGAGATCAATGAATTGGGATAACCTATTAGATAATTTGTTATGAATCCGCAACTTTGGGTGATTTTCAAAGGCCAGAGGAACAGATAAGAGGGGGTATTTCCTGTCTAAAATCTTTATATCTCTTTAAAACCCTATGTTGTGGGTACTTATTTGAATCGTCTCTACAAGACGATTCCAATAAATACCCACACAATAGGATTTGTGCAAAGTATTGTTGAAAAAATTTAATTTAAAACCCAAAATACCCCCTCTTTCTTTAGCTCTGAAGGCAAAATAATTTAATGATTATGTCAGAGAGGCAATATTTTTGATATTTGCAACAATTTATTGTCCACATATTTGATATTGAGAAGTGTAGCTAACCAGTAACACAGTCTGTGCAGGTTGATCTTACTCTATATTGTCTGCCTAAGCTTTGAGAACATTAGGAATTATGTCTTAAAAAAGTATGAGAGGACTGTTAAATTTCTACATCTTCTCTGATTTCAATTTTATTGAATAGACAACCACAAAATTTAGGTTAATGTATTTGTCCTCGGAGCTGTAATTTGATAGAATCTGCCATGAAGGTAAATATTTACTCAAAATTTCATGGCCTTCAATTTAATGGGTTATTACAATACTTCTGCATAGTAACCTTTTCCAACAAGATCATAACTTTCTTGTATCAACTGTTTGAATTCCTACTCTTTGTTTGAAAACTTAATATGTGGAAGTGCAGAAGGATGTATTGAAAGGATTGTAGTGGTTTTTCCTCTATGATCAAAACTGGGGGTCATTTTGCCACATTATGACCCCCTTTAAACTAGATAAAGAATGTTTCTTTGACAATTGTGGTGGTTATTTAAAAAAAAGGGGGGGGGTCCAAATTCAAAGAAACAGGGGGTCATGGAAAACCCTGCGTGAATGAAAGTTTTGAAAGAAATATCTGAGGAATACATGGCTAGGTGCTCCAGATTCAATGAAAATTTAAGATTTTGGACCCACAACAGTTCCGCAACATGTTTAAACTCATGATCTTTCACAATGGTAACCAAGGTTTTCTAATGAAATCTTAAGTTCATTACATCTGAAACATTATGGAACTATTTTGAGTCCTCTACCTTAAAAGCAGTGTTAAAACCCCATTCAAACAAACAAATTATAGCCACTCGTAACAATTTTAGGGGCCTCGCACAGCATTTATGTTATAATTTCTAAATGTTATTTTATGACTAAAAGAATCATTGAAAAAAGAAGCATCCTTTAATTTCATATTAAACAAATAAGGGGGGTTTAAGTCACATTTTTTGTTTTCAGATTCAAGGTTATAAGTCAAGGTCAAGGAAATTATCAAGTTCAAAGTTCAGAAAGATTGTCTAGTTTAATTACTGTATAATTGGATTATGGTACCGTTGAAGCTCTAATACAACTCAAGGGGTCTATTAGAATTATCACATTTATATTTGAAGGGGATGGGGGTTTATTAGAGGCTACAGATGCAGTGTTCCCACTGCTTCCTCATTCTGGGGGTAAATATGTGTATTTTACAGCATGCATGTACCCCCTCTATATGAGACAAAGAAGGCTACTTGCAATAAATAGGGGGTACAAGCTTCAAATAGGGGGTAAATCACCCCCATTTGAGGGTTTTTGGGAACACTGAGATGTAAAGACTTCAAAAGTTGGCCAGAGCCACTAATTGCAAGAAATAACTTTAACTTTGACTGCAAAGTCAAGATCCAATTTGAAGGTGATTCATGATTGAATATTACCGTATTTACAATACGTATTTACAAGGCCTTATGAATAATTTAGGGTATAGTACAACGAGAAATTCATAGAAAAACTCAAAGAAAAGCATTAAATAAACACTAAAGCTTCAAATTTGGTAGGGAAATGCTTTATTGGTTCATGGTATTTAATTTCATTTTATTTGGGTGGGGATTTATAAGAGGCTTCAAGTTTTCCAAAATAATCTTTTTAAAGAAATGGTTGATTTTGATGTCTGAAGAGGGTGGGATGAGGTGGGGTGGGGTGGGGGTGGGTGGGAGCACTGGGTGGGGGTTATGTTATATCAGAGCATGGGGCTCTATAAGAATATTTAAAGTATATCTAACATCATTTGTAGATCTGTATTATTTAGTGAAGACCAAAGAGTATATGTCTGGAAGTTATTCATATCTGTCTGCAAAATTAATTAAACATCTTTTTTGTAGGTGAACTATAGACTACCGCTGAGATATATACTAGGAGGTTTACCCCTTATCATGCTGTGCAAAGAACATTAATGTTTTAGAAGGAGGCATAGACTGAGATCAGACTACACATAAATGCAGTCTAGTCTTAGTCTGTACAAGTTATTTGTGAGAAAATCAATACCAGAGAGGTTTTTTATGAATTAGTTTAAAAAGACAACTTGTATTTTTTTCAGTACTTTCAGACCTTTGATTTTCATGACATATTATTATTACATGACATTTTGGTTAAAATTCTTTAACAGAAGTAATACTTATATGAATTGAAATGCAAATATTTTCTTTTTTAAATTGTGTTCAGATAAATAGATGATTTAAAAACCATAAAAGGAAAAAAAATTGTTAAAAGAGAAAATCTGTCTTTTTCACACAATCATGTTACAATAATGTAGTTATTTCAAAATTGTAAAACTTACAGTACAGTAAAACTTGTTCTAAGCGACCACAAACGAGACCACCAAAAAGAGGTCGTTAAAGAAAATGACTGCTTAATACATGTTTGTTTTCCAATAAGAAACATAATTTTTTATTAAATGTTCATACTATTACCTAATTCTCAATTATCCTATGTTGTTAAAACTCATTAGAATCGTCCCATTGAGACGATTCTAGTGAGTTTTAACAGCATATTAGTCATGTTCAATGATTTTTAGACCAACAATACGTACTTCTTAGGATATTTTTGTTTAAAGAAGGGGATTTTGAAAATGGTCGCTTAATAGACGTGGTCGCTCGAGCAAGATTGACTGTACTTGTAGATTGGTTAAAAATTTCTTTCTCTGAAAACATATTTAAATTCTTATTATTCAAAATGACTTTTGATTAACCCTTGTCCTGCTGAACCCTGAATATATGCACAGCAGGAGATATAGACAAAGATCAGTCTGCACTTATGTGCAGTCTCATCTTAGTCCATACTATCTGTTTGAGCCGTGTAAGCCAGAGTATTTTGGAAAAATACTTTTTTCAATACTGATCCATAATTAATGAATCATATGCTTTCAGCACTTTGATTTCATTGCAATTGGCGAAGGGTTTTTTTTTATTCATCATGACTCTCATTTATGGTTAAGATAATATGTTGGACCTTAAATATGACAGAAAAAGAAGAAATGAAAAAATATATTCTTTCTGTTCATCAGTTTTTGTTTTCATTTTCATTAAGATGAAGAAAATCTTTCTTTTATTTCATATAGACATGAAATGAAAATAGTAAATTAATGATGCTGCATAGAAATGGGGCTTTGATAGTGAGTTTGAATAAACTGAGAATGTAAACATTTGACTTACCGGTATCTGACCACTATAAATTATCAAATATATATATGATTCATGTTTAGTTTTCAGTCTTAACTTAATATGACTAACATCCTATGTTTGGTGTCTGCAATAAATCAAGTTATAATATAGATGTCTCATTGTCAAAATGAGACCAACTGGTTGGGTTACTGTGGTCTGTCAGATTCTTGACATGTGGGCTTAAAATGACCACAAAATTTCTCACAGAATGTCTGAAATTCACTGAGTCAATATACCAAGATTCAAAGTAAGGGGGGGGGGGGTTATATTGGTTTCACCATGTCTGTCTGTAGACTTTTTATGCCCCCGTATCGAAAGATCGGGGGCATATTGTTTTACCGTTGTCCGTCTGTCCTTCTGTCTGTCCGTCTGTCCGTCCGTCCGTCCGTCTGTCTGTCTGTCTGTCTGCAAAAGTTAACCAAAAAACTTAGCATTGCCAATATCTTCAAGCCTATTTAAGATACAAGGCTCATATTTGGCATGATGATAGATCTCAATGATCCGCATCTGCTGGTACCAAAGTCAAGGTCATGTGACAAGGTCAAGGTCATCTGTCAAGGTCAAATAACTCAAAAAGTTAACCAAAAAACTTAACATTGCCAATATCTTAAAGCCTATTCAAGATACAAGGCTCATATTTGGCATGATGATAGATCTCAATGATCCGCATCTGCTGGTACCAAAGTCAAGGTCATGTGATAAGGTCAATGTCATCTGTCAAGGTCAAATAACTCAAAAAGTTAACCAAAAAACCTAACATTGCCAATATCTTCAAGCCTATTCAAGATACAAGGCTCATATTTGGCATGATGATAGATCTCAATTGATCAGCATCTGCTGGTACTAAAGTCAAGGTCATGTACCAAGGTCAAGGTCATCTGTCAAGGTCAAATAACTCAAAAAGTTAACCAAAAAACTTAACATTGCCAATATCTTCAAGCCTATTCAAGATACAAGGCTCATATTTGGCATGATGATAGATCTCAATGATCCGCATCTTCTGGTACCAAAGTCAAGGTCATGTGACAAGGTCAAGGTCATCTGTCAAGGTCAAATAACTCAAAAAGTTAACCAAAAAACTTAACATTGCCAATATCTTCAAGCCTATTCAAGATACAAGGCTCATATTTGGCATGATGATAGATCTCAATGATCCGCATCTGCTGGTACCAAAGTCAAGGTCATGTGACAAGGTCAAGGTCATCTGTCAATGTCAAACTTTGAAAAAAAATGCTGTTACGGGGGCATTTGTGTTTCACAAACACATCTTGTTTGTTTCCGGACTCTAACGTAGTAGCAAAATAATCTAGAATACACACAATTTCATTTCCGTTACTTCATTTATATGTGATGAGGGAAATAAAATTGATGGTATATTTATGTGTAGCAATAGAAATAATATTATGTGTATCTTGCAGCAATTTTACAAAAATGAAATAGATTTATCAAGGTATACAACATTCAAAAGTTATATGATTTCAAAAATGCAAATTTCATAGATAGCAAGGGGTTGTTCTAATACTAATGAAATTGCCTACATAATCTATAGGTGCAACAATAGTTTTTGCACTGATCCATTGATGTTTGAAATAATGTATGAGCGAAATTTTGAACAGTATAAAATTATATTTTCATTCCATCCTATGATTATAATCTAGTTTTTTCTCCAAGGCAATTTGAGAGGGTTGAATTTTTTTTATGTTGCAAGCAAATTTACTTCCAAAATATTAGGCATGCCATTTCTAAGGCTGCAGATAGAGAGGGTAATTTTGGATATCAAATGTTGCATGGAGTACTCATTGAAATCGCCTTGTGAGTACCCACAATATAGGGTTTAGATGAGAAATTAAGATTTAAGAATGGCATTTACACCCCCCTCTCTTATCTGTACCTCTTTTTTGCTAAATACACATTAATAAACTTGGTACAGTGGTAATGACTATGGGCATGAAACAGAAGCGTGTGGGATGGTTAAACAATTTGGCAACTTGTCATGCTGACTCAGTGATTGGTTTATATTATGGGGGGTTTTCCCAAACCAGAATTAATTAATCATTGTACTGAAACTGTCTAGCTGAGCTATTATCTTTTAAAAGACATCTTGTATGATTCACACTAAGAAAATTGAGCTTCTAAGGTAGTGGACCCATAATAGTTCCGGAACATTTCGGAACTTATGATCTTTCACAATGTTGACAGAGGTTACAGTTTATTACTTCCGAAGCTTTGCCAAACTATTACGGTCCCACTACCTTAAATGTAATTCTGTTGTATATTCCTTGTGGTAAAAAAATAAATTTGCCTGTTTTGTATGTGTACATAAGCCAAGAGGAATTTAAAACCATCTATATCACATGGTATGGATAAAGCAAAACATTATGAAGATATAAAACTATTGTCTGAATTGCACTAAACGCTTTATTTCATAACACTGTACAGTGAAATAGATTTCTGCATTCATAAGTTGATTAGGCATTAAAGTTCATACATCCATCAACTCAAAATGTATACCTTTAGTACAGTAAGTATAAAATATTGGAATCTGTTATCATATACAGAGTTGTAACTTATAATTGATTTTCAAATATTAACAGTGACAATGTTTGCTACAATATTTGTTATATATGAATACATCAAAGGTTATTGAAGAAAGATAGATCAGACCTCAGTATTTACTTCAGTAATCTTAACCCTTGCCATTCTGAATAGAATATTTAGAAAGAATTTAAGCAATTAAAAGGCCTCAAAGCCTTTTAACCCTTGTCATGTTGTACACTGAATATTCCTGCTTTGGCAGGACTGGCATTTATGGACAAAGATGTATATGCAGTCTGATTATAGTCTACACAACCTGATTTTTCCTCTTTATATTAGAAAAGTTTGAAAAATATATTTTTTTTTCAAAGGAAATGATGATTCAAAATATTAAGTGAATGCAAGGCTTTCAATATGTCGATTTAAATGCAATTATTATTTACTGTCTTAAATTCAGGATTGATTTACTTTAAATAACTTTACTTTTTGAAATGGCTATAGTGTTCCTACTTACATAGATTACAAATATGGGATTTTTATGATTTTGTTGGGGATAATGATTCAAAAATCCAGTTTCCTGATGGTAGATCATTGTCATAGGTTAGGTAAAAATATGGTAATTTTATAAGCTTTTGGTCAACGGTCAGATGACCTCTAAAAGTTCAAGTATTGAATGATATTGGTAATTGTTTAAATAATCTCAAGTAAAAGGCAAATAAATAAAGGATCTTCTTTAATCCTATGATATGATATGACAAGTATATTATTCTTCAAAACATCAAGTTATGATAATTTTGATTTAAATTGCACTTTTACCAAGAAAAAAAGCTTAAAACAGATTTTCCAGATTTCATAAGCCTGAATAATATTGTCTGCAATGTTGTCCAAGCAATTTCTAATTTTAATTCTATTACATGCCTCTTTAAACCAATTTCGTATAAACAAGTATTGAACAAGACTGGGGACTTAATCGAAAGATTTGTAATGATTTAATTCCCTTTGAAAAAATACTGTAAAGAAGAGATTGTGGGGAGACTACTTCTATATGTGTATTTTTTTATTTTTTAAGACCAAAATCAACCTGAGTACAGTTGTACAATTTATAGTGAGGCGTCAAAGATCAATTTTACATTGAAAATGATAGGCAATAACGGTTTCTCGATACTCACATAATCATGCGGAACTATACTAGCATGGTCTGTTTAGAGTCTTGATAAATTCGAGAGATCAGCACAACACTATTGTTAAGTGCCTATAACTATATAGGCACTTACAATGGTGTTGCACTGACCCTTCAAAATGCGAATATCTTTTGACACAATATTGCCTTAATAATGTTTAAGTTAAAGGTCACATTAGTGTAATGCACAATTTATGAATTCAGGCCTACATTGAATTTCCTCAGACTGACACAACCTTGTATCATTTATAACCCCTTGGAATTGCAAAGAGAAATTGCATGACCTTATCAATTGAACACAGGCGATTGTTTCGAAATCCAATATTTGTTGTATTAGCCATATCATATATATATCATATAATTCTATTTTATTACCTAAAGACATAAAAACAATTATGAAACAGTTCCTATCATAGAAACTCCTAAAAAGGAAATATTTAATAGCTTAAAGCTTGTGGAAAATCCAAAATTTTTGGATATTTTTTTCTGGATTATGAATTCTGGATCTGGTAGTTTCTACCTGAAGAAAAGATAAAATACCAGCAGACATTGATATGGCTATACATATATACTTGACCTGATCTTAATCTCCTTAAGAGCTCATCAATATTGGTGACACTAATATATTCAGACAAATTATCTTTAACTTTTAAACTTGCCTTAAGTTCAGGACAAAATGATTGCAAAACTGTTTGCAAACAATGCCCTGCTTTGTACACCCACTAGCATGCAGAGCAGGGTATCATTTTCAAATGTGTGCAAAATATGTCATCGGGAATGCAAGGTTGGTTTATTGACATTGTGAATTTACAATCCTCTCAGTGGTAATTGTTTGACTGTGCAAGAAAGGGTCTACCTTCAGGATCTAATATCACCAACCTTAAGTCACAATGTTTAAGTAAACGTCTAAGAAAATAAGAATTGAAAAGGAAGAAAATGAGCAAGAATGAGCGATTATAAATGAGTGTTTTGATTTGTCAAATTGATTTTTGATTGTCAATGGTGATCTTTTAATTCTAGGACAGGATTTTTCTAGAACACGAAAATTGATATATCCTTGAATAATGATCAAAAGGGAAAGAGATTAATGAATCAAATTGCATTAGGATATATCAGATATTTTCTCTAATTTCTTATCTCTAAACCACACAAACTGAAGTCAGTCCTATGATCTGGCTATCAGAAATAGGACACCTGCACCTTGAAAGTTTCTCAGTGCACTATCGAAGAATTTAAGAGAGATTTTATGAATGCATGCAGAATAAAGGAGAGAGAGTAATAGTGAATGGTCTGAATGGAATAATAATTGATTTCCTCACCTGCCAATAGGCACTTTACTTGAGCTGAAGGTCCTGGGTTTGAGTCCCATTAAGTTAACGCTACAACTACGTACTGCATGTCTTCCAGGGACTGTAATGAAGCTAACTAATGGATTAAATGTTCCAGAGCAACTCTATAAGCTTAAGCGTTTGTTGCTTTTGGAGTAGTTTAAACAAATGTAGCAAAAAAAAGTATAATATGTTCCAAGAAAAATTGTTAAGATACAGATATTGACTCTATTCATGTATGTAGGCTTATGATAAAGAAATTGCATGTAATTATCTGGTTTTGTAATTACAATTTGAAATTTTATAAGCAACTTATTCCAATTACAGATCCACGAGAATAACATTTTGTTATCTCCTAATAAATTAATTGGCTATTTTCAGAGAAAAAATGGGGTATTGCTATAGCCTTGACATTGACGTCATTGTTGTGCAAAAACTTTTGTGATATCTCTGGTTCTACAGAAGGCATTCACTTGTAACTTGGCATACATGTGTTGTCTGCGCATGTAATATTCTCTGAAGATTGACCTGTCTTCAGGACCGTATCACTTATCCAGATTGGGATAAATATTACTACCTCATACGCATAACTCCGTATTCTATCGCCAAAAAGTAGTAAATGAAGAATTTCAATTTAAACTTCATTTTTGTGGAAATTAAACTTAATTTTGCCTTAAATTAATTAACCAAAATATTGGTATAAATTGCGAAAGTATATTTATTTTAAACAAAGCTGTTTGCTTGAGATCTATTTATACTGTACACAAGCATTTCATGGCTGCCCACATTTTGAAAGAAATAACACTACCCAGAATGCTCAAATCAGATAGATCAGTATTTGAAAAATGCCACCTATCGGAAGATAACAGGCATATATGTTCACTATCAAAAGAAAATCTATACTATCAAGGGGGATAACTCTAGATGCATTTTGTGCAGATTATGCCCCTATTTCGACTTGGATTTTTTATGCACTATCCAGCAACCAACATCAGAGGGTAGGAATTGATCAAAAGGCGGTGCACTTGTTGATATTTCAACCCTTGTTGTAATGAATAGGTACAACCAGAATGCTCAAATCAGATAGGTAAGTATTTAAAAAGTGCCACCTATCGTAAGATAACGGGCATATATGTTCACTTTCAAAAGAAAATCTATACTATCAAGGGGCATAACTCTAGGTGCATTTTGTGCAGATTATGCCCCTATTTCGACTTGGATTTTTTATGCACTATCAAGCAACCAACATAAGAGGGTAGGAATCGATCAAAAGGCGGTGCTCTTGTTGATATTTTAACCCATGTTATAATGAATAGGTACAACCAGAGCTTTCAGCACTTAGAATTCCATGCAATTTTGCCAAGTTCTTTTTTTCAGCAATGACGAGGGTTAACAAGATTTTTTTTACATTTTTTTTTCAGGAATGCCAAAGCCATTAGATGAGACGATTTTAAAGTATGAACCAGTTTATTATAACAGAACCCAGGTTGAGGAGCAATGCAGGACAGCTTCATACAGAGAAAAAATAACGTTGAACTTTACAGCCTATAACAGGTTACATATATATAGTGTTACCTTGACCTTTATCCCCTCTTGTACTGTACATGGCATAATTATTCCTGCTGTACCATAAGCTTTTGCAATCAGCATAGACTAAGATCAGCCTGCACAGACATATTTTAATGAAGCTATCATTCATCCTTTGAAATTTAACCTAATGAAAGTTGGTCAATTATTTCTAAACGATGCATCTAATTTCATTATAGGCAAAGATAAAGCAGGAATGCACTTTAAAGAAATCATCAGAAAAAAAAATTGTTAACTGTGGGATCCCTGGCCTGTTGAAAGATGCATTCAGATTTTCTGTCAATATCAAGGGTTCAGCGCAAAACTCTTGTAAGTGCCTATATATTGATAGGCACTTACAATAGTTTTGGGCTGATTCCTAAATATGGCACATTGAAAGATGCATCACAATTTTTCAGAAACATGTCCTAACCACATCCATATAAATTGCTGCTCCCACATATTATCAGGTTCCACCCACTCACTGTATAAACAAGGGGAATAACCATAGTGCAACTAGTACAGAGAGTATAATAAAGCTGTCAATGACGGAATGTTTAATTTATAGAAAGAAAAATCACATTAAATTATTCCGTTCTGATAAAAATCCCACCCTGGTTCAGAATGCAGATACAGTGCAGACAGTTTGCATTTTTTTTCCTGCTTTGCATGTGCATTTGTGTGATAGCAGAGTATAACTTGCAAACAGTGCTCACTGTTTTGATGTTTCTGAATACAAGTATAGTGAACCATAACATAAAGTATCTCTTTCTTTTTGCAGACTATCTACTTTAGCTTTGAGAAAATATACTTTCAATAGCCTTTTTCTGTTATGTTTTTAGTGTAAGATTAATCAATCTTTCATTTTGTGAATAACAATAGCTATATTTTCTCAAGTTGTGAAAATATAACTTTTGTTCTTGCACTGAAACAAATAACCATCCTGCATGTCACTAGAAAGTGATTTTAATGTGTGATAATATGTTACTTCAAATTGCTGATTTGGCTAGATCTGTGACTTTAATATATATACAGTGGAATATCTATATGTCGAACTTCGGGGGACTCACCAAAAAACTTCGACATATAGAAAGTTCGACGAAGAGATAAAAGGCGATCTTCGGGACGAAGACACATGCGGCCATCACACTAATAGATACGACCGAAACTGGTGGCGAAATAACGGACGTATTTGATTATCGTGATGAATTAATCGAATATAAAAGATTATACTTATTCTTATTTACATTTTTATTTGTTTATAAACATCATAAAAACATACATTTAAATAATAAAGTAAAAAACATTTTCAAACAAGCCTTTTATTTACAAATATACATGTGCTTTCATGTACTAATAGATCTATGAGACAATGACTTTTGTGTTAGAGGTTTACATCTGCGTATCTCAAGTAAAACATATCTGGTAATGATTTCTGCATACACAATTTCCTGGACAAATCAATCTCGGAATGATTACCCAGTCCTTCCTTGGGTAAGCAATGTTGGTAGATTTTGATGGCTATATCCGTGTCTACCGGGTAGGCCTACTTCACCGAATTAAGTCCCGCGTGGCATTGGCTTTACATGCTTCCGTTGTCAATGAGAATTACAAATTAAACGTCGTAGGTCGCAAGCATTTTGCCGACCCTTTTCATTTCAATACGATAAATCACTTAACCTTTCACATTCTCTATCTGTAACAAACAATCAAGCCCAATCAGGTAAACAATCGATATCCAATACTGAGATCGCGCATGTCAATTACTATGGTTGACAGGTCGAATGTGTGAAAAACTACCTCGATTGCAATTTTCATCAATCAAGATTGGGGTTCGTCGTAAAGAGGTGTGAATGCACACAAACAATAGTGATGGGACCTTGAAATTGGTTCGACATACGGAAAAAATTCGAGCAATGGATAACGACGTATGGAAGTTGAAATACATAGAAATAAAGAGTAAATAGATCGGGACTTGAAAAATACTTCGACGTAGAGATAACTTCGTCTTATGGACATTCGACGTAAAGATATTTGACTGTATATGGATAGATGTCAAAATAATTTCACAAAACTTTCCTCCAATTAAATCAGTTATACCACTTAAAAGTCAAGGTCATTTTGAGGGTAATAAGTTTAATCATGATTTCTACACTTTAATGTGGATTTCAAAATAATTTGGCCGAATGAAGTTCTCCATTAAGAAGTAAAAATGCCATTTGAATACAAGAATATCGTTTCTACACATCAAAAGTCCACAAAAATAAATAAATAAATAAATAGATGAAATGAATGAATAAACAAAAAAAAACATGTTTAAAGTGTTTATTGTTATTCAATTCTTGATGACTTTATAAAAAAAAAAGATTCAAAGTGTTAAAAAGGATACTTGGGACAAAAAGGATATATGTTGAAATGATCAAATTTCGAAGCAATTTATTTTATATGATATCAAATTCATGATGTTGTGTATGTTTGGTAGTAAATTAGTAACCATGTATACGAAAGAATGATATCTCAATATACCTTACTGAGCTTAAGTTTCTTACAGTTGAAAAATTCTATCTTAATATATTATAATGTAAAGGCTCATGCATTCTGAATGGCTGAAAAAAATTGTTTCATACTTCAATCAAAGCAAAATTGAGTATGCAACTCCTTTGTGAGCCTGCACACAAAGAAGTCCTATCAGAAATATGTCTCATTATGGTGAAATCTTAACCCTTGTCATGCTGAATTAAAATCCTCTATCAGAATTGATTGATTGATTGATTGATTGAATGGAGTTTAACGCCGCTTTCAACATTATTTCAGTTATATTGCGGTGGCTGGAGCACCTAATAATGGATTCCTGGCATTTCTATCACCAGTACAACCACCACATTCTTTTCTAGCCTCCAGCCGCTATCTCACATAGGTCTACGTTTATCAACCCATTGGTGAGAGACAATAAGTCAGAAAGAATGAATGCCGCCGTTGGGGATCGAACCCTTTCAGAATTGCACTCATATCAAAGTACTGAAAGCCCAAGAATCCAGGGGTGTAGATAATCTTTCTTTTTGAAGATTAAATTCATTAACAACACTGCCTTGAAAGAAGACAGACAGGTGGTGTTAACTAAGATCAGACCGCACATTTGTGCAGGCTGATCTTTGTCTATACCTCCTGCCAAGGCAGGAATATTCTGGGTTCAGCATGACAAGGGTTTATATCTTTGCTTCATGATATTAAATCATATGAAGAGAATGAATTCTTAGTTAATGTAGGTATGAAACATAAAAACTTAATCACAGTTTGGTTCAAATCTTTATCTTAATCTTTATTGATTGATTGAATGGAGTTTTACGCCACTTTATCATTTTTCAGTTATATCGCGACGACTGGAGCACCTAACAATGGTTTCCTGGTATTTCTCTCATAAGCACAACCACCACATCCTGCCTAGCCTCCAGCTGATGTCTCACATAGATCCATACGATTATCAACCCATTGATGAGAGACAAATAGTCGGAAAGACTGAGTGCCGCCATCGGGGATCTTGAGACCTTGAGATTCACAGTCTGACTATGCGCTATGACGGCGGCATCATACATTTATACCATGTGATTAGATGTTTACTTTAATACCTCATTTATTTGAAAAAAAAAAAAAATATCAGCTCCTACTTTAATGACACATCAGAATTACAAAATTATTTATCTCCTTTCAGAGATTTCAACTTGATACTGTACAGAGACAAATCTCAACTGTCTGTCAGAACAGGGCAACAGAATAGCAGACTGACAGATCTGACATTTATATATAGTGGAGTAGATTCAGGTATTACACTGGTTAAATTCTAAAACTTTGTAACTACAGTTTTAGAAAATTTGGATTTATTTCTAAAATTCTGTAACTACAGTTTGGGAGAATTTCATTTATTGTCTTAAAACTTATTACTACAGTTTGGGAGATTAAGGATTAAACGCTAAAACCTTATTTCTACAGTTTGAGAGAACTTGGATACAAAGGAAATACTGTATTTCTCTTAATCAACACTCCCTGGAGTTATACATAACATGGTCCTGAAGCTTTTATTAAGTATTCATTTTCTGATTTAAATAAAAATCACTAAAATTCATGTATTTTATGCCTTTTCCCCTTTAATTTTGGGTGAATAAATGATTGTTTAAGGGAAATTCACCTCAATTTAAAGTAGAAGTCTCAATAAGATTCTAAAATTTAGGCATTTGAAGTGGGTTTACTAAGTAAAAAATGTAGGAATGCTACTATTAGGGAGGGTGCTATTATTAGAGGAAATATGGTATTGCTAATAGGTCCAACTTACTCATAAGCTGTTCAGAGCATATTGTTGCTTAAGACACAAGGTTTTGAAAGACAGTATATAAACTAAGATCAGCCTGCACAGGCCTGCTGTTTGATCTTAGCCTACACTGCATGCATGCTGTCTACTTCTTCTTGAGTACCCTTATAATTCTATTCAAGACATATTGCTGCTGGATGCAGGGCTTTGTTAGACAGCTTATAGCCTAAGATCAGCCTGCACAGACATGTAGTCTGATCTTAGCCTAAACTGCCTGCATGCTTTCTACTTTCCAATTTCACTAGAAACTGGAGCCAGCACTGTAGAAAGTAATGAAATACCGGCAATATTCTCAACACAAGATTAAATTTAGAACGCTGAGGATCAACAATGAAGTCTCTAATAGAGAATCAGTTAAGCAGGGTGTTGTGTAGTACAGCAGCTTTCATGATGACAAACAGTCACGAATCTTCAAAAAATGTTCCTTCCTTTGAATGCATGTATAAAATTAGAGCCAGCTATTTTATCTTAAATACAGGATATTTCAGGAATATGTTCATTTTGAACACAGAGTGGTTTTTATTGAAGACAGGTTTACCTGTCTTTCAATATAGGGATCGTCGCCATCAGATTTTGATAACAAACCTACATGTGTCATTACGCTCAAAAAAGTAGACCCATTCATAAAAATAAACGCGGCAAAAATAATCAATAGTGTAGCAATATACCGTAAAATTTTGGTGCTGACCTAAATTCTGGCCGGGACCTCAGAGGAGTGAACACGTGATCTATGCAGAAGTTGCCTGCAGAAACGTGTTTTACATTGTAAGTGTAAGTGGTGCTGTTTTAGGGCGTTTTCGGCTGCAATCTTTTGCATTTGCTCCAAATTTTCAATTGCATCCTACAACTGTTTTTAGTCCCCTACCGGTGTTCACACCGGAGGGGACTAGATGTTTGCCCTCCGTCTGTCCATCCGTCTGTCCGTCGGTCCGTCTGTCCGTCCGTCTGTCCGCTCAAATCTGGATCCCGAGATAACTTAATAACTAAGCAAGCGTTTTTGATGAAAGTTGGTCTATGACTAGATGGCAATGTGTAGATTATGCACATCATTTTTTTTTTGTTTTTCGACTTAAATTGAGGTTGCTATGGTTACAGAAATAGTGAAAATATGGCCAAAAATGGGATCCTGCGATAAGATAATAACTAAGCAAGCTAGTTTGATGAGACTTGGTATATGACTATATGGCAATGTGTAGATTATGCACATCATTTTATTTTTGTTTTTAGACTAAAATTGTTGTTGCTATGGTTACGGAAATAGTGAAAATATGGCAAAAAATATTGGATCCTGCGATAAGTTAATAAGTAAGCAAGCTAATTTGATTAGACTTGGTATATGACTAGATGGCAATGTGTAGATTATGCACATCATTTTATCTTTGTTCTTTGACAAAAAGTGTGGTTGCTATGGTAACGGAAATAGTGAAAATATGGCAAAAAATGGATCCTGCAATAACTTAATAACTAAGCAAGCTAACTTGATGAAACCTGTTTTAAAATGTAAAAAAATTTATAAGCCATGTTAGTCAGGGTGGTGATGCAGCAGTATTAATCACCTCCAGTGAAAGTTCTCATTTCTTACCAACAAGACTGAAGAAAAACATCTTGGATCAGACAAGGTAACTGTTATTGATACTATTTCTTGCATCTGTCTATTGCTTGCATGAATTGTATAGTGGGCACAGCAGAGACAACAACTCATGTAAGTCTTGTTTAACCCTTTCCAAAACAAGACCTGGTTTTGACGTCCCTGATAGAATTGGCGTGGGAAAACATTGAGACAAACGAAGCCGGTAGGGACTTTATGTGTTGCATACAACACCAGATACTTGTTATGTATAGCATTGGCAAGCTATTTTCAGTTCCCCATTTTAGACTCCCTATTTCTCGTAAAATTGTGTGTTTGTGTGTCCTTAAGGTTGCTTTATTTATCCGTCTCCCGGGCCTGTCGTAGTGTAAATGGATAAAAAATAAAATGGCAAAAGGCTATTTGAATAAACTCGTAAACCCTTGGAATTTCCTAGGTTTGAATTTTTACTTGGAATTACGCAGAAATTTCGATGGCTTATCAAATTACTTTATAATTAGGCTTGTTTTGTCTATCCATATTGTACAGCATTCGGAACATCACTGTCATTTCCGTAAACGGCAACAGTTCGAGATCGTGATATTCACTCGACAATCATCGGGCGATCTCCGAAGTCTCAGATCTATCTAAATGTAGGTTACGGAATCGGCCGAGTTGAGACGAATGCATTAGATTGGCCGAGTGGTGTTCTGAATGGCCTATACAATAGTACCACGCATGCGTGACCCCGGTTTTGAGTTTCCGCTTTTGTTTTCGACAATTTTTTTTACAATAACAAAAACTGTTTTGGAAACTGGAATGGATTTATTTGTAACATTCTGGAGTGGACTTTGAAAGAATTCTACTCAAGGTGATAAATGCTGTAGCTCGGGATTTCATTTAACGATCTGTCATTTTGGCAGTTTTGTCAAAATTGATAGTTCACCGGATAGTTCAATCCGAATCTTGATCTAGAAAAGCAGTCCCGTGGAAAAGGCCTGAAAGGTTGGTTGTCTTAACAGGTTTATATATTATTTTGTAGTAAAAATAATTTTCTACTGAGTAAGACCATATGCAAGGAGAATAACCTGAAATGGAGTCGAAATATCTCAATGGAAAAATAGAAATAGAATTTTTCACTCCTGGAAGAAACTTAAACGGTATTCATAAAAAAAGCTACAGCTATTGTACGGGAAATACTTCTTTTTGGTATTGACTTTGACTAGTAAAAGTATAAGAATATTGGTATTACTTTCATTGCTTCTTCTATGTGGAGATAATTAGTCAAATCCTGGATCAGATAATAAATGTAAAAGAAATTTGAACAAATTTCCAATTCAGGGCAATATTCACCATGGCAATGAAATGTTCAGCTCTTCATCAAGGGGTAAGAAATGTGTGTCATGTGGATTAACATTTTATTTAAGATTTTTACACATCCACTTAATAAGTTTGACTGGAAAAAAATCGGATTTGGATCATATTGGATTGCTGGGGATAATCTATAAAATTTTATAAAACAGGGTTGCAATAATTCATATGAGTTTTTAGAATACAGGAATTGCCACCATATTTCTGTTGGTTAAATGAATATTTTTCATTTAGGATATTGAAAACTTACACTTGGGGATGAATAGCGATTATGAAGGCAGTTACCCTCTTGTTAAGCTTGAATTGGCTAGAGGGATAGGTTTATCTCGAAGTGATGAGTCTTCAAAGTAAAGCATATTCATTTGTTAGGAAGGTGCAGTTTCCATATGTAACCATCAATGATTGTTTTAAATTTTTGATTCCCACTCAAGAGATCTTCTCAAAACGCCACAATTTTCATTCCAATTGTTAATATTCAGTCCTGTCTTCAATTCAGGCCTTTCAGGCCTTTGATTTATGTTTTCATTTTAAACTTATGTCAATGAAATACCTGAGACTAAAAAATGAGCCAGTTTGTGACATTTCCAACAATTTCACATGTGCCCAAAGCAAAGCTTCTGGCTAGCCTGTGCTGTTGCACAGTCTGACCAGAGTCTTCACTATGCAATATATAAGAGATAAGTTCTTAATATTTCTTTTGGCAGTCAGAATATATTATCATTGCATTGTGTTGTCTACACTGCTCAAAGTTCGTACCTCGCACTAAATTGAAATTGTTGGAAATGTCATACCCTGGCTCATTGAAGAGTAGATCAATTAACCCTACCTGTGCTGTTTGTGACATAATTCCTGCTGTATATAAAGTTTTGAAAGACAATATTTAGAATAGACAAAGATCAACCTGCACAGATGTGCAGTCTGATCTAGGCATTCATTAACTGCTTTATACTGAATTATTGCAGGAAAAACTTGAGTTAGACTGCTTGTAATTGACAATTTGTATGACACAAAATTAAGATTAAGCAGGAAAAACGTTTAGAATTAATCAAAAATGAAAATTTTCTTAAGTTATGTTTTTATCTATTCATTATTTATATTATTATTATTTTCATTTTTAAGCCCATCCAGAGAATAGTAGAGTCTTTGGAAAGATAGACGCTGGACAATTTGAGGGCACTATATCACTTGGTGATAGAGAAGTTTACCACATAGTTCCTAGTCACGAAATTTTCACAGAACATGTTATCTTCCATTCAATTATATATGCTCATCATGATTATCATTTGTAAGTATAATTTGATCCTGTGTGTGACATTTCCAACAATTTGAGTCTGTGCCTGAATAACCGACATTAAGTAACCTAGATCAATACACAATGTTAAAAGAAGATTACATGTCTTTCTTAAGATACTTTGATACCTTATTAATCTTCAAAGTACAAAGTGAAGACTCTGGGCAGTCTGTGCAAATGCACAGGCTGCCCAGAATCTTTGTTTGGCAAACATTTGAAATTGTTAGAAATGTTGTGCACAGGCCCATTTGATTATCATTTGTAGGTATAATTTGAGCATGTGTGTGACATTTCTAGCAATTTGACATCTGCTGAAGGCGTACAAATTTTGCAGCCTAGACAGACACATAGTGTAATTAGAAGATTGCTTGGCTGTCTACAAAATTCGAGGGTTCAGTGCAAGACCGTAGTAAGTGTATATACATTGTATAAACCCTTACTAGAGTCTTACACCGAACCCTCGAGATAGTTTGATACCTTATTTATCTATAAAGCCCATAGTGAAAACTCTGGCAGATGCACAGGCTGACCATTGTCTTTGCACAGCACACATTTGAAATTGTTGGAAATGTCACACACTGGCTCATTTGATATCAAATTTTGAGTATACACTTTTATTTTAGTCCTGTACAGAAAGTATACTTCCATAAAAACTGACTCAAAATCTTAGTAAAGATTCCCTTTTCTAGCTTGTCTGAACAAAAAGTTGAGCAATTGTCCTGATCACCTTGTAACCTCGGGCATATTTCTGATGATATAGTAGATATTTTGTTGAATTTTATGTGTGTTCACCATCACAAGAGATATCCAGACTTTCCATGGGGATAACTCTGACAACATTTTTATAAGAGTTATGCCCCTTTTCAACTTAGATTTTGTGTATTATCCAACACCTTTTCCCAAGTCGTGTAATCTGTAAGCGGTGCACGAATTGAAGAGAAAAGTTTTGAATTCATGAAGGTATGAAACTAAAAAAATGAAAATTCATTTCATGTGATTTATAGGTTTATGTAGGTTTGTGTATCTGAATGAAAAAAATGTTTCTTTTATTTCTTTAGACAACTTCTCTTTTCATAAGCTTTGAACTCAGACTATGCTCCTATACATCTAACAGAAAAAAATTTTTAGAAACTTATTTTTGACTATCAATTTTGCCTTTTCCTTAAGGGTTTTGACTTTTATATCCTTTTCCTATTTCTAGAAAATTTAGGAATGGTCTTAAGAAAGTGGTAGCATATGAAAAGTAAAATTAGTGATAACAAAAAGAAGCAGTTAATATCTTGTAGAAAATTTATTGTAGGAAAATAAGAAATTGTTTGTTACAAACATTAAATCCTTTTTCCACAGGAATTTCTTTAGTAAAATAATACTTTTATAAATTTTGTAAAATGATTATCAAAATGCTAATTTTCTCGTAATAATCTGTACCACGTAGTAAGAGTGTATTAGTAGTGTACATTTCAGTAGCTGTAATTTTTATCTTAAAAGTGAAAAAAAACTGTAAATCAAGGTCACAATGCCCTAAAATAAATCAGACTGACTTATCAGATCGCTGATAAAGTCCTGTCACATTGAGGCTTTCCACTTTCCTACCTCCCCAGAACGAAGATCTATTTTCTCACATCAGCGGAATTACTGATTATATCAGAAAAAACACATATGATTTATTAGTTTACATATTTTTATAATTCTGGAAAAAATTACAAGCTTACTCGTATTTTTTTTTTTTTTAAAGACCTTGAGATATCTTAGGTATGTTTGCAGCTAGCATTTTTGCTGAGAAAAGTTCCCAAGAGTGAAATGATGTGAACCAAGCATTCGTCTGCAAGCTTTCAAGACATTAATCCTTCTTAAGGCTTAATTTAGTAGTGTTAATGAGATTTTGATTGCCAAAAACAAAATTTTCATTTAGGGCTCAGCTTCAGGAAAGAATTGAAGACTTTAAAACAGTCTTCAGTTCCTTTCTTAAGTTGATCCAAAGAGAGAATGGGACCCACATCACTTACTTTTGAGAGTCCTGGGGCCAGTTTCATCAAAACATTTAGGACATAATTTTGTCTTACTGATGACTTTCAATCCAGTAACAACAACAATCAATTGACATAGGTATTGATAGATTGGTGATACATGGTTTTTGAACTAAATATGTGGTCAGTCATAGGTAAGACAAAAATACGTCCTAAATGTTTTGATGAAACAGGTCCCTGGCTTCTTATTTTTGCATCTCAGATGCGCAAAACCTGTATCCCTTAAAAACCATGAATGATGCAAAACTCAGTATCAAAAGGTCCTAGGAATGAATCCTGCCCAGACTTACACTATCTTGAATTAACCCTTTCCTTTTTTACAAAATTTTGGACCTATCCAAATTCAAAGGTTTTGCAGACGAAAACTTAGAGTGGATTTTATTTGAAAAATAACCATTCATGAGGGAAGAAAATAGTGTGGAAAAAAAGGAAATTGCTTGTCAGAAGCAATTTCTTCTTTTTTCACAATGTTTTCTCAATTATAAAATCACAGGCACGTAAAAAACAGGGATTAAACAGCAAAGGGTTAAATATCAGTTGAGCCTCTGTGTATGACATTACCAACAATTTCAAATATGCACAATGCTAAGATTTTGGTCAGCCTGTGCATCTGCACAGTCTAACCTGAGTCTTCACTTTGCATTTTGTGGATAGATAATGACTTTACCTATCTTTAGGCAGTCAGTAACCCTTCTTATTGCGTTGTGTGAATGTCCATGCTACTAAATGTGTTGGAAATGTCACACAGAGGCTCAATTCATTCAGGTGTAACAGATCGGGTATTTTTTTTTAATTATAGACTGAACAATTTTAACAAAACAGAAAAACTTTGTTGTTGGTCTTTAATCAATTTGCCTCATCAAGACAGAGTACATACATCACAGCATTTTAGTGAGAAATCATGTTTTTAGACTATGATTGTTCAACACTTAACAAACCCGTCTTTGAATAGCTCATGTATTTGTGTCTAACTGCAAAGATTCTGCCAATGATTTTCGCTAAACATGTATGCATTCAGTTTGTACATGTGTAATATTGAAAAACAAATACATGTTCGAAGTAAACATTGAATGAGTTACAAGAATATACCTTGTATTCCTTTTTTATAGTGTTTTCCTTTAATATCATACTTTATGAAAATAAGATAGATAAATTTCAATGTAATATGCATTCAAATTTATGTCATCCATAAAACATTACAATTTCTAAAACTTTAAAATTTCATAGAAGGGAATCATAAAAGCATTTAGGAATAAGCATTTTTAATGTTAAAAGGAACAGGTGAATTTTTTTAAACAACGCCACATTCTTTTTTTGCAAGAAAAAACCACAAGAGAAATTAGAGTTAATTTGTATAAAGTAGAGAAGTTTATTGTTTATGTCATAGCAAGACATTATTTTTTCTTCACATAATTTATTAACATGATTTATGACCCAATGAATTCCTAAACGCCTGTACTTTATGGAGGTTTTGAACAATTTGAAAATCAGTTCAAAACTATTGTAAGTGCCTATGGAAAATAGGCAGTTACAATGGTTTTTCACCGACCTTGATTTCAGTAAATACCCTAGCAGCTGCAGATTACGTATCTTTGACACACGTGATTTCAAAAAGGGTGATTTTAGATTTTCTTAGTTGATCATGACTTTGACTGTTTTATTTATGTCTAGTGCAAATTTTCACTTTTTATGATAAATGTGTCTGCATTTGATATCAAAAAATGATTTGGTGTCTTGGAATGGCACTCTGGGTGTATGAAGGTGTGATAAAAAGGAGAGGGTTCAATTTTCTTTTTGATATAATATTCATCGATAATTTCATTTAACTCTTGTCATGTTGAACCAGAAATATTTCTCCTTTGGCAGGAGGTAGATTAAGATCAGCCTATATGCAGTCTGATCTTAGTTTACACCCCTTGATTTTCCTTTTCAAACCAGAAGTGATTAAAATTCATATTT
Source organism: Fragum whitleyi (assembly GCA_948146395.1). Classification (NCBI taxonomy): domain Eukaryota; kingdom Metazoa; phylum Mollusca; class Bivalvia; order Cardiida; family Cardiidae; genus Fragum; species Fragum whitleyi. The sequence goes on from OX411546.1 coordinate 46,065,600, forward strand.
TTTAAATAGAAACTGACTAATGATTAGGGCATCTAGTCTTTTCAGCATTTTCATTTTAATATTATTTTTCCAATGTGTTTATTCAGAATGAAAGAATAACACACAGTATTTCCATAAAAAATGTTGTCAAATTAATTAGAGGATATTGAATAAGTGGGAGTTAATTGAATACCAAATTAATTAAATGAGTCGAAAAGAAGAAAAGATTGGCTGCACAAGACTGGAGATATGTTCGTTGATTGACTGGCCTTCTGGAGAGATGTTTTTCTCATTGTTGGACATGCTTTGTCCTGTGAGGTTCAAGAAAAGCATGTCTTACAAGACATGCTTTGTTCTTGTTTGTCCTCGGAGATCTGCTTCTGTGGGTGATGATGCAAGATTTGCTCTGTAATTATTTAAGCAAACAAGTCTGCAGAAGACTAAATGCTTTTACTTTGCTAGACAATAATGAGATGCCTAATGCTAGCATCTAGAGTCTTTTAGCAAGCGAGTCTGATAGGAGACATGCTTCTTTTGTAGCTTGTTAGGAAAGAGCTGCTTCATCTGCTATATTACTTTCCCCTGGGAATAAGTCGAGTGATTAAGTCTAAGGTGACTTGCTTTTGGTTTCCTTGAGTAGAGAGAGATGCTGCTTGCACTGTCAACCTTCTATCCCTGACCGGTTTCGTTCAAATTAGAACTCATCAGAGGGTAGGTACAAGCTTTAGTTAGCTTGTTGAGGATGAATGTTTCCTCAATTTGGATGGATAGAGAGACGGGGAACGTCTATATATACTCTATGGTGCCGGTGGGTGCCGGCGTTGCTATAGTTTCACAGGATATTGGTGCTGGCTGGTGCCGGTAAGGAGCTTATGCAGCTTCCACAATACTCTGTGGTGCCGGTGGGTGCCGGCATTACTATAAATAAACAAGGGAATGGTGCCGGTTGGTGCCGGTTTGAAACTTTTACAGCTTTCTTTAGAATGATGTTTTTTGTCATCTGTCCATTTTAATAGCGTAAACAGAGCGAAAAGTTTTCTCTTGAATAGGGGTGGCACTCGTTGTATGTATAAAGGGATGATCTGCTATATCAGGCGATCTATCCAGGTTAGAAAACATGTTGTTAGGGTGAAACCAACGTCACAAATACTATATACCGGTATTTTACTGACGTCCTTAGTTCGAATATGAACATGAAGTAGTTAACATACTGAATGCAAACCAAATTGGTTCTATAAACCGGAAAACTTTGCCAATTTCATAATTTTTACGACGCATCTCTGCACAACACAAGAGACAGAAAAAAAGACAAGAGAAAAAAGATGGCTGATTGCGGGTCTCTAGGCTATGCTCGGATGTAAAAGCATTTAGTCTTCTGCAGACTTGTTTGCTTAAATAATTACAGAGCAAATCTTGCATCATCACCCACAGAAGCAGATCTCCGAGGACAAACAAGAACAAAGCATGTCTTGTAAGACATGCTTGTCTTGAACCTCACAGGACAAAGCATGTCCAACAACGAGAAAAACATCTCTCCAGAAGGCCAGTCAATCAACGAACATATCTCCAGTCTTGTGCAGCCAATCTTTTCTTCTTGTCTTTACCTTTTACCAAGACTCGGGACTTGATCGTTCTCTTCACAAAGCGAGCATCCAACCAGTACCGGAAGCACACTTACACTTCAAGAAATGTGAAGGAAGATAAATCATACACTTATGACAATCTTTGTCATATTGGATATGAAGACCATCAATCAGTTGGAGACAGATGGTAACTATCGTGTGCATTGGCAGACAGATGAAACACTTACTCCTTCTCCACAGAGAAAGCATAGATCCTTTTCGCATTGTCAATCAATGGCCAAAATGTGCATTGAATGTTTCTCATTCAAAATCTGTTCTCTTTCTTCTCCCCGTCATAGCCAATTTGTGCTTAGAATCCCTAACACCCATGGCTTTAATACCAAAGCCTCCGAGGACTACACATGTAGCCAATTACATCTTCGTGTTGGGATTGTTTAAGATAGAAAGAATCTATTACATGTTGCGAAAAGGCCCTTAGGCTCAAACAAGGCTCAGTGAACAGCTAATTTCTGTCACTTAAATGGTGTACAAACAGTTACACTCAAACAGGGTTAACAAGATCCACTTCATAAACTCCTTCCGGTCAGGATTTGCATCCGAGCATAGCCTAGAGACCCGCAATCAGCCATCTTTTTTCTCTAATTAAATGAGTCATCTGTAAATAGATAAAAACAAGGCTGTGCTGAGTTACATCTGTTTTAGATGACGAGTTTAATAAATTTGGTATTTAATGAGCACAAATTTGATATTCTATTTATAATATGACCTGTATTTTTGTGATAAAATGAGGAAATTCCAGATATTTATAGATTCAAATAATTCTGTGAAGCATCTAAGGCTGTTTGCAAAATGACTTCAGCAAATGCATTATGACGCCATTTTAACAATGAAAATACAAAATTGCTAGGCGTTCTTAGCTCATTTGTATAGGTATTCCACTAGTGTAATGACACTCGTGTTATATCAAAAAATATTCAACAGGGTTATTTCACTCCCGCAACGTATGTCGTATAATAATATGGAATATTTGCTTTTTGAACCTAATTGTCAATGAATCAAATGAAAATCTGCCTTGTCTATTCATACAGTTTATCTGGATTAAAACTTCATGCTTCCAAAAATAATAAATAGAAAAAAAATCTTCATGTCTTGAATGTAAAATCCAACCAAAACATTTTAGATGTGCATGAAAAAATCAGAAATTTAATCACAGACAACATTATCAAGTCTTTAAGATTATATCACACAAATTTTATTTATGTAGTCTAATAATCTATGGTGTACTAGACTGAACCTTTTGCAACAGACAGATCTAGGATCCTGGGCAATTATTTTTCTGAGAAATGAGGTGTACAGTGAATAGCCATTATGAATCAGTTCTCATATTTCTTTTTAAAAGTCTTTCCTGTACAGTCAGAGGAAGTTGTGTCCCTGGGATTTATTTCTTAAAAAAATATTGTCTATGGTGAACTACACTGAACCTTTCGGAACAGACAAACAGTATATCCTCTAATAAAAGCGCCCTCCCTAATAGTAGCACCCCTAAATTTTTTACTAAGAAAACCCACTTCAAATGCCTAAATTAAGAACTTGTTGAAACTTTACCTCAAATTAAAGGGAAAATGGCCTAAATCACTTTCATTTTAATGCAATTTTGCTAAGGTTTTATTCTGCATGACAAGGGTTAATGGAACAAATGAGGATCCCCTTGAAGATAATACAGTCTATCTTGCTCTACCAGGTCTAAATGAGCAACCATTTTTATTAAGCAACTGTTTTCAAAATCCCTGTCTTCAAATCAAATACATTAAGAAGGTTTTTAACCCTTTCCTGTTTTACAAAATTTTGGTACTGTCCAAATTCAAAGGTTTTGCAGATGAAAATTTAAAGTGAATTTGATTTGAAAATAACCATTCAGTAGGGTTGAAAATAGTGTGGAAAAAGAAGAAATTGCTTGTCAGAAGCAATTTCTTCTTTTTTCAAAATGTTTTCTCAATCATAAAATCACAGGCACGTAAAAAGCAGGGATTAAACAGCAAAGGGTTAAGGTCTAAAAACTACTATAAGTGGCTTCTGTGTTCTACAGCTCAATAGAATTGTCTCAATGAGACGATTCTATTGAGTTTTAACAACTTAATTTCATTGCGAAATTTGAAAGAACATACATATGCAATCAAAATTATGATTCTTATTTGTAAATAAAACATGCACAAAACAACCATTTTCCAAACCAACTACTTTTTGGTGGTCCAGTAAGTGGTTGCTTAATACACTTTTTACTGTATGTCACATTAATTTTTTGCACAGAAATTATAGAGCATGCATTGGGCATGCATATTCATAGTGTAAGCAAAGTAAAATTTTAGAGAGAACTGAGTTGTTAATAAATCTTAAATAAATTCCAAAGGTCATCAGATAAGTTTGAAAAATGGCTTTTAATAATTTCTTTTAAAACATGCCTGTTAGATTCTATCTGCTCAATTCCTGTGATCATTTATCACTGCTGTGCTAGACTATCTCTGGAATCTGAGAAAGAATTTTGAAGAAATTAATTTTTGTGTTTGTTCAAAATATTGAATTTCTCAAAACTGTTTTCTCAGTTGGTTTTTTTTTTCCAAATTTTACGGAAATATCACAATGATAAGCAAAGCCTCTGAACAGTTTGAAATTACCGTAAATACACTACCCATTACTAGAAAACAGAATTTAAAACTTGTTTAAATTCAGGACAGTTGTACCTAGATTTATAACAAAGTCCAGTTAAAGTAATCGAAGTGGAAGTTTGCAGAAAATTAAATTTTTATTTGTTTTCATTTCTTAACAATTAGAGCACTTTAAAATTGAAACAAATATAAGCCCTTCCTTTTTCCTACAATTTTTTCATAGTAAATCTCTTGACTTCCTTGTGCAGAGTGCAGAATGAGTTTAATTCAAGTTGTGTTCAACAAGATTTGTGCATTCTGATGCTGATTATTGGTTTCATTTCTCAATGAAAACAATTTTGATTATGCTGCTTTTTTTTAAGCTTCCATGGAAAGAAGTCCCATAAACAATCCATGAATTTCAGGGTAAATCTTTGTACTTTTGCTTCAAAATTAAATTCAATTTAACTAAGATATGAAGAGAATTTTTGTTGATTTCATGGAGATATGAAAGTAAAAACCTAAATACACTGTATGAATACGCGAAGCAGAATCATACATAAGTGCAATTATGTTTTTAGTTTCACACCTCAATGAAATCAACAATTACTCTCTTCATCTGTGAAATGTGACTTGATCAGTTGGTACATAAAAAACAAAATTAAAAAAAAATGGAAAGAAATAGAAAAATTATGCTAATTTATTATAGTGTATTTTTCTTCCCTCAACAACTATCTTTGTTCTTTCAGTTTCAATGAATATACAGATATAACAGAAGGAGAAAGACAGACTACAGTAAGTAAACAACAACAAAAAAAACTGTTACCAGATGCCAACATTTTAGACTTGTCCAAATTCAAAGGAGTTGCAAATCACAACTTTTAGTAAATGGAATTTTAAAAAGAAACCAACTTTCTTTTGTTCAGAAGATAATATTGAAGATAATGAAAAAATTATTTGTAACAAAATGTTACAGCCTTTGTGTTATCATTGTTGTTGTCATCATAGAAAAACTTTGATTTTTTTTCACATCTCTAATCTTTCTGAAGGACTCACTTGAAACTTTGGTTATGAACATGTTAACTTTTAAACGAAATCAACCTATAATATCTAGGGGAAAAACAAATAATGCAAAAAAGCTCATTTTTATCTCACCTGAGCATATTGTGCTCGAGGTGAGCTTTTGTGATCATTGAACGTCTGTTGTGCGTTGTCTGGCGTCCATCATCAAGTGTCACAATTTAAATGTTTATACTCTAGAGACTACAAATATGGCCCAATCATCATGAGATTTGGTCAGAATGTTTGTCGGGTCCAAAGGTTGAACCCTTTTGAAAAATCGGAAGGACTCATACCATATCATGGGAAAAGGGGCCTTAATGACAATTTTCTTATTTACACTCTAGAGGCCACAAATATGGCCCAATCTTAATGAAACTTGGTCACAATGTTGGGCAGGTCTCAAGGATGAATCCTTTTGAAAATGGGAAGAAACCATGCCATATCAGAGGAAAAAGAGCCTTTAACTAATTTTCTTGTTTACGCCATAGAGGCCACAAATATGGCCCAATCTTCTTAAAACTTAGTCACAATGTTTGCCAGGTAACAAAGATGAATCCTATTGAAAATTTGAAGTATCCATGCCATATCACAGGAAAAGGGGCCTTAATGACAATTTTCTTGTTTATACTCTAGAGGCCACAAGTATGGCCCAATCTTCTTGAAACTTGATTAGAATGAAGGTCACATGAAATTTATTTAGAAAAGGCTAGAAAACTTATTCATGGATCATAGGAATAGAATTATATCTTCCTTTGAAAAAAATTATGGTCATTTGATGATCTTTAGATCATTTATTTTGCTAAGGCAGGAGTCAAAGACAAAGGTGAGTGATATAGGACTGTCAAGGTCCTCTTGTTTACTTTACTTATTCTTTATCCAGCATCAAAAGCCAAATGGTGGGAACTGCAGGTGCTCTTGATATAACATTTTATTTTTTATGCCCCCGAATCGATAGATTGGGGGCATATTGTTTTACTCCTGTCCGTCTGTCTGTCTGTCCGTCCGTCTGTCTGTCCGTCTATCCGTCCGTCTGTCCGAAAACTTAACCTTGCCAATATCTTCAAGCCTATTCAAGATACAAAGCTAATATTTGGCATGATGATAGATCTCAATGATCCGCATCCGCTGGTACCAAAGTCAAGGTCATGTGACAAGGTCAAGGTCATTTGTCAAGGTCAAACTTTGAAAAAAAAATGCCGTTAAGGGGGCATTCGTGTTTCACAAACACATCTTGTTTAACCTTTAAACCCTTTGCAAGCTGTTCATTGCAAAATTCCTGTTCAAAAAAGGGTTGCAAGACAGTATAGCATAAGAGCAGCCTGCACCGTCATACATTCTGACCTTAGCAAACTTTTTCCACTTTCTACTTCATTACTGTAGGAAAAAAAGAAAATGACAAAAAAAATGCATTTGGCTTTATGGAAATTTTAAATTACTATATGTCTACTAATAAACGCTACCTGGAGCTGTACATAACATGATCAGGGAGCCTTTATTTAGTATGCATTTTCTGATTAAAAACTGATGATTTTTAAGCCCTTTTCCGTAAATTTGAGGTGAACTTCCTCTAACCAATAATATAAATGATTGTTTAGAGGAAATTCATTTCAAATAAGAGAAGAGGTCACAAAAAGTTCCTAAAATTAGGCATTTTAAGTGGGTTTCCTTAGTAAAAAATGTAGACATAGACATAGACATAGACATTTATAGACATAGACATTTTATTTCAGTAACTTAAACTACAAACAGTTTCTCATTACAACAAATTGAAAAACATATATTAGTTCAAGGTCAACAAAACAAACATATAAACAGCAAACACTTATACATACAAACAAACATACGCCACACACTCATGCACACCTCAAAATTCAATTGAACAAATATGAAATGTGCAATCAATTAAACAAATACATGTACTATTTTGAATCCAAATGATGATAAATTTAGTGGGGAAAAGGGACTGTTGTAGAATTTTGAAGTGATTGGAATGAAATCTTTTTTCAGAAAATTAATTATTATCAAAATGGAGTCTTTTTTGGAATGATTCGCCAATAAATTTTGCTAAGTTGATTTCTTAGTGCTTTGTAAAAGTTCAATAAATTTAAGCATATTTGGTCCAATTCTAAAATATGGTTTGATATATTTATTACGGATATCGGAGAAAGCAGGACAAAGAAGCGTAAAGTGATATTCGTCTTCAATTTCTCTTTTATCACAGTATTCACATAGTCTTTGTTCGTATTGTAGATTTTGGCCAGCATAGCGACCGGTTTCGACTTTTAATTTATGAGAGGACAGACGTATTTTTGCAATATTAGTATAAAGTTTTTTATGTAAAATGCTTAGATAATCTTCTTTATAGAAAGCAGTCTTAATATGCCTCTAGGTTCTAGTTGAAGTATTATTACTTAAACTTGATGTCCAGTTCTGAAAGAAAATGTTGGTAATTTTACGCTTGAAAAGGTCGGGGAAATTTTAAGATTAATATCAAATTGGTCATCCCAGTAAAAAATGTAGGGGTGCTTCTATTAGGGAGGGCGCTACTTTTAGAGGAAAAATGGTAAGCAATGATTTTAATTAATTTTTCTTCTTTTTATAATTTCAGAAAGAAGCAAATCAAGAAATATATAATAACAAGAAGAGGTTGAAAAGACAATCATCATCATCATCATCATCATCATCATCATCATCAGGACAATCAAATATTGAATCCAAAGTGTGTTCAATGAAGCTAACTGCAGATCATACAGTATGGAAATTCATCATGAATTTGACAAATCAGGTTCGTTTATTTTGTGTTGGTTTACCCATGAAAAGCAGTGCTGAGTGTTTGAGATGGCAAAATGTTTTGATGAGTCAATGCAAAACTGTTGTAAGTCCCTTTGAATATACAGGCACAGGGTTTGACATTAAATTTTTTGGCTGCCAGACAGTCGGACTTGTTGCTGCCACATGCTGCTGGTCCTGACCAAATGTTCACTGGTCCTGACCAATTGTTTGTATCAGAAGTTAGGAAAAGCATAATTACAAGGTTTTGTTTAGAAGATACCAAACTATTCCAAGTTATTTCACCTTGAACATTTACTAAATGGTTTTGACAAAATATTAATAATGAACTCGTAGGTAGTTGGTATTAGGAAACGCAGAAAGAAAAGTAACTGTTGAACAAGTTTTATATGCAGTCTGCTTTCATGATAAAAAAAATTGAGAGTTCAGTTGCTAAGTAAATTTCAAGAACAAACACTTAACACTGGTTCCACCTCTTGTCATAATCGTAAAACAAGCAGCAAAGTCTACCTGACATTTTGTCAAATCATCAATGTAAGCAACCGTAAAGCGTTCTGACCGTATTATCGTACAGCCAAGCCTCGGATATTTTCCAGTTTTTAAATATACAGAAACAAATATCTATTTGCGCTATGTAGAAATAATTATAAATCACAATTGACAGTTGTTTCACGCATTGAAAATATCGTGCGCGTGCGGTTTGTTGTTTGGGCCTCGTTTTGGAACGCCCTTCACCTTCAAAATGTTACTATATTTAGCAAACCGTGTTTCTGCGTATTATGAAAGACGGCCAGAATAACTTATTTAAAATGTTTACACGCGACATCAAAATCTTTATGTTTTCTTTAAAAAGAAATTTGCGTTTTTATGCCGTATTTTTGTATAACGACATTTGCGTAAAAGTTGGGATCCCAAAATAATGACTCTCATTTTCAATGAAGAGGTAAAACCGGAACCAGTCATGTGGGATTTCCCGGACTGGTTACGCATGCGCGTCCAAAGTGGATATGATAGAAAAGTAAAATAATCATCGAGGACAATCATCCTTTCAACAAGCGAAAAGCTCAGTTTGCTATCGGAAACAAATGAATCTATACAGGACGAATGTAGATTAGAATTTAGGACGACCAGTCGGGCTTGTATCTGGCGGGTTCAACCCGACCGGACCGAGCAACAGGCAGACAAAGTCTGTCGGTCGTGGGTTAATGTCGAACCCTGAGGCACTAACAATAATTTTGCAATGACCCCTTGCATTGCAAACATTTAAAATGGATCCTTTCTTTGCATGCAACATTTCATGAAGTTTTCAATATAAAAGCATGTGTGTGTGTAGAATAATTGTGTTGTTTAAGTTTGGATTCTGAGTTTGACATTGAATTATGATCTTATTTCACATGAGCCTGAAACGCATTCAATGGGTTATCTCAAATATTATCCGATTTCCTTGAAACTTTATCAAGAAATCATTTAGAAGGTTTTTTTTTATGAAAATGGACTGACTCCATTAGAATATGCAGGAAAGGAAAATCTCATTTTCATGATTAAGTCTTCAAATAATTTCCAATTCTATTGAAACTTCCACAGTATTATTTTAATTTTCTGTGTGAAAATGAAATGAAAACACAGGAAATCAAGCTTTAATGATTATTGTTTTAAACAAAACAAGGGCAAAAAGTCCTCATTGCTATATTCATTTTACCTTCTTTCTAAAATAAGCAATGAAGTTTCTCAAAAATGAGATTAATTAGATCAGATTAAATTCAGGAAAGACTTGAAATTCAGTAAAGCATCTCAGGCCCCAATGGACCTTGTTTTGTTTTGATATACATGTAAATAGGGGATATTGACTGAGTGGTCATTGAATACCAAATTTATTAAACAAGTCATCTATGAACAGACAAAAACAAGGCTTCACTGAGTTTTTTTCTGTTAATAGATAATGAGTTAAAATAAATTCTGTATTTGATGAGCACAAATTTGATATTCTATTTATAACACAACCGGAATTTTGGTGATAAAACGAGCAAATTACAATGTTTATTGATTCTTGTTATTCCCTGAAACTTATATCGCTGTTTGTCAAATGATGACAGCAGATCCATTATGACATCATTTTCCTAACAAAAGTATAATAATGTTCATCATTCTTAGCTCATTTGCATAGTTATTTCACTGGTGTAATAACACCCTTGTGATTTTAAAAAAATATTCAACGGGAGTTATTTCACTCCAGGGATGTAGGTCATATTATAATTAATTTTAAGGTCTTATCAATTCCTGTGTTTAATAAGACAAAACTATTTCAGAATGAGGTTCAAGCAGAATGGCACATTATCTACCTCCTTCTTAGCCATGTTGAAGAGCTCAACAGAATATACAGCAAGTTTCTGTTTCCAATAACGACAGACAACTCTAATGGCGCTAGCATATACATGAAGCTGCAGTTTTATATAAAAGATATAGAGGTAATCATATGAAATATTTTTCAACAGTTATTGAGTATGCTGAACTGGTGAACCTAACCATGGTTTCTAATCATTTTCACATTAGTAAAACCAAAAAGTATCATAAAAGCCACCAGAGGCAACTACTACTGGGGAAGTAGGATAGAAATTTGGCATTATCTCAATACCAAGCCTAGGATCTAAACAGTGATATAAACTGATGTTGCATGAATTTTATGGGTCATTATTAAAGTAAGTAAGTTTTAGCAATTGATAACTTTCAGGAATTTCTCATATTTTACCAGAAAGCCTCTTTTTTATATGTTTACAGATGATTCTTTCAATAAATTAGGTAACTGCAGTAATGTTGAAAGTTGCAGTTATGTTATATTAGTCCATGAGCCAGAATGGGTTTTGTTCCCCCCCCAGGGGGAATTTAGTAGACCATATTTTTCTGAAAGTCCATGGTATGTAGAGCATTTTGAGACATGTTAGCACTCTGGCGAGTGGGGCTTTTGTAAGATACGTTACTTTAAAGTAGCACACCCCACAAAATTTTGAAAATGAATTTTAAAAGCGTACTCAAAGATTTGAAATCTAAATGACAAAAAGTTGACTTCTTATACATATATTTGTGTTGCTGACTAACCCGAGGGTCCATTTATGGAATTTTTTGAAAAATCTCGTCATCCTGAGAGTCATGATATTGCAGCAAAATACGTTACCCTTAAATTTCATAGAAAACTATGAATATAGAAATAAATTGTCTTTCCCTGCCTCACTGGGAATTTTGTTAACATTGCCTGTTTGATAGCCCATGGTATATAGAACATTTTGAGACTTGTTAGCACTCTGACAAGTGGGGCGTTAGTGTGATACGTTACCTCAAAGTAAATTACTCATCAAATATTCAAGACAAGATTTTAGGTTTGTACAGTGAAAAGATGAGTCAAAATGACCAGAAGTGATCTCTTAATGCCAAAATTTATGTTTCTGAATGTTCGAAGAGCAAATTCATGGTAATACTTTGTAAATAATTCCCCCTTGAAGGCATGATATTGAAGTAAAATACATTACTTTTTAATTTCAAAGTAAGGCACATAGATAGAAATGATTTTTCCATAGCTGCCCCCTTGGGAAGATTGTTAACAATGTTTTTATAAAAGCCTATGCAATATTGAACATTTTGAAACTTGTTAGCAGTCTGGCCACTGGGGCAAATGCGAGTTACGTTACTTTAAAGAAACCAACCCATAAAATTTTCATACAACAATTTTAGCCGTATGTCTTGTAATAGAAATTACCTGTAATTTAGTAAAAAATTAAATGATATTGTGTTTTGTTCATGATATTTGTGATTCTGAAGGTATTTGAAGCCCATTTATATTATGACTTGAAAAATATAGCCCTTACAAGCAATGCATGGGAGTAAAATACGTTACATTTAAGTTTCAATTTAATGTATTCAAAAGAACTGTTATATTCATCAATGCTCTACTGATTGAATTGTTTTCTGTGTTTTTGTATAAGCTTCTGTTCTGTGAGAGATTTTATTTTTTTTTTCATGCATCTGGCCATCAAGCTATTTGTGAAATACGTTACTCTAAAGTAACCAATTTACCTATCAATTACCATAGGCTTATTCATAACTCATCTGATTGCAATTGTTGTAAAATCCCTCATTATCTAAATCAACTATAAACCATAACTGTTAAAAGTATTTTGAAGGTATCAATAAAGAATTAATCATTCAATACTCATTGTGGTTTTAAAAGCTTGCAAAATACGTTACCACTTATTTAAAGGTATATTTATTATTATTGAGCTGCTATCATAGATTAAGGAAATGTACCAAACACAATGTTAAGGCAGCTTCCAAACACAATGTTGAGGCAGCTTATGGTTTCTTTTATATTTGAAACTTTTTTTCACATTTAAGAATAAAACACAAGTTATATACGTTACTTCTGATGATAAGAGACAGTTTTCATTGTGGAAAATGATGACCAAATATATCCAAAAAGCTGTTCCTACAATTGTTTTAAGCAATGTTTCTATCAATTTAGTACAGAAAAGTTAAAAATATTTCTTAGATCTTAGATCTTTCATGATTGTAGCCCAGTTGGTAGCACAATGGATTTGATAGCACATTTGACTCCATATCATAGGTACTAGGTTTCAACAGCCAGTACAAACGAGTTGATTATCATTCACCTTCGTTGTATAAGCAGCGAGAGGCTTTAAAAGGATGATGTGATGAATGGAATGATGTGTAGGATAAATACAAGGAATTCATGGTTAGGTGGATAAACCACCTTGATAAGAGTGTTATACTGTTAAAATGGCCTGGAAAATCCTTGAAGCATTTAAGCTATCCATTGTTTCCAATTGAATGCAAAATACATTGCGTGCAATCCTAGTTTTGCTAAGAAACTACACAATTCAGTTAAATACTGAAAATGTACATGAGTATGACCATATTGTGTTCAAATGAATAGAACATTGCCATATACATTTTGATATAGCTATCAAAGCTAGTATTATATGTTACAAGACTTTAAAAGACTTTTTTTTAAAAAAATCAAGCATAATTGCTGCTTCCAAAGGACCATTACATGCACACCAATTGCAATTCTCTTGAACCTGATTAGTTCTTACAAAAGTAAAGATTTTAGTAAAACAAAGATCCTTAAAAATGCTTTATTTTTTAACTGGATACAAACTACAAGTACTTTTAATGTGGTGAGAAACATATTATCTTAGATAGAATTTGCACTTCTTTTATATCTTTCATTCTGAAACAATAACAGAATTATGATAAATTACTTAAGCAATAGGATTTCATCAATATCAAGCCCTCATTCAAATACAACCTAAGATTTGATTCTTAAAAATAAGAAAATTGCATAATGGGTCTATAAGTCGCATGCTTATAAGGGCTTTATAGGTGTTTATGTGTAAATGGCTGGTGATTTAACATTCTATTTTCATTCCTGTTTAACATTGCTGGCTGACTTTCAATATATATGAACATGCAGAGTGTGTTAAAGTAAAGAAAAGAATTAAAGAATGTCCATTCTAATTAATATACTTATGGTTCTTGGGCATAACTCTCATATTTTCAAGAATTCTCATGTGCACAAGTACAAGACTCTTCTACTTACCATTATTCTAACCACTTGTTCAACATTCCAGACGTACAATTGGAAAAACAAGCAGTAAAACCAAAAACATCCATCTTAATCAAAGAGAAACAATGATTTTGATTTTAATAGCTACAGTAATGACACTGATGTGCCTTTAAGATAATTGTGACTTGTTTCATACAAACGGTAACATACGTTACTAGATTATGACCATCGGTATTCTGTTTCAAAACATTTATAGGCAACGAATAAACCAATGCACGAAATAAGAGATAAATGATATACATGCTTAAGTAACTAAGTAATTTTGAAAAAAAGTTTCAGTTAATCTAATTCTTTTAGCTGTCATACTGCATTGTGTGATTGAAAGATATGTAATTGCACTGAAGAGATATTTCCCTATGATGTAATTAAACAATAGGTATAGTACAACATACAAAGTACATATCTATATCTATATCTATCAAAAAGCCAGTATTTTTATTGAATATTTCAAGATATTTTAATTTCTAATTTAGAATGATTATCAAGATCTGTGCTGATTTAGAAGGGTGTAGGTATCTCAATTTCAGCAATTGCATATACATGTATATATGAAATGGCTATTTCAAATTATGATCTCAATTCTTGTTATCAAATTTTTTAACTTTGTGAGATGGGATACTACAAATGATACTAACTTCAATTTGTGTGATTTATATCTTTACACTAAAAGAAAAATATGTAAAAACTAACATTTAATAAGAATGTCCTTCTTGGCTGTTCAAAGAAATAACATTAACTTCTCAATTAAGGTCTAAATTTTAATACCATTTGTGCTAGGGGATCTTTGATATTTTGTTTGTCACACATTTTTTTTCAGTACTGATGCATTTTCTAAGAAACAGAACTGAGAGCTATAAATTCAAAGCATTTTAACCCTTTTTGATAAAAAATAAAACAGTTTAAATGGGTTTTGGTAAAATATTTTGAGGTAACGTATGTTACAACATTCCTTCAGAGACATAAAGCATTTGTTGTTATAAGGATATCAGTTATAAATAATATTCTTGTTTTATTATGCATAATCAGAGTAGTAAATTGCAGCTGCCATTCTCCTTCTTTCTGTTTATGAATGGCATATGAAATTACATTGTATAAAGGGTTTGAAAGGACATGTGCTCAAATCTTTTCGTTTCTACGCATAAAACAAGTAATATGCAGGCCAAAATAAAATTCATCATATTATCTTGTGAATTTTGCCAACAAGTGTTGACTTTGAATATTTTTGGCACCCAAATGCCAATATCTTTATATAGGCGAAGATTGAGAAACAATTTTGTAATTGTAACGTATATTTCAGGTATTTTCTTGAATCATACAGGATTCTGTGGATGTTTTATCACTCATACTCAAGAATCATGTATGAGATAGTACTAAAAATTGCAATCTGCCCAAAGAATTTCACAAATATGGAGCAAAATGTAGCATCTAATAAGGATCTAGGGTGGGTGATTTCAAAGTAACGTATCTTACAAAAGCCCCACTAGCCAGAATGCTAGCATGTCTTAAAATGTTGCTTATACATGTACCTTTCAGAAAATCATAGTGTACAAAATTCCCCCTGGGGGGGGGGGGGGAACAGGGGTCCCAGTAGCCCATAGTCTATATCTGGCTGGTGTAACAACTCTTGGTTGCCTATCATTCTCATTAAATATCCTCTAATTGTCAATTAATACATTTTCAGATTCTTAAAGAAGAATGTATAAACACCAAGCCAAAAATCAACGGACCATTTTGTACAACAAGAGACCCGCAGACACTTTTACAGTCATACGCTGACAGACATTTTGATGATTATGATTACGAAAATTATGACAATAATTATGCTGGTGGGTATGAAACTGTTAAAAAAAAATGATTATCTAAATGTTTGCCATTGCTCTTACTTATTTAGATCTATTTTACTGTTTGTGGTCAGAGCTACAGATAAAGGGGGTATTTTGGATTTTAGATCAAAGTATTTCTAAAATTGTAGCAAAAATCCTGTAGTATTGGTACTCATTCGAATTCGCCTACCAACAACATAGGGTTTCATTGAGAAATAAAGATTTTAGACTGGGGTTACCACTTCTTATTTGTTTGTGGTACTTGTTATATATTGTAGTCATTTATTTGAGGAGTCAGTGCAAAACAATTGTAGGTACTACCATTATATCATTTCTTAAAGAACAGCTGCTGCTATCCTACTAAGGTTTATGATAATCCACCCATTCTGGAGAAAAAATTAAAACGTCTGAAAGGAAGTGTTGCGGTTGGGAATTGAACCTAGGACCTTTTGAATTATAGTCTGACACACTACCAACTTTCCAAAACCACATGACTTACCTCATCATTTCAGGAGGAGATAACTATAATGGTGAATACGACACTAAAGCTGACCACTGCCTTGTGTTTCTGTTTACTGCACGAGATCTGCGTCATAAAAGGGGAAAAGAAGCATTCCCTGTTTTAGGGGCTGTTTTTCCATTTGGTGAAGGTGAGATAATCTTTAATACATTTATTGCACAGGGATATATTCTGCTGATTTTTTTTTAAACATAGATCTATATGATAATATAGACAAGGGGTCGAACTCCATTTTGTAGAGAACATCACCCGGTTTTAATCGAGATTCGATTTCTAAATCAGTTTTACCCGATCCAATGCAAAGTACATCATTTCATAGCTAAATAGATAAGCTACCATTGCATACTTAATTTTATAACCAAATACACTTCATTTGCGAAGGCCAAACTTAAATGTCGTGAGATTTAACGTCAATTTCACATCTCGGACAAATGTCTGCACAAAATATTAACTGGGCAAACATTCATACAGACACCCGACTTGTTGATATTTACTCCAGATTTTGGTAGAATAATATTTATTTACCATTTAAAGCTATTTAATTTCCCATCACAACATGGGAAGCAATGATAGAATGGTTTTTGTCCTAGATGCCGATGAAATTTTTTTAAATTTTCCATAACGTAACACCAAACTGTGAATTGTAAGGAGCGATTTGATTTGTTGCTATCCTATGAAATGAACAATAACTCTTCTCGTTGAATATTCCCTTAAAGCAGTAATTTGCGAAATTGTTATGTAAATTATACGAAAGTTTTGGAAAAAAAAAATTCATTTTATCCAATTTATTTCTATTTTTACTTTTTTCCATTCTAAAAATTTTAAATATTTATTTGAATTGTTGGACCCCTGCTTCAGTAAGAAATATTTTCACAATGAGGGAAACCATTTTTACTGATTTTAGGTAACCAATGAAATCTTTCATCACAGAAGAGAGACGGACCTGTTCGGACCTGATTTTTATCTAAAAACTGGGGTAAATAGCAATTATTGTGGAGTCTGTAAGAATGTTTGCCCCATTAATATTTTGTGCAGACATTTGTCTGAGTTGCGAAATTGACGTCAAATTGCACAACATTTTAGTTTGGCTTTTGCAAGTGAAGTGTGTTTGGTTATAAAATTAAGTATTCAACAATAGCTTATCCGTTTTGCTATGAAATGATGTATTGTGCATTCAGATTGGGTACTGACTTAGACATCGACTCTCGATTCGTGCCGGGTGATGTTCGCTACAAAATGGAGTTCGACCCCTTGTCTATATTATCATATATGTTTAAAAAAAACCAGCATAACATATCCCTGTGATTTATTCTTACTTTAAGAATTTTTAAACTCGTTGTTTATAGGCAGTCACCATTGTTTTTTGCCGAGCCATGGAATAACCTCTTGTTTACATGATAAGTTTAAGTAATGATTGATCAATGGTTGAATCTTTGGATGGTACTAGAACCCTTTTCCACACAATTTCTTTTGTCACTCTTCAAGAATAAACAGTTCAGAAAGAATAATTCTGGAAAACAAAGAAGTTGCTTGTAGCAATCAATTTCTGTATTTTTCAGTGTATTTTTCAATATGTTTTCATATACTAAAGACAAAATAATATAAGATTTCATCAACATTTAGTTGTCATCTAAATCTTCTATCAAAGGAACCAGACTAAACCTTTTTTGTGAGACAAGAGTATGAACTATTTTTATTTTCCAGATGGAATTTGTCAACAACAAGGCAACTATGGGTTTATAACATTTTGTCAGTACAGTGAGGAAAGGTTTCTATCACCAACAGTCACCCAGCTTGTCTTTGCACACGAAGTCACACATGCTATGGGAGCTCCAGTAGGTTGACTTGAACTATGCCTTACTCTCTGATAAGATTTTTAAAATTCTTGTCCTTCTGAACCCCAGAATATTCTTGATTTGGCAGGAGGTACAGACAAAGATCAGCCTGCACATATGTGCTGTCTGATCTTTGTCTGTACCTTCTGAATTTCCTTTTTATACAAGAAAGGCGTAAAAAATGCTTACTTCGAACTAGTACTACTAAGTGATTACAGCACTTAGATATAAATGCATGATATTTAAGGGTAAATGAATGATTATGGATAGAAAGAATTTATCAATGAAATTGAAATATAAGCACAAACAACTTTTTAGGATTTCATGAATATTGTTTATTAAGGAGACTTTTTGCATTGATTTACTCCCATTTGGCAAAAAGAGGAAGCATACTTTTTTTTCCCTTGCCTTCCATACTTTCACACATCTGTTTCAGTTGCTTTTGTGGCATTTTCTAAGAAACTATGAAGCACAGCAATTTTGGATATCAGTACTTAAGGATATCCACTTCCTGATTAAGATTTGGTTGATTATCAGATATAACCTGGTAAAATGCCAAACTTTCACAACTTAAAAATTTTCACTAGCAAGGACCCTCAGCTGAGCATGGAATCTGCTTGCAGTGCCCTTATTGAAAGGTGATTCTTTGTTGTTTATTTAAGACATTCATGTCAAGTCACATTTTTTCTTTCATAGCATGATGACAATAAGGACTCCTGCGGGGCATTAAGTCACCTGACCCTACCAGAAGATGGGTACTATCTCATGCACAGTATAGCACAAATTGGCAAGGATGTGAACAACAGAAAGTTGTCAAACTGCAGTATGGATCGGCTTATTAACACACTGTCAGACTCCAAATATACAGAGTGCTTTACTAGTAAGTCATTTCTATTGAATTTTTAACCTTTAACCTATAATACAACAAGAGCACAGCATGAGTGTGACACTTCCAACAAGTTTTCATTTATGTGCACTAAGTTAAGACTCAGAGCAGGCTGTGTATTTGCAGTCTGGGCCTGAGGTTATAAAACTTTTCACAGGCTCAACTGAAAATTTTCTCAAATTTCAAATTTAAATAAGTGTATGAAGATAAAAGATATTAATCATAAGTTGTTATTTATAACAACTTATTAATACTATCTTCTATGTCAATACATTAAAATGAGTATTAAAACAGAATTACGGCTTTAAACTCAAAATGAAATTTGAGAAAATTTTGAATTGTGAAAGAGAAAAGTATTATAACTTCCGGTCCTGATCACTTGGAGCTTTATATACAGTTATTAGCTCAAAGCTTTGCTAGATAATCTGTAAATAGTGTACTTGCCTTATATAGATGAAAAGATTCATTTGCTCAGCATGAAACAGTTGTACTGTATTTCTCCAAATAAACGCTCCCAGGAGCTACTCATAACATGTTCAGGGAGCTTTTATTTAGTATGCATTTTCGGATTTAAAACAATCATTAAAATTTATGTCTTTTTGGCCCTTTTCCCTTTAATTTTAGATGAGTTTCCTATAGACAATCATAAAAATGTTTGTTTAGAGGAAATTCATATCAAATTAAAGAAGAAGTCTCAAAAAGTTCATAAAATTTAGGCATTTGAAGTGGCATTCTTAGTAAATAATGTAGGAGTGCTACTATTAGGATCCTATAATTAGAGGAAATACAGTATCTGCCTATAAACATGGAGGCAGTTAGACCTGTTACACACTAAAGCCATCGGATTGCTCTATTTCTGCAGGCATGTGACCTTGTTAAAATTTCACTCCCTGTTTCAATCATTTTAGCTCTAAGTTTGGTAATCTTTTTAGCCAAGTGGGAGCCTCATTGTGGTAATAGAATCGTGGAGGAAGGCGAGGAGTGTGACTGTGGCCTTGACCCCTGTGATGACCCCTGTTGTCATGGTTACAATGTTGAAAATCCATTGAGCTGTAAATTAAAACAGGGTGCTAGGTGTAGGTCAGTATGTCTTAAGCTATTTAGCAATATAAATGTTCGATGTTTAACTTTTGTATGCCCCAGCCATTAAATAGCAACAGACAAAATACAGTTACCTCTGTTCATGTGTAAAGCATAACTTCTCCACATACATGAAAGGATTTCAAAATAAAAATGTTCCTCTTGCTGCAAAAAGTTGGTGGATGCTTCTAAGGTCAAGTTCACAAAATTGACATTGGCCTTTGCAAAATTGTTCCCCTAGTTCAATGCTAGTGTCATACACAATGCTTGATCACATGCTTTCATGGACAAGTTCACAAATTCTCTCACAGGATGGTAGATCAATTATTTCTGATTCAGAAAATTAGTATAATGCGAAAAGTTTTGACCCTAGTCAGTCTTCGCAGTCTGGGCTGACTGACAAGGGTCAACACTTTATGGACTTCCAAGATGGTCCCATCTTGCATGACAGGTCACATTTTAAACTTGTAATATGAAATGTCTCACATAGGTATACTTTTCTATCTTTTTTCAGTCCAAGTAATGGACCTTGCTGTGATAAAGATATCTGTGATTATGCTGGAAGGGGAGTTAATTTGGTGTGTCAGCAAGAACAGCCATGTGTGGAGGAAATCTACTGCAAATATCCTTTCTGTGATATAAAAAGTTTTACCTTAATTTCAAGCTTGGCTGTTTTCAGAAAAACACAAGGTATTGCTGCAGCCTTAATGTTTAGGCCAGTGTTGTCATCTGTTATGTGTGGAATTTTTGACATTTTGAGATATCTTTAGAATTAAGATAGGCATTTACTTCAAATTTGCATTATTTCTTCACTATCAGAAAAAACTGTTTTATCAAATTAATTAACTGTTTAATATGTGTTGGTATAACTTACAGTATTCCCTTTTTATTAGATACGATAACGTATCCCTCCTTTGATAATCTGATGTGGGACCTCGACCGGCAGAATATCAGAAAGAGGGGTACATTATTGCAGCTACATTGTACTTTTTATATGCCTGTCATACTGACAGTATGTTATACATATTTTGTAAATTGATAAAAAAACCTTTTCCATAAAGGTCAATCTCAGGTTAAACAAACGAACCTATAAATAATAATACCATAATCATGCCTTATTTGAAATATTTATCAAGAAACTATACAACAAAATATGCTAGGGTAAGATTGCCAAAACTTTTCAGAATTCTATACAGCTTATTCTTAGTCACCATTATTGACCTTAACTCATTGCTACTGGTGAGAAGCATGGTGCCTTATGTCCCCCACCAAGTCCTGACCAAGTACGTCCAGATGGTTTACATTGTAGTCAGTATGGCAGAGTCTGTGATAGAGGGGTAGGTATAACATAACTCATGGATTTCTCAGGTCGTGACCTTGATCTCTGACAAAATTTTTGTCTTTTCAAGAAGAAAACATTGTGTACAATAAAGAAGGGCTAATGGTGCTTTCAAGAAAGATTGTTTGCCAAAAAACTATCCCTGACAACTAAGAGCTTTGAATATCCTGGACACGGGGAAGAATTTTTACCCCAAAATGTAAGAACAAATGAGGAAATTATAATTAATTTCTTTTTTTTCCGCCACTTGTTTTCAAGATTTATTTTCTTCGGTATTTTATAATGAGATGTGCTGAGTTTTATTAATAATGCCATTTGTCTCTAGAATACAGTTATCTCTTGATCATTTTATTTTACAGAGCTGTAATAAATCTATATGTGATCAGATCAAATGGCGTGAATGCCAAGTAACAAACATGAAGAAAAAATTGAGTGTAGAGGAGAAAGAAGAGCTCTGCTTTCTTGGTTGTCGTAAGTATTGATTGCTTGTTGGTTTTTGTCAAGCCTGCTGTAGCTCTGTACAACATTAGCTTGGTGTATGTGTGTTAGTGCATCTGTCCATAAGTCCTTCTGATCTGTCCTTACAGTTGTCCAACATTTATGGATGGATTTTGAAATAACTTGGTACAATTGTTCTCCAATAAGAGTAGATGTGCTTTTTGAAAGTTTTCATAACTGTAACTCAGAGGTACCAGCATAAGGTCATATTAGATCAAAAGCTATTGTCACCTAGTTTTTTTACATTTCTTAAATATTTACATACTTTCAAATGGATTAAAATTTCTGATGAGTGAATGATTGAATGATTCATTGTTGAACTAATGGAATAATCTAAATAATAAAATCTCTGTTTTGATTGATCTTGCAATAATTTTGTTCAATACCTGCTGCTCTTTTTGCATTACAAGCAGAATAAGCTAATGTTACAAGCAATTTCTGTTTTTCCTACAATATTTTTAAAGATTGATCTTTTGCTGAATTGTGTAATTATGGGTTAAGCTTCAAAATTTGTAGGTGCATGAATGATAACTGAACCATTTTCCATTCTGATCCAAATCGAAAGAAGCTGCAGATAACAGGGAAGTGGGTGAAACCACCCTTTATGGTAGAAAATATTTTGAGAAATGGAGAAATCACTTGTCACAAGCAATTTTCTACATCAAGATTTTTTCCCTTTCCCACTAAACTTTTCTCAAAAAGTATACCATAGGGATGAAACTCCAATGACTTTTCAGTAAAGCTATGTTTTGTGTTGGGAGTTTTCAGTGTACAGTCAATCTTGCTCAAGCCACTATATCCAATAAGCCACCATTTCTATAAAGGGACCATTTTCAAAGTCCCCTTCATTTTATTCAAAATATCTTTGAAATTAGATAGTATTGGTCCTAAAATAAATGTAGATGTTTCCTATATTGTTTGAACTCAATAGAATTGTCCCAATGAGATGATTCTTTTGAGTATTAACAACATAGGACTATTGAGAGATTTGCAATAACTTAAACAATCAATCAAAATGTTGTTTCAACTACAACAAAATGTTAACTAAGCAACCATTCTCTTTAAAAACTTGTTTTTTGTTGTTCTGTAAGTAGTTGCTTAACACACATTTTGCTGTACATGTATTCTATTTATTTCAGAACCTACTAAGAATTCGGAGTGTGTCACAAGCCATAATGTGACTCAGATACAGTTATATCCTGAGTTTGGACAACTGCTACGTAATATGTCGCTCTATGACATGCCATTCTCTGTCCAGTTTCCTATTGGTAAATGATCTTTATGGTATTAAGATCAATTAGTCCAACACAATTATATTTGTTCATATAACTACAAGAATTAATTAAAGTTTATACTGCCTGTTAGTTATACCTCCCATGCATGAAGTGGAGGGGGGTATTCTGGAATCACCATAGATGTCTATCTGTAAGTCAGTAGACACAATTTTGTCTTGATTTTTTCTTGGAAACTATTACAGCTGCAGCTTTGATTTAATACAGCATATGTATCTTCATATCAAGTTGTGTACCTGCAATTTTGATGCCCCCCACTATGATATGTTGTTTAATATCTCCCTTTAACATGTAAATTTCACTGAATAATTGTTGGAGTATTTTTCCAACACTATTGCAAACTTGAAATTTAACTGCTTATGAAGTTGTGCACCTCCAATGTTTTAAGAAAATGTATCCTGAAGTGTAGACTTGTGCTTGTGAATTTTTCAAGACCCTACCGATATTACCTGCTCTATGATAAACTTCTGAATTTTCTCATTATTTTCATTATCTGGAGCATTTACTGTATGATATTGCTAAATTATTAGTCCCCCACCGGTTACCGGTTTGGGGACTATAGGTTTGCTTGATTCCGTCTGTCCGTCCGTCTGTCCGTCACACTTTTGTCCGGGCTATATCTTCTAAACCATATGTGCTAGCAACTTCAAACTTGGTACACTTATAGATCTCATTGAGGAGAAGTGTCATGTTCAAGACCCGTTATTCTGCCACGCCCATTTTTTGAGTTATTGCCCTTTGTTGTTTTTACCCTTACATTCTTGTCCAGAACATATCTCCTAAACTATGTGTGCTAGCAACTTCAAACTTTGTACACTTATAGATCTCATTGAGGAGAAGTGTCATGTTCAAGATCCATAACTCTGCCACACCCACTTTATGAGTTATTGCCTTTTGTTGTTTTTAGCCTTACATTCTTGTCTGGATCATATCTCCTAAACTATAAGTGCTAGCAACTTCAAGCTTTGTACACTTGTAGATCTTATTGAGGACAAGACTGAGTGTCATGTTCAAGAACTGTTATTCTGCCACGCCCACTTTTTTGAGTTATTGCCCTTTGTTTTTTACCCTTACATTTTTGTCCGGATCATATCTCTTAAACCATAAGTGCTAGCAACTTCAAACTTTGTATACTGAAAGATCTTTTTGAGGACAAGTGTCATGTACAAGAACTGTTACTCTGCCGTGTCCACTTTTTGAGTAATTGCCCTTTGTTGTTTTTAGTCTTACATTCTTGTCCAGATCATATATCTTAAACTATAAGTGCTAGCAACTTCAAACTTGGTATACATATAGATCTCATTGAGGACAAGTGTCATGTACAAGAACTGTTACTCTGCCACACCCACATTTTGAGTTATTGCCCTTTGTTGCTTTTACCTTTACATTTTTTGTCCGGACCATATCTCCTGAACCATAAGTGCTAGAAACTTCAAACTTGCTACACTTATAGATATCATTGAGGACAAGTGTCATGTACAAGAACTGTCACTCTGCCATGTCCACTTTTTGTGTTATTGCCCTTTGTTTTTTTCTATCCTTACATTTTTGTCCCGTACTTATCTCCTAAACCATAAGCCCTAACAACTTAAAACTTTGTACACTGGTAGATCTCATTGAAAAGAAGTGTAAGTCACAAGAACTGTTACTCTGCCACATCCACTTTTTTAGTTATTGTCTGTTGTTGTTTTTTATCCTGACAATTTTGTCTGGTCCATATCTCCTGAGCCATCAGTGCTAGCAACTTCAAACTGGGTACACTTATAGATCTCATTGAGGGCAAGTGGCATGTCAAGAATCATTCTTCTCTGCCAACTTTTGGAGTTTTTGCCATTGGTTGTTTTTACTCTTATATTTTTGTTTGGGACATTTTGTTCCAAACACAAAGTGCTATCAACTTCAAATTTTGTAAACAGTTATAGATCTAGTAAGTAGGAGATATATCATAAGAAAGGATTTTTTGTTATCCGGTGGGGGACTCCTGTATTGCATCGCAATACGACATGAGCTTGTTTTCTTTGAACTTGTAAATTTTACTTAATATTTGTTATCATGAATGGTATTAAGCCCTGAAAGGACAAAGCCTAAGTGGAGGGTATCGGTCCGTTTTGGGACTGTTCTAGTAAGAGCTATTGATAACACAATTACAAACTTCATCTATCTGAAATATTGATTGAATAGATCGGTTTCAAATTGGTTCTAAAGCCTGTTTAAACAATTTAGTCATATTACCTAAGCTAGAGCACCTAAGCATGGATTCCTGGTATATCTCATACCAGTACTACATCTTTTCAAGGTGCTCATCCCTCTTTGTTTATCCATCATTTGGAGTCTTAAGGTAGTGGACCCATAATAGTTCTGCAACATTTAAGATCAAATCGTCTGTCTCAATGATAACTGAGGTTTCCTAATGAGAATCATTAGGAAACCACGGTAAACTCTGTCAAAATGATTATTTCCAAAATAATACGGAACTATTGCAAGACCACTACCTTAAACCTTTCTTTTTTTTACAAATTTTTGGACCTGTCCAAATTCAAAGTTTTGCAGACAAAAATTTAAAGTGGATTTAATTTGAAAAATAACCATTCTGCAGGGTAGAAAATAGTGTGGAAAAAGAAGAAATTGCTTGTCAGAAGCAATTTCTTCTTTTTTCACAATGTTTTCTCAATCATAAAATCACAGGCACGTAAAAAGCAGGGATTAAACAGCAAAGGGTTAAGTTAGAAAGTACTTACACCACAAATTGAACCTTGACCCTCATGATAAAAGGTCCAACTCTTAACAAACTACTGTGTCTAACCACAGATTCCATCCAAAAATGGAAACTTAATTCAATCAGATTTACAATTTAACAGACAGTTACTATTTCAAAAAATTAAAAGCCCTACATATTACCTTTTTCATAATCTAATATTTTGTCATCTGGTAACTGAACAAAACTTTATTATAGGTTGGCCATGCAATGAGAACAAAGGCTACTGTGATTCTTACCATAGATGTCGGGGTACACAGCCTGACACCCCTCTAGTGATGTTGAAAAACTGTTTTGTTAATGGAGATTGTTTTCAATTTATAAGGGTAGGTAGTCACATAAGATAATTGTTTTAGTCAAAGAACAATAATTCTTTAATAGGGCGACTTGTTTTTTTTACAAGTGGTAAAGCTGTTTTTTACTGAAGATGAAATGAAAGATTTGACAAACCTAAACATAAATAATTATCTTTTAATGCAAAGAAAGAGGCAAGTATGAAAGTCTAAGGATATATAACCTTTAAGTACACAATGTTGCACTTGGTTATATGGCAATGTAATGATGTCATCAGTGTGATGGCCCCAATTAAATGTCATCCAAAATTATGAAATGAACAAATGCAGGGTTAAATTTAACTTAACCATCAATTTGTTTATCACTTATATAGCAGTGAATTTATCAAGTAATATAAAAAAGCTTTTTTCAGATTTTCTAAGTGGACAGAAAAATTGAAATTTTAAACTTAAATTTTAACTTACATGTGAACCTATAATCAAGCCTGACTGAAAAAATATATTTTAGCCTATGTGTGTCATTACCAACAATTTCCACAGCAAAGCCTAAAGCCATCCTGTGCATCAGTCAGACCAGAGATTTCACTATGCACTCTACAGATAGTTAAGCTCTTAATCCCAGGGCCAACTTATTTCTGGCCCCCTTTCAGGTCGGATTAAATGGATTTATGAATAGAAAAAAGAAGTTTTCAAACAAGTGATCTATTTTTTTATGGAGCAGTTTTATTATTAAGATGCAAGAATCTAGGAGAAAAGAGGATATATGTTTAAGAAAAAAACAAAACAAAAAACAGCGGAACATTTCTCTGTGGATAGGCCAAGTTTACTGGTAACCATTCCTGTCTGCCCAGTCAAAAATAAGAAAAATGGGGTTATATCTGGAGAGGATTAAGTCAAGTTACCTTTTTTTACATAATGTAAGTTTTGACATAATTAAACTTTACCAAAGTCCTAATAACACAAAAGATTTGACTTGTCTTCATATAAAAATATTTGGACCAGTCTAGAGCTGGTAGCCAGCTGTCTGAGAGATACCGGTAGTCTGATATAGCGGGCAAAATACCCGCCCGGGGTCAGAAAAAAGTTGGCACCCAGTGAATATCATTATTCTAGTGTGTGGTTGTCTAGACTGGAAAAAGTAAGTCAATGACCCACACATGAAATTGTTGGACATGTCACACACAGGCATACAGTCAATCTTGCTCGAGCGACCACGTCTCTTAAGCGACCATTTTTATTAAACAACCGTTTTCAAAATCTCCTTCTTTCAATCAAAATTTCTTAAAAAGTAGGTAAGGTTGATCTAAGAATTATCATTAATGAACCATTTTTGTTAGAACTCACCAGAATCGTCTCAATGAGACGATTCTATTGAGTTTTAACATGTGATTGTTGAAAATTTAGCAGTACAATGCATATTCAAACAAACAGTCTGTGTCTTATTAGTAAACAAAACGTGTAATAAGCAACCATTTTCTTTAACGACCGCTTTTTGGTGGTCCCGTCAGTGGTCGCTTAACACAAGTTTTACTGTATTTTTGAATTGAAACTGAAGACTTTAAATGATACAACAAACGTTATAGAACTATTTTCACTTTCAGTCCAACCTGTTTGCATCCATTTTACTGATAATCAGCATGTTTGTGATAGTCCCGGTGTTGTTAGCAAAGTGCTGTGCCATTCACACAAAAAGTTCAAACCCCATTTTGGAAAGAAAACATCCTCGACAGACAGTGCGTGAATCTCTGCACAGAATTTCTACAATACGTGAATCTGTGAACTTAGAAGCCTTACATCATTCTTTTCACAATATGCGAAACTCTCTTAACTTAGAGAATTTGAGACATAGTTTTAGACATAGTCGAACGTTTTCCCGTCCAACTAGTCAGCATGCTCCTGATGTTGAATTAAACAGACTTAACGGTGATGATCATGAATACTGTGATAAAGCAGAGGATGTAAAAGTGCCTTTGAAAATAGAAGAAACATAAACCATTAAGAGAAATTAGACATATCTTAGCCCTATACAAGATGGATTTATGGCTTTAAACTATTCCTTATCTTTAGCTCGGCTAATTTCAAAGAAAACCCGAGGTATTATGATCACCTTGGTGTAATTTGCTTTGGTGTTGATGTTAACGTGACAAACTTTAATCTTAGTCATATCTCTGTTGTTAATGAAGATTCCTTCATGAAACTTGGCATGTGTGGTCATCATCACAAGAGCTATCCAGACTATCAAAGGGAATAACTCTAGAAGCATCTTTATAAGAGTCATGCCCATTTTTCATCTTGGATTTTTTGAATCATCCAGCACTTGCATCCAAGCAAAATTGTTCAAACTTTAGACTGGTCCAAATTGAAAGAGGTTGTCAAATCTGTAAGAAAGTTTGAAGTCAAACAGTCCTACATGGTAGAAAAAATTGTGGACAAAGAAGTAATTACTTGTTACAAGCAAATCCTATTTTCCAAAATATTTCAGAATTTAAATAAGCTGTGGATACCTCTGATTATTATTTGGCCTATTTGAGCGCCAAAATTCATCCAGACTGCAGACTAAATGGATGTGATTTGGAATCATTTATTTTTCTGTTCTATTAATACCCCTGGTGCATACTTGAAAGGCTGAACAGTGAAAACTGTAAATACTGTGATAAAAAGGAGGATGTAAAATTGCCTTTGAAAACAGAAGACATAAACCGTACAAAGATCTGAGCCCTGAAGGAGTTGGATTTATGACTAAAAACCTTTTCTTGTTTTCAAAACTTTAGACTGGTTCAAATTAAAAGAGGATTCAGATGAGATGAAAAGAGAGTACAATTTGAAGTGAAAACTATCTTATGTGGTAGAACATATTGCGGAAAAGAAGAAATCTCTTGTTATAAGCAAACTCTTCTCCATCTAAAATATTTTTTCCAGTGTAAATAGACAGGAATGTTTAAAAAAAAGAGATTATACAAGATTGTGTTAAACTTTCAACTTTTCAAAAATCAAATATATATTTATGCTGCAGACATCTAACCTATCATTAGTTGATATAGAATTTAAACTGGGCAAATTTAAAAGTATTGTAGACAGTTTCAAGATGAGATAACCTTGGTCTTGGTTGAACACTAGGAAATAGAGAATTGATTGTAGCTGAAGAAGTTTGCCCTTTGTCATAACACAGGTATTATTCTTGGACAGATTAAGAAAAAAAAAATTGAAAATAAGGTATATAAATAGAAAGAAAATATTGCAAGAAAAAGAAAAACTTAACATTTTCTCTTCTTTTTACAATATTTTTATGCCCCCGCATCGATAGATCAATAGATCAGGGGCATATTGTTTTACCGTTGTCCGTCTGTCTGTCCCTCCGTCCCTTTGTCTGTCTGCAAAAGTTAACCAAAAAACTTAACATTGCCAATATCTTCAAGCCTATTCAAGATACAAAGCTAATATTAGGCATGATGATAGATTTCAATGATCCGCATCCACTGGTACCAAAGTCAAGGTCATGTGACAAGGTCAAGGTCATCTGTCAAGGTCAAACTTTGAAAAAAAATGCTGTTACGGGGGCATTCGTGTTTCACAAACACATCTTGTTGGTATTTGTTTTCTATAATGCTATAAAATTAGTCCAATTCATCATTCAAACTCTTTAATTTGTGGGTAGTGGGTACAACAACCATGCTATTACCATTTTAATGAGCATCATGATTCAATGGACATATGAGCCTGTGCTTGACATTTTCAACAATTTGACATGTCTTGAGTTGCAAACATTGAATTGCCTGGACAGCCACACAGTGCGGAAAAAAGATTGCCTGTATACCTAAAGATACTTTTAGATCTTATCTATCTATAGAGTGCAAAGCGAAGACCCTGGACAGACTGTGCAGATGCACAGGCTGTCCAGAGTCTTTGCTTGGCGCACATAGTTGGAAATGTTGCACACAGGCTCATATAGAATCTGTCATGAGATTTTATTTGAGACAAACTGATCTTAAAGTGAGCCATGGCAAGCTTAATGACTTTCATTGTAGACAAGTTTAAGATCTACTTGTCTCAAATAAAATGACCCAAATTTTTTACTGCTTTGACAACAGAAATACTGTATTACTGCGAAAACATATGTTTGATGACATCGTCATGACATCATTTACAATGTGATCCTTCATGTGTAAGACAAGGATATCTCTAATGGCTGTTCCTCATAGAAGACAAGGAGAGGTAATTGAAAAAAAGTATTTTCTTTTATATTCAAGAAATCAAAATTTCAATCCTTTTCTGGAGATTTCTCGAGATAAGGGATGAGGAATTAACTTGAAATGTACAGAAGATAATTATTGATAAGTATTAAAATATTTGTATATTTTGAGAGAATTTTACATATGAATATAAGGCTTTGTACTTAAGTTATACATTTTTATACATTTGTTTGTATATTTTTATGAAAAATATGATTAAATGACAAAAATATTCAGTAACTTGATTCTTTTATTCCAGTCATATAAATACTTTAACATTTTCTTATCAAAAAGTATATGCTAACAAAAGTAATAAACCAAATATTTACCAAAAACAGGCAAAGCAGAATGATCAGGTGATTTTCCCAGTGAGGTTCAAGTCTTTAAATATTGGAGTATTGGAAAAAACATTGAGGAATATAAAGAACACTTTTCAATTTCAAGGAAGATATCAATAAATTTGCCGTAATTTTCCTATTTATACCTCCCATCCTCAAAATGAAGGGGGTATACTGGAATCAGTGATTACCACCATGGACATCCATCTGTTGTCTGTTTTCCGCAGTCTTAGTTCCAGCTGTACATGAGAATAATTTTAGCTTCAAGAAATAAGTCTAAGACTGGCCTGGTAGCAGTGCAAAACCTTGTCTTCCAATTATATTAGAATACCAAGGTTTTCTTGGAAAGTTTGGAGATAATCCCACTTGAAGAAAGATATGTAGATTTTTACTGTCTGGAATCATGCAATATTCGGTAAAAAAAAAGTCTGTCCTCTTTTACTTTAAAACACATGTATATATGCATAGAAAAATACTTCTTACTCATGCACAGCACTAAATCCAAATTTGACAAACTTTTTAGAGGGTGAATAATTTCATTTTGAATTAATTAGCATTCTCAAAAAATTCCAAACAACCTTTTCATTGGGACCCCTTTTCATTACATCACTTGACCATGAGTTTCCTTCCACTGCCTTTTAAATTCTAACTACCTATCCATAAGTATCTGGAGGGATCCCTGCAGACTTCCCATGAAAACTATAAGTGTCAAACCCCAAAAGTTCAAGAGAAAAACATGTATTGAATCATTCACTGACTTTTGTAAACAATTAAACTAGCACTTTTATGATGTGGACAAACAGTTGGATCTCTTTGTCTGAGAAAGTGATGACAATTTAAAATTGTAATTGAGCCTGTGTGTGACATTTCCAACAATTTTGCATATGCACATAGTAAAGCCCCTGGTCAGCCTGTGCATCCACACAGGCTGACCAGTTTTCACTATGCCCTCTGGAGAAAGATAAGGTATTAACACTCTTCAGGGGATCAGTGAATATTATCATTGCACTGTGTTGTGGTCTGTGTTGCTTATCGTCTGTTTTTCAAGCACACATGAAATTGTTGGACATGTCATGCACTGGCTCAATTTATAATACAAACCCTACATTGTGGTTACTCATTAAAGTTAAATTATGCTTGCAACTCTAAATTGTAACAACAACATAAGGTTTGATGTGTAACTAAATTTTACTCAGAGGTACAGATACAGGGAGGTAATGCCAGTCTAAAATCTACCGGTATATTTCTTACTTAAACCATATGTTGTGGGATCATTTGCATCGTCTCGCTGAGATGATTCAATTGCGTACCCACAATATAGGATTTACTCAAGTATAATTGAAATAATGTAATTTGAAATCCAAATTACCCTCTCTATCTGTAGCTCTGTTACTCAATGAAATTGAAATCACTTTCTCTATTTAATATAAATGAATTAAATAAGGCATGCAGCTCTTAATTGTAACAACAATTTAAGGTTTGATACATCAATAAATTTTACTCAGAGGAACAAACAAGCAAGGTAAGGCCAGTTTAAAACAGGATTTTCCATGACCCCCTGTTTCTTTGAATTTGGACCCCCCTTTTTTTAAATGATCCCCAAAATTGTCAAAGAAACATTCTTTATCTAGTTTAAAATGTGGCAAAATGACCCCCAGTTTATAACATAGAGGGAAACCCTATTAATTTATTTATTTCTCATAGAAACCCTATGTTGTGGGTACTCATAAGCACCGTCTTGCTGAGACAATTCTATTGCGTACCCACAATATAGAATTTACCCAAGTATTATTGAAATAATGCAATTTGAAATCCAAATTACCCCGTCTGTCTGTAGCTCTGTTACTCAATGGAAATGAAATCACTATCTCTATCTGGGCTAGAGGTTATAAAACTTTTTTCATTCTCATCTCAGAATTTTCTCAAATATCAACTGGAGATTAAATCTGTTATTCTATTTTAATATTAATATAAATGAATTAATTTACAAGATAATATTTATAAATTGCTATAAATAACAACTTATTAATATTATCTTTTATGTTCATAAATTTATTTGGATTCTTAGAGAAAATTTTCAATTAAGAATGGGAAGTTTAATAACCTCAGGCCCTGAAGATCTCATTAACCGATTAAATTCATCTGTTAACTTCCTCTTGTTCCATTTCAGTTTCTGCATCCTTATTGTCACTATTACTATCTCCCTCACTTTGTTGAATATCTGATTCTTTAGTGTCATTTTCAACTCCCTGATTTGGCTGTGATCCAAGATCAACTGGATGTTCTGGTGTGCTAGTATTACTTTGAGAATCGGCTTTATCGACACTGTCATCACCAGAGTTAGATTCACCACTTAGTGTTTGTGATACACTTGCATTATTTACAGTACTGTTTGTAGATGTTACAGCACCACTACCCAATGAACCTTCATCTGCCCCTGATGGATGTTCACCTGTTTCTAAATATTTCTCCCATTTTTTCAGTCTCGCTTCTCTTTCCTCCTCCGTTTCTAGCACCTCATATTTCGTCTTTCCGTCCCAGGTCTCGGCTAGAACTCTCCGCTGTGCGAACCATCTCTGGTGTAAACTCTGGACACAAACATCGGCCTCTTCAGCCTCTTTAAAATGCACCGACACAACCCCATCTAGATGTCTCTGTCAGAGAGGAAAACAAAGGTTAAACAAATAATCATCAAATATTAGCTAGAGCTACAGATAGAGGGGGTATTTTTTATTTCAATTTTTTTTTTTCAATTAATCTTGCAGAAATCATATATTTAGGGTACTCATTTGAAGCGTCTCTTCGAGACTATTCAAATGAGTACCCACAACATAGGGTTATCAATGAGGAAAGAAAGATTTTAGACTGATATACCCCCTCTTATCTGTACCTCAGATTAGCACTGATTGTCTTGATGATTTTTTTCTTTGGAAAAATATTGTCTAAATAGTGGAATGAGTTTCAATAATTCATAAGTACTTGACAAGATCCACAACAACACACCACAGAGATTCATATTAGGTAAATTTGAGCTAGCTATATGTAACTGGACCCTTATCCTGCTAAATTAAAATATGGCTTCAAAACGAATTGCCATTTTTCTGAACATTTCAACCAGTCTGGGTCATTTCTTTCTCACAGTTATTAAGAAGAAATCAGGTAGTGTAGGCTAAAATCAAACTGCACATCTGTACAGATAAGCAGTCTGCTCTTAGTCTATGCTGTCTGCCAAAGTTTTGTGTACAACAGGAATAGTATGATACACACCAGAAATAGGTTTAAAAAAGTTTCATATACAGAAACAACTTAGGCTGTATTCGTAATTTGACTCTTCTGGCCTATAAAGGGTTAAGAAATGTTTACCACAATGATGTAACAAGAATATTTCTTACATATATTTAAAGGTATACTTACATCAAAGACAACCACTTTCTTAACATCACCATATTTAGAACATTCCACTCTCATCTCATTCCTTAATGTGTTTATCTTGGTGGGATCATCCTGGGGAGAAAATCTTACAAGTTAATTCAAATTTGTGGGGTGAAGAATTGACTCTACCCGTATTTATTCTAGGTATGGGGATTGGGGGATTCCTCCACTTTTTTCAAAAATCCCCCATATTTTCAAAATTGATGGGGGAATTTTGCCTATAAACAAAGAGCAATGTATACCAATTATTTCACAATGAACTACATTTTGCATTGAAATCCTCAACATTTTTGCTGCTCTACTTGTTTCATTACAAACAATCTTGATGTTTTAGGACACACAAACGCCAAAACGTTTTTGTTTCTACATTTAAATGGGATTTATTACTGTTTTTCATAGTTTTTCAGCCATATTGTGGTGGCTGGAGCACCTTACAATGAATTTCTGTTTTTTCTTGCATCAGTACTACCATTACATCCTTTCTTAGACTCCAGATTCTATTCCACATATGTTTGTGATTATTCATCAATAGGTGGGAAACAAATAACGGAAAGTATGTGCTTTGGCCAGGAATCAAATCCAAGACACATCATGATTGAAGATTGGGTGTATGATCCACAAATATGGAACATGAAGAAATTGCTTTTAATGAACAATTTCTCTTATCTTCCATTTTATTTTTTTCCTAAAAAGGGTTTTTAACAAATCCTTCAATGTGAATTAGGACTAGCCTGAAACAATTTCATCTGGTTGTAAGCTATTCCAAAAGTAGACAAGTCCAAGGTTAAAGGGATTGAGGATTCATTATAAGTGAGTGTGTATTTAGAATGAAATAGCCTATTTAATCCTTTATACATTTTGAGAAAAGGCATAAAATGAAATCAACTGATTTTTTTCATAAATTGATTATACAAGTTCTTTCAACTTAGATTTATTCCTTTTTATTCTGCACCCTGAAGAATTAACCAATGGACTCTACGGGAAAAGGCAAGAATCAAGATTAATGTCCACACCTGAGGCCTGTTTTACTAAACTTCTTACCATCATTTTTAGCATAAGTCAAAAATCAAAGTTGCTTCTATGTAGTAACTAAATATGGAACTCTGTCAAGCATCGTCTCAATGGAATCGTCTTCTAAAGACAATTCCAATGAGATACTGCAAGACAGAATCAATATATCATTATATGTGATTTTAACGTACGATAAATTTTTTCTTTTTGGACCAAGTTAAATTGTGACTTTTACCTCTGTTTTTCAAAACCGAAAATCACCTTTTGGACACAGGCAATTATTGTATGAAAATTATTGATACTAGGTTATTTTGTTCTTGACTTAGAGTCAAGAAACGAAAAAGGTCTACAGACAGACAGACAATCGGACATGGTGAAACTAATATAACCCCACTCTATTTCGTAAGTTTGAGATATAACAAGTTCAGTATCATTTTACACAATGTTAAAAATTGCATTATCGTGGACATTCCCTAATCAGGCTTACAATAAAGCCATAAAATAAAGATAATTACATACCTCAAAATCTTTAGGATCAAAAATATTTTTCAATATCACAACTTTTTCATGCTTCATTCTAGCTCCCCTTGGGCGTTCAGGTCTCCAGTCAAACAGCCTTAAATAATTGATGTAAAAAGTACTGCCTCAGTTCTGGGGTCTTTATTCTCTAACTTGTCTGATTCTTAATTTCACAATAAAGGATTTGATTGGCAAAGACCCATTGTCATGGCCAATCAAAGCCCATGCAATGAAATTTTGAAAGGCAATGTAAATTAGACTGATTGGATTGATCTCAGCAGTAGTTTCGTCATGTATCCTTTCACTATCCCCAGTAACAACTAACTGTCTTCTGGGGGCGTCGATCATATGGACATGTGCTTCGGTAGCAACGATAAATAAAAGGAAATACACACACTAGCATAATTAGAAAGTTGGAAAAAAGGGGCCTTATATAATGATTTTCAGTTCAACGGAATTTAACCCAACAGGATTCGAAGTTGGATTAAGCAGCAATCCTTTGCATCAATTTCTTATGATTCACTGCATTGCTTAGGGTAGCTTTATGAACAGTCAACTCCAGCTGTTATAATGTTGGTTTATAAGATTATATAGTTAAATTAAGAAGATTTCATGGGTTTAGACAAAGTGCAAACAACCCTTTTAATAGGCCCTTCTCTTGTTATAAATGAGATCAAAGTTAACGTTATTTGGATGTAATGATGCATTTTCTTTCTACTGAAGATTTCTGGAATTTCCAATCATGTAATTTCAAATCTTGTATTATTATTATTGCATAAAATTACACACAACAGTAAACCTAGAATCATACAATTTCAAGATAGGTTAAAACAGGGAAAGGATTGAACAATGATTATTTCAATCAATTTCTCCCATTCCAATATTGTTTTACAAATTGCTTCTCTCCAACATCAAAATAAGAGAATTTATAGCAAAAGATTAAGTTGACATATACTAAACTACCCACTTCTCTTGACGCTCTTTCAACTTCTTTTTCTCCTTATTGGTCAACTTCTTTTTCTTCTTGGTTGGATCGAAATCTCCTTTCATGGAAAACTGGGCTAACTCTACCTTAACTTTGTGGCCACGTATATCACTTCCATCTAGCAGGCTGAGGACTAAATCAACTGATTCTTTCTACAAAGTACAACAAGAATCATGCAGGGAGAAAAAACTTGTGATACGAACATGAATTTCAAAGCAAAACTGGCTTTAATAGAGGACTAAGTGTTAAGTTGAATAATTCATGTGTGCTGTAAATCAAACTACAATTTTTAGCTAGGGTTTTTAACAGGGTTTTAAGGAACAAAGCTTTGGCCAGGACTATCAAAACTTTCTGATGCCAGTCCTTAGGACCTTCTAGGAATCAACCTCAGAGATCAATTTAAGACTGTTTTTAAAACAGTCTTCAATTCTTTTCTGAAGTTGATACTAAAAAGTATGTATCTATACAATACTTTGTGTAGTTTAGTCCACAGAAAATTTAACATTTACAAAAAAACATGAGGATAGGTCACATTTAAAGCAGGGACTCCTAAAACTTAAGCTAAGATCCCTATAGGCCTAACTATTGAGTCCTTGGGACTCCATTATGTTGATATTACAATAATATCCTATTGACTGTTTTCAGAGAAAACATAGGTTTTTGCTGTAGTCTTCGTGTCATCTGATCTAAGTCCTGGTCATCAGCATTATGCAAGCACTCTGACATTTTAAGATAGTTCTGGACTTACAGAGAGTTATTACTCGAAACACATATTCACTTTAATAGAGCAATCTATACAATCAAAAGGGACAACTCTAGATGCATACCCCTTTTTATGACTTAGATTTTTTACCCACTATCAAGCACCCAACAGCCAAGCATAGGTACCTTTAGGCGGTGGGTGCTCTTATTCTACTCTTCAAAGAACCGAGAATGCCTAAACATCAAAAAGAATAAAAGAATTTTAGAATAAAACTTATCAGTCTTTCAAAATTTCAGAGTAACTATTGTACCTTGATATAGCAGCACCTCCCATCACCCTTTGGTTGACCATTTTCATCATAGTACAATTTCAATTTGGGTTGTTTGGTTCTAGGGTCATGCATTACAAGTCCATATTTGGTCATTATTTCCCTGAACTCCTCCATCGTAACATCTAATGGCATTCCAGATACATACACATTGGTATTGTCCTTTTCTTCAATATTAAACCAACCCTCTGAAAAAATAATAAGATGCATTCGTGAAACATTTATGCAACATTTCTTAGATAATAGACCTTGACAAATGATCTTGATCTCAGAATCTGCATGTACATGATAAGCCGTATGATCTTGCAAAATAGCATAATT
The DNA here is from genome assembly GCA_948146395.1 of Fragum whitleyi. Taxonomy (NCBI): domain Eukaryota; kingdom Metazoa; phylum Mollusca; class Bivalvia; order Cardiida; family Cardiidae; genus Fragum; species Fragum whitleyi. Next base: position 46,103,478 of record OX411546.1, read on the forward strand.
AAGATAATAGTGATAAAGAAGATAGCTCTTCCTTAATAAATACATGTATTGTATGTTTCTGCCCTAGCTATTTAAAAGAACTAAAATCTGTAAAGTATGATGTCTAACAGTGTAAAACTTCATGGTTGCAACTGGGCCTTTTCTCAAAATTTAAATTGGAATTGATATTACATTTCAACTTAAAAATGCACTTTAAATGTTACAAATAATAATTTACCATAATAATCTTTTATTGGATGCATTTATTATAGTATTTCAGCAGAAATAAAGCTTCAATCTCGGGTTCAAATCTGAGTAACATTTCAGTTCAGGTTGTGGACATGTAACAGTTAAGCAAAATTTTGGAACTCATGTTCTTTCACAATGTTGACTAAGGTTTTCTTAACGAAAATCATTAGGAAACCTTGGTTAATACTTTTAAAGTTCATTATTTCCACAACCTCATGTACAAAAACGTTTTACAATCTTGGGCCCTGGCAATTAGTTTAATAGAGAGATAATAAATGAGCCTGTGTGTGACATTTCCAACAATTTCGAGAGTGTGCCAAGCAAAGGCTCTGGCCAGCCTGTGCACCTGCACAGTCTGTCCAAAGTCTTTCCTATGCTTTTTGTAGATAAATCAGGACTGAAAGTATCTCGAGACATTCAGGCAAGCTTCTATTTGGACTATATAACTTTCTAGGATTATCAATGTTTGCCTCTTAGGCACATGTCAGATTGTTGGAAATGTCACACACAGGCTCATATCTCAATAATACCTTCTCGTTTTTCTTGAACAGGTGCTTTTCTCTTCTTTTTCTTCTTTCCATCCTCTGGTTTCCCAGCCTCCTGTGAGGTAGACTGGTCCGTAGTTTGGTCAAACTGAGCCAGACAATCACTGTAGTAATCATGATTCTCTGTGCTGTAATAATAATTCCAGTACTCATTGTATTCTTTCTTTTGTTCTTCAGTATACTTCTCCATATCTTCTTTGGAATCTGTAATCAAAATGGTTTTAATTAATTCATCAATCTATAATTAAAGATCTTTTTCTTCAATTAGTAATACATGTATGTGTTCATAAACACTAATGCCCCAAAACTTCATTTTTTCCCCCCATAACTTTGACCTTGATCATTGACCTTGAATAGTGTTTCATTGAGAGGAACCTTCATGCCAAATATAAGCAGTGTCAATTGAAGCCTTGAAGTTATAGGAAAAGGGTAATAAAACTAATTCTAGAATTGTGTTCTTTTTATTATGGGTATAAATTCATTTTTGCATTGATGTGTCCATGAATAAAGTCTGAAAGGGGAGGAGTTATATGCAAAGCAAAATCCTCAGGCTTTGGATTTTTTGCCCTTTTGCATATTACTCCTCCTCCATCAGGCTTCATTCATGGACACATCAATGTGAAAATTAGATCATTTCATAAATATACTCTACCTACCAATTTGGTATCCAGTAGACTGGCCCGATTCCTGTTCATTCTGTATATTGTTCTCCAGATTCTCTAGTTTTCCTAGCACTTCCTCTGTCGTGTCCTCTTTCTCCTTAGTTTTTGGACGATTCAGGATCTGTTCTTGTTGAACTTGGGCTGCGTAGTAATTCTAGTTCAAAACAAATGATATTGATCAAGTTTGTGACAAATTGCATAATATTATCGTATTTCAAAGTTTCTTTTACGTGTTTTCCCAATTTGTGACAAATTGCATATTGAGAGGTCAGCGCAACACTATTGTAAGTGCCTATAAATATATAGGTACTTACAATAGTGTTGCACTGACCCCACAATATATCATCACATTTCAAAAATTCTTCAACCAGTTTTCACAATTTTCGACAAATAACTGCATATATTTATCATATTTCAAAGTTTTTTTCTACCCGTTTTCCAAAATTGCCTAGGTTAGGCAGTGGTATAATTTCTTATTTATAACAATACATGTACATCTCTATATCAAAATATCTGTTAAACATTTTGATAAATGGCTTTTTCCTCATACCCTGGACCTTATCTAAAAACGGATGCATACCATTATTGGTAATTGGGGGCCCAGACTTCAGAAATTAAATATTTTAAATTACAGGTATAGGCCTTTTCCCAAAAAAATCTAGGGGCCCAGCCCAAAAACTAGGGGCCATGGGCGACTGGGCCCCTGCTAGTCTTTTCCCCTGAATACATGAATGACGAATGAAAACTGAAATATGGGAACTTCTTGTAATTTGTATATTTTATTTACTCTTTTCCTAAATTCTCGAAAAATTTCTGATCATTTATGTGTGTTTTAATTTTTAATTTAGTTGCGATAGCAAACCAGAGTTCTTAATGGATTTTAATTCTTTGAAGTATTTTGACAAAGTATCATCTTTCTTAATTATGTTGAAAATCTGGTTGTTACTTATGGAAGATAATATTGTTTTGCATTTAGTTTGTGATGACAGAGGAGTAGTTTGCTGGCCATATGCCTGCCAATGGATATTGATCGATTCAATAAGTTTACCTGGAATACTTAATTCTCAGGTGAGCTTACAATCAGGAACCTTTAGCAATTCTACGGAATGGACTTACAGAATTTTAAGGATGAAATCACATCATATTCCATGTTGGTTTATAGGACGTCACAAACATTACTGAAGATGACATTGTGAAAAACAACATCGACACAAGACAAGTTAGGCATATTATAAGTGTTTTTTAATTATAACACACCAAAAAAGATCACATAAGAGGAGGCATTAAAGGAATTTGTTATTTTCAAGGATATAGACAAAAATACTACCAGAAGGCAGAAGCTGAATTACCTATATAATGATAAAAAATTACTATACTTATGTCCCATGTGCCTTCCAATTTACCGAAAACTCAAGGCAATGTTCCGAATGGTGAGCTTAAGTCCTACCTGGTAATAGTTGTAGTAATCAGCCTGTTTCTGTTCTTCTGTCACACCTTCTGAATTGGTCTGTACACCGTAATTCATCTGATAGTTAGCTATAAAGTTTGCATCCACCTGCAAACATTTAAGAAAATAATTCAGATATTTCAAGTCAATGGTTGATTCTCAATAATCTTATTTCAGTTGTGTCCATCAAGACTTGTGTAGTCTGACTCATTGGCTGAAATATTGGTTTAATAACCTTAATAAAATCAATTTTGAGTATGCAGTTATTTTTGTATCAAAGCTTCCCCACAAAATAGTCCAATATGGTATGTGTTTCATAATGGATATTTAATTCTTTTGCTTGAAAAAATTAGATAAAAAGATAAGAAGAGAGTATTTTCTTTTATTTCTGGTGGAATGAAACTAAGAAACAGATCACATTTATTTATGAATCAGCTTCACAAATTCAAAGTGTGATTAGATCTAGGTGTTTAGTTTCATATCTCAAAGAAGCATTACAAAATCTCTTCATCAAGATCCATTCTCCAGGAAAACCAGCCTAAATGACATCCAAGTTTTGTTATTTCAGTTGTCTGTCCCATATACTTCAAAACAAACAATTTTATCATCTAATTTCCAAGCATTTGCAGACGTTGATTCATTGTTTGTTGAAATTTAAAGTATGCTGCGAAATATTGAAGAAATAATAAAGAATAAGGGAGAAATTGCTTGAAACAAGCAATTTCTCCTTTTTTCTTAATGTTACCCCTCATTATTTCTTTCAGCGCATAAAAAAAGGTTTGTGAGTAAATGGTGACACTAACAGGTCAATGATTTTATTTCTATTTGTGAGACAACATATTTTTCTTATTAAAAGACACACATGATTGGCTGAAATAAATTTCTGGTTAGAATTTAACCAGTGGTCAACTTTTATACAACTGGGCGCTTGTGTTTATACACATGTGTGTACTGCATATTGCATTTTTTAAATTTAATTCTAAGTCTATTTTCAATTTTAATTGTTATTAAGGCAGATTTTCCTGGAGAACGGATTGCATATTTTGACAATTTTATTATATACCTTAGGAAACCATGCTTTTTTCTGCGAGTCCCACTCATACACTGTTCCATCTGGGTCCACCTTCTCTTTTGGATGATCTCCCTCTTTCTCTATACGCTCCTTCTCCAGTCTTTCGAGTTCTAACTGTTCTTCAAAATCTATATCACCCATGGTTTTATTTTTACCTGTAATAAAAAACAATGCAAACATAAAATTCAAAATGATATGAGATCTTCTTCCTAAACCACTAGGAGTGAAGTTGAGGGAGTTTCGCAAAATAAAGTATTCAAACACATGGTGTCAATTAAATTGTGATTGCTTTTTGTTGGTGGTGTTGTTGTTTTTGTGCTTTTTTTCTTAAACTGTTCAATATGCGTATTTATCTGTCCTTCTAACTCTTAACAGTAAACCATATGCGATGTTGAATCTACGCCGTGGCATCACACAAATCCTGCAATTATTTTGTCTGTGTACCCTAATCCCAAAACAAAGAAGACAGAATGGAGAAACAAAATATAATCATTGAAAGCTGGAATTTGGATATTGTAAACTTAATATAATGAATGAGAAGATTGTGACATATCAATAAAAAACAATGTTAATGTTAAAATAAGTTCTAAAACTAACAAGAGGCGTTAATAGACCACAAAGTTTGACCTTAATCTTTTCAGATGTCCTTGATCTTCAAAAGTGCTAATTGGTGAGATGGACCTTTATTGCAAATACGAGCATTACTTCTAATAGTCATTGTGCTAGACTCCTCTAGAGCATTGGTGCACAACTGTGAACTACGTATGTGGGTGATGGGCACAACAATAATTAAAATCAGACTAAAAACCTTGTGCTCCAAAGTTACAAGCTTGACATGCAAATCCTGGTTTTGAATACCTAAAGGGACAGGATGCCATTACATTCTCAGGAAAGCTGTATTCCCCATGAAAAAAAATGTAGGAGTTTAGGCTAGTAAATGGTACTGTCGAAGAGGGGAGAATGAAGATAGTCAACTCAGTTGTCAAATGAATATAGAATAGGTGAGCACGAAAACCCATGTCTCTAGCAAATTTTGTAGAGAAAGAAACATTGAATAAAAAATTCTGACGCATAAAGTGAATGCTGTGTTTTAAAGTTTTATTCCTCAACAACTTTATTTCCAAAGAATATGGAATAGCCTGTACTTTGGAAAACAACGCCTTTAATCTTCTTATTTTTTCGTTGATAAAAAGGGCCGACTTGTTTCGCCGTCATTGAATACTCAAGAATACTCAAGTATACTCCTAATCGAATAAACTAGTCTCGATTTCTAATCAAGTAGGCACATGCAATTGTTTTAAATCAGATTATTTTATTTTTATTTTTCCGGGGGGGGGGGGGGATTGGAAACAGGAGGGCCAGAATGGATCTAAATTGCTCACCCGTATTTTACTGGACCAGTGGATCTCTGCCAAGTAGATCTATATTTCTGGTAAAGTTTCATTCACATTCAAAACACCCAATTTGTTGTTGAAGAGATGTTATTCCAAGCACTTTTAACAAGGGGCACCCAAAAAACAAGTCTCTAGAGTATCTACAAGGTTTTTCTAAGATTGTACACCCTGAACTCATTTTTGACTCCTCTTGACACAATTTCAAACTTGACCTAGATTTCATCAAAACTATCATTCTGACCAATTTTCAGGATGATTGAGTTAAGAATATGGGTTCTTGAGTGTCTACAAGGTTTTTCTAAGATTTGTCCAAGTGACCTCATTTTTGACCCCATTTGACCCAATTTTGATCTTGACCTAGATTTCATCAAGACATTCATTCTGACCAAATATCAGGTTGATTGAGCAAAAAATATGGCTTCCAGAGTGTCAACAAGGTTTTTCTAAGATTTGACCCCTTGACCTCATTTTTGACCTCACTTGCCCCATTCGTACTTGAGCATGAATTCATCAAGACATTTATTCTGACCAACTTTCAGAATGATTGAGCAAAAAATATATCTTCTAGAGTGTCTACAAGGTTTTTCTAAGATTGACCCCGATACCTCATTTTTGACCCCATTTGACCCAATTTCAAACTTGACCTAGATTTCATCAAGACATTTTTTCTGAACAATTTTCAAGTTGATTGAGCAAAAAATATGGCTTCTAGAGTGTCTACAAGTTTTTTCTAAGATTTGATCCCGTGACCCAACTTGACCCAATTTGGAACTTGTCTGAGATTTCATGAAGACAATCATTCTGAACAAATTTCAGGTTGATTGGGCAAAAAATGTGGCCTCTAGAGTGTAAGTTAGAGGTAAATGTTGACGACACATGACGCACGACGGACATCACTCGACCACAAAATCTCTCCTTGAGCACTTCTTGCTAAGTTGAGCTAAAAATGCATTGAACATATTTTTTAGGGCCAATAAGAATTTTGCGAACAATTCTTAAAGAGGGTCCAAAGGATTATTTTGGCAAAGTTTCATTGAAATGGGCCCAGTGGTTCAGGAGAAGAAGTAGGTTTTAAGATTGTTGCCAATGGATGATGCACAACACACAATGAATGACGGACTCAGGGTGATCCTAAAAGCCCTTTTAGCACATTGTGCTCAGGTGAGCTTACAATAAAACAAAATGGACAACTGCTTGTGCAACTAGGGCCTTACAAGCAAGACTGAATAAGTTTTGTAATATTCATGAATTGGTCACTAATGCCAGAAAAGAGTCGAACAACACTGATTTTATTGTACTTATGTCTGTGCTCTACAATCTTTAATTTTTCTGTTAATATAATCAAGTTGTATATATTCAGATTGGCCGCAGTTCTAAAAGAGAATGTGTTGAGGCAAAAATGTCAATTGTCGGAATGACCAAAATGTCCCACTATATAGCATGATAATCACTAACAGTGTTTTGTAAAAAATATTTTAGAAAATATATTTCCTCCTTGTCATGATCTTTAAAATATTTGTTTGTTTGAATGGGTTTAATGCCGCTTTCAACAAACAACGCAGTTAAATCGTGGCTGCTGGAGCACCTAACAATGGATTCCTGGTATTTCTTTCACCTGTACTACCATTACACCCTTTCCTAGCCTCTGACTGCTATCTCACATAGGTTTACGATTATCTACCCTTTGGTGAGAGACAAACGTCGGAAAGGATATTTGCCGCCACTGCGGATCGAACCCACGACTTGGAAGTCTTATGCCTTACCAACTGTGCTATGGTGGTGGCCTTTAAAATATAGCTTTGTCTTTATTTTTCTCTACCCCTTCTAGGCTTCTGTAATAGATCCTCTCTTTTATGAGACTTTACTTCAAGACAAGTTCAAGTTACTTTATCAGTTTATACCAAATAGAGAACTAGTTGCCTAATAAGAATTTATTGTTCAAGATCCCTGTTTTGTTAGTCTGGAACTTCTGGATGAAATCTGGGACAAGTTCAAAATTGGGACAACTGGTGTAAAAATCTTGGTCACATGGTCATATCCTAAAAAGACATTGTATGTACATTAGAGGCCATGTTTTTACCTAACAAGCCTGAAACATTTCAGAATGATTGTCTTGATGAAATTTTTGATAAGTTTGAAATTGAGCCAACTAGGTCAAAAACTAGGTCAAGTAGTCAAATCTTAGAAAAACCTTATATGCCTTCTAGAGGCCACATCTTTTTGCCTGATCAACTTGAAAATTGGTCAGAATGATTATGTTTTGAAATAGACCCAACAGCATTATTTTGGCTCTGCCATTATTCTCATCATCTTTTCAAAGACTGACTGCCTCGGTGGCCTAGTGGTAAATGCACTCAACCCGTGATGAGGAAACCGTAGTTCGAGCCCCAAAGTCGGTGAGGTGTGTTTATAGGCATAACACTTAATAGCGAAAGAAGATTTTTTAACCCTTTGCTGTTTAATCCCTGCTTTTTATGTGCCTGTAATTTTATGATTGAGAAAACACTGTGAAGAAAGAAGAAATTGCTTCTGACAAGCAATTTCTTCTTTTTCCACACTATTTTCTACCCTACTGAATGGTTATTTTTTCAAATTAAATCCACTTTTAATTTTCGTCTGCAAAACTTTTGAAATTTGACAGGTCCAAAATTTTGTTAAACAGGAGAGTGTTAATATTTCATCATATGGGACTTATTTTCCAGTGACACAATAGCCTGTAGATATAGAGGATATTGAATGAGTGGTCATTGAATACTGAATTTATTAAACGAGTCATCTATAAACAGATAAAAACGAGGCTGTGCCGAGTTTTTATCTGTTTTAGATGACGAGTTTAATAAATTCTGTATTTTATGATCACAAATTTTATTTTCTGTTTATAATATGACCTGATTTTAGCGAAAAATCGTCAAAAATCTTGAAATTCAACGTTTCAATTTTCTGCGAAACTTATAAGGCCGTTAGAAATGACGTCACAAAACATAGATTATGACGTCATTTTCGCGATAACAAAATAGCGTTGCTATTCACTCTGAGCTCATTTGCATAGTTATTCCACTAGTGTAAAATTATTTCACTCCGGCGACGTAGGTCATATTATAAAGAAACTTATCCTCCGATCATTCCAGTAAGTTCTGTTGCATTCTGAAAGGAAGAATTTTATATCATCATAATGGGACCATTTTTCAGAGAGGCGACAGCCTATGAAGTTCATATTATAAGCCCGATCAGAATTCAAATAAGAAATCTGAAAGACCATTTCCCAAGGATCATTCCCGTGAAATTTAATTTAATTAAATAACTCTGATGAGTAGTTTATGACAAGATGTTTGAAGGAAAGGTTAACTGATTCACGGATATACAATACTTACAACTTACACCAGACCATGGATAGCCTTGGTTGACTTTTTCCAATTGAGCTAAGAACTGTAGAGGAAAAGAATGAAAACAAAGTTCATTGCAAATGCGTGTTTTAAGTCAAGGAAATGATGCTATTTGTCTATTTGTCGGATGCACAGGCTGGTCAGAGTCTTTGCTTTGCCCATATTTGAAATTGTTGGAATTTTCAAGCAGAGGCTCATATTTCATTGTTTAGAAGGGGACACCCCTCTAACAAACCCTCACTCATCACCACTCCAGTGTTGAAAACCACGCGACACCTATTAGACCTGTCCTTTTTATGTGCATGGAGTCTTTTGTCATTGGGCCTTTTTTGCCTTAAATTGTTTGCAATATTGCTGACCACAAATGATTTTACGCGACACTTGCCCATTCTTATTTGAAAACAAGTAATTTGCAACCTACAATTAAAGATGCGTTTAGGCTGATTGATTGGACTGATAAGGAGTTGAACAGTAGTTGGAAACACAATGTCACTTCACCACATTCCTTACAGAGTGGAGTTAGAGACCTTGGCTTGTGAAGATGAATAAAAGGGAACTTCCTTCAGTAAGTCTGAAAAATATTGAACCAAAATTTTGATCTCCAGAGTGATAACAAGGAAAATGTCATTAGGGCTCCTTTTACTGTGACATAACTTAAAGTGCATTTAAAATCCACATAAATCTTCCTTATGACTATATCATCATTTGGTGCAGGTTCAAGAAGATCTAGTCGAAATTGCAACATCTAGAGTTGAAACAAAACAAGGATATTGTTTTTAAGTCCCCTTTTCCTGTTCTGTTGAATGTCACCAAAATCAATGGCCAGACGAACATTTACAGAAAGGTTCAGCCAAACTTGTGACATCTTGAGTGGTAACCAGGGTTTTAAGGAGTGCAAATTTTGCGCACCTGAGAAGCAAAAGTAAGTAGCCAGGACTCTCAAAACAATGTGTTTGAGTCCCAAAGACTTTCTGGGGATCATCTTCAGAAAAGAATTGAAAACTGCTTTAAGCAGTCTTCAATTCCTTCCTAAAGTTGAGCTCTAAATGTCAATATACTTCCATCAATTTCTTTACCTTTAACCAGGGAACAGCTCTAAATGTACACAATATAATAGATTATAGCCTGAAAGAAACAGTCTACATCTAATGCAGTGACTCCTAAACCCTAGTCATGCTGAATAAAAATCTTCGCAAAAAATGTACAATCAAAGTGCTAAAAGCACTGGAAGTTCCCAAATGTGCGTGAGTATTGATTTCAGAAATGCATTGTTTTACACCTTTCTGGTTTAAAAATGAAAATCAGGTGGTATAAACTAAGATCAGACTGCACATATGTGCAGGCTGATCTTTGTCTATACCTCCTGTCAAAGCAGGAATACTCCGGGTTCAGCATGACAGGGGTTAATTTCAGAAAGGACAGCTTAGATACTAATTACCAAGTCCCATGGACCCAATATTGTTGATGTCAGACTAAAACCCTAGGTATTGCTGCAATGTTGAAGATGGTGGCGGATGATGGACACTGGACAAAGAGCAATCATAAAGTGATGAAGTTAGGTGATCATAAAATTTCACCATGAAAGAAAATACTAAGATGAGCTAACAAGACGGTCATTGGTCTCACTCGCTCATCTTAGGCATTGTTTACAACTGTTGCAATACACCAAGCTCCTTATTTTCTTGTCCAAGATAACATGAAGACAAATACTCTGATTAGTATTAACATAATTTGGCTGAACATGTTACTCCTAGCGTGACTTATATCGGACGAAGCTGGGTCAAAATGAGCATTTTGGGCTAAAATGAGGTGAGCTAAATAAAATAAGAAAATTGGTTTGTTTTGATTCTTTATTTTGTAGAATGTATACTTAATACTTTGCATGGTACAAACCTCAACATTTATAGCTAAAAATTTGTTTAAAATAGACTTCTTTTGTCTTTTTACACATACTAGCCCATGCATTCATATTTAACCTTTCTCCTGCGGTTAATAGCATATTCCAGTGGTAGACAAACCTTCGGCAGGCAGTATTGACTAAGACCAGTCTGCACAAACGTGCAGTCTGATCTTAGCCTACACTCCTTGCATTCTACTTAATTGAGGAAAATCTTGAGCCAGACTCTTTGAACTTTACCAAAAATTGACAATTTGTTTGAAACAAAATTTAATTTCAACGGGACAAGGGTTTTAACAGTCACTGGTAAAAGAGACTCAGATGAGGGAAACATATTTAACCAGCCCTGCCCTCAGAAATTGATGGCTCAGTGCAAAACAGTTATAACTGCCTATTAACAAATGAATGGATAGGCCTAACAACAGTTTTGCACCGACATAATCAATACTATATTTCAACCTAAAATTTGTGATAATCCATTTCTATTAGAGCTTTGTAGGATCCTATCTCTGTTTTAAAGATGACAAATCAAACATAAAGGAAACATTCTGGAGCTTAGTAAAATATATACAGCCAAACCTGCCCTAAATAGTCACTTATAATAAATGGTTCTCTGCCTGAATTGGTCAGATCGAACCCTAGAAAATGAGTTTTTTAATTTTACAGCATTAAGCGGACAAATGTAGTTAGTAGCCAATGGCCACATATTTTCATACCCTAATGGCCCCTCACACTGTTTTATCCCTTTCCTGTTTTACAAAATTTTGGACCAGTCCAAATTCAAAGGTTCTGCAAACGAAAATTAAAAGTGGATTAAATTTGAAAAATAACCATGCAGTAGGGTAGAAAATAGTGTGGAAAAAGAAGAAATTGCTTGTCAGAAGCAATTTCTTCTCTTTTCACAATGTTTTCTCAATCATAAACTCAAAGGTACATAAAAAGTAGGGATTAAACAGCAAAGGATTAAGCAATCATCTTGTGTACATATTAACATTTTAATGAACATACCTGACATGCGAGGTTTGTATTCAATCATTATTCCTATAATTGGTTGATAATCGTTGATCAAGTAGATCTCAATTATTTCCCAAACAGTGCATTTCTAATTAATGGCACAATCAATGTTCATTGTCTTTGCTTGAAAAATTAGGTAAAATTTATTTTGGTCAATTCTGGTCATTTGTAGTGATAGAATGTGCTAAAGAAATGGAGTACAAGCTATAGATAGGGCCTGCATTAATCAAAAAAGATAAAAGCAATAAGATTTAGTTCAGATTATCAGTTTTTCAAGATGGATATGCTTTCTTAAAAAAAAACACAGCCAAACTGAAAATAGGACTATGTATGAATGGATGGACAGAGTTTCCCAATGGCACAATTATACATGATTGATAACCCCCCTTTATATAAACTAGAAAGCCATGAATGGCTTGAGTCGCTCCACAGGCTTGAAATTCTTGAAAAAGCAAATAAATGTTTTGACTAGATTTTTAGATATTTGGGGTTCTTCTGATGTTGAAAATGATTTTCAAAGTTTAACTATATAACAGATAGAGAAATGACCTCTGCTATTAAAAGACATATTTTCCATCAAATCAAAATAATTTTTGGCTGCATGATAATTGGTCACCCAAAAATCATACCAAAAATGTTCGATTGATATCCATCAGTGACATTCTGAGAAAATGCTTTTCATAGTTTCCACTATATAACATATTGAGAAAAGACCTCCACCCATAAATTGTATATTTTACATCAAATCAAAATAATTTTTGGTAGACTGATAAAGGGTCACTCAAGGATCATTCCAGTGAAAATTAGTTGATATCCAAAAATCAGATTCTGAGAAAATGATTTTCAAATTTTCCACTATATAACATAAAGAGAAATGACCTCTGCCCATAAAATGCATATTTTTCATCCAATCAAAATTTTTTTGGTAGACTGATAAAGGGTCACTCAAGGATCATTCCAGTGAAATTTGGTTGATATCCATCAGTTACATTCTGAGAAAATGATTTTCAAAGTTTCCACTATATAACATATAGAGAAATGACCTCCGCCCATAAAATGCATATTTTACATCCAATGACTATGATTTTTTGTAGACTGATTAAGGGTCACTCAAGGATCATTCCAGTGAAATTTGATTGATATCCATCCATTACATTCTGAGAAAATGATTTTCAAAGTTTCCACTATATAACATAAAGAGAAATGACCTCCGCCCATAAAATGCATATTTTACATCCAATCACAATGATTTTTTGTAGACTGATAAAGGGTCACTCAAGGATCATTCCAGTGAAATTTGGTTGATATCCATCAGTTACATTCTGAGAAAATGATTTTCAAAGTTTCCACTATATAACATATAGAGAAATGACCTCCGCCCATAAAATGCATATTTTTCATCAAATCACAATGATTTTTTTTAGACTGATAAAGGGTCACCCAAGGATCATTCATGTAAAATTTAATTGGTATCCATTGATTAGAATCTGAGAAAACTCACTTTTTACCATATTTGGAAATTAGCCACGCCCATTAAATCCATGTTTTTCATTGGATCAAAATTTCTTGAACAACTTTGAAAGAGGGTCACCCAAGGATCATTCCTGTGAAGTTTGGTTGAAATCCATTTGGTAGTTTCTGAGGAGAAGACTTTTAAAGAAAAGTTTACGACCGGACGCAGGCACGCACGCACGGACGGACGGACGCACGACGGACACAACGCCATGACAATAGCCCCAGTGGCTTTCAGCCAGTGGAGCTAATGAATCTGCTCATATATCCTTCTTTATCAACGATTCTGATTCATTGATATCGTCAATTTCAGTGCTTTCTTCATGACCAGATGCTTCATCTATATTTTCAATAATTTTGGCCCCATCTTTGTCTTTATTTAATAATTCAGTGGTTTCTTGTGAATCAGGATCCTCTTGGTAATGTTCCTCTTCCATATCCTGGTCTATATTCTCAGCTTTGTTATCTACATCATCTACATCAACATTATCTATATCGTTATCATTTATATTAGATTCATTGTCCTGATTGTGTGATTCACTAGCATCATTCATTGCGATCTTATCCTCATCTATACCAGTACTGGGGTCACTATTTTCATTATTAGAGTTTGTATTGTCATTGGAATTATCTGATATAACAGCTTTGACATCTTTTACATCAACTTTGATTTTACCCTCTAGCTTCATCTTCTCATAAGCTTTTTTAGCGATGTCTAGGAGTTGCATTGTTTCTGACTTCCCTGTCTGTTCTACCAGTTTTCTGAACTGGCTGTCTCTCTGTTGTAGAAGAATGTATGGCACATCAAACTCTGCTACACGACCTTCATCCAGTAACTGCAAATAATTTAAACATATCTCAATTTTTTTAATTTCATTTCCATTATCACTCTTTTTCAAATTTTAGGTCACCTGACCTTCATCAAGAAAAACACAATATAGTATAATCAAGAAACTATATCTTCATCATTCCTCCATTACTTTTGTGAAATGCTTGTTAGGTTCAAACACTGAGTAGCGTAGGCAGCCACATACTGTAAATATAAAGTAACAGAATGGTCTGCAGATAATTTGAGACCTTATCTATCTACTAATCTCATTGTGAGGACTCTTGTCAGACTGTGTGGACGCACAGACTGGTCAGAGTCTTTACTTTGCGTATATTAGAAATTGTTGGAAATCTCATGCAAAGGCTATCTTTTAGTTTGCTTTAACTACAGAGTTTATCAAAGTCAAGTGTTTGACTAGAGTCTTAATCTTTGTCCTGGAATCAAAATAGTTTATGTTCCTATACTTACAAAGCTCATAAGCTCACCTGTCCCATGTTCAGGATGACAAAATGGTACAAACTGTAAGCAAATTTTACCCCTCTTTGCACATGTTCTTGAATGCTAAGCAGGGTATAATTTTCAAGTAGTTTGAACAGTTTCGTCACCCTGAACACAGGACAGATTCCATTTCAGTTTTAATCTTTTTACAGTAGTCAGTACACTACACAGAATATATTCTTTCCAAGGATTTCCAACGGTTTATGGTAGTATTTGACACTTTCCTATTTTACAAAATTTTTGACCTGTCTTAATTCAAAGGTTTTGCAGATGAAAATTTGAAGGGGATTTAATTTGAAAAATAACCATTCAGTAGGGTAAAAAATAGTGTGAAAAAAAGAAGAAATTGCTTGTCAGAAGCAATTTCTTCTTTTTTCACAATGTTTTCTCAATCATAAAATCACAGGCACGTAAAACAGCAAAGGGTGAACCTGAACACAGGACAGATTCCAGTTTTAATCTATTCACTGTAGTCACTACAGTATGCAGAATATATACCTTCCAAGGATTTCTAAGGGTTATGTTAGTTTTTAAAATCAGTGCAGTACATTGAACCTACAGTACCTACAGTGCAAAGAATCTGAACCTAAGGTTATAAAACTTTTCTCAGGCTCGGACTCAATTTTCTCAAAATTTAAATTAAATAAATGTTTGAAAATAAAAGATTATATTAATAAGTTGTTACTCATAAAATCTTATTAATATCATTTTTTATATTCATAAATTAAAATGAGCAATTAAACAGAAATACGGCTTTAATCTCAAATTGAAATTTGAGAAAATTGAGTCTTATCCTGAGTAAATTTTTATAACCTTGGGCCCTAAACTTACCAGGAGTTTATCAGAGTCCATGATGGTGTTTAATCTATGTGCAATAGTCAGTACTGTACAACTGTTAAACTTCTCTCTGATTGTCTGCTGAATAAGGCCATCAGTTCTGAAATCAAACACCAAAGTTTAACCCATTGCCAGAAAAACAAGATTTTTATAAGAGTAAAATGAACAAAGTTGCAAATAAATTTTTAAAGCTTAAAAAAAAATAAAACTTGTTTGTTGAAAATCAAAAATCAATACATATTTTAGTTAGATTTCGATATAATATTCAGTAAACATTGATAAATGGAATGGAAGTTAAACCTATTCCATAATATTGCAGTCGAGCTCCAAAATCTATCATTGTGGACAAAAAACAAAATTCAAATATGAGCTTGTGCAGGTTTCCAACAATTTCAAATAACTGCAGAGCAAAGACTCAAACCAGCCTGTGCATCTGCACAGTCTTGTCAGTGTCTTCACTATGGGTTTAGTGGATAGATAAGGTCTCAAAGTATCTGTAGGCCATCAGGTAACTCTATATTTACAGTTCGTGGCTGTTTACAATACTCGATATTTGCCCCTCATAAACATTTAAAATTGTTGGAAATGTCACACACAGGCTCATATTTAATTGACATCCTAAGCATTGTAAATCCCCTATCCATAGGAAAAGTTTAAAACAAAATGGCAGAAAATGGCAGAGGTCAACATTGCAAGCATTTCTACATGAATGATTTGATTGGCTTATCACTTATTTGACTGACAGCAGCAATCAGTTCATTAATACCAATTAGACCCTTACCTTGGATCCACATCAGCAGTAGCCTCATCAATCATTAGTATACGGTTATTCCTCAGAATGGCTCTAGCCAGACATATCAACTGTCTCTGGCCTACACTAAAGTTGATACCCCCTTCTGATACCTCTGTGTCCATCCCATGGGGTAAATCTTCTATGGCTTGTTTTAACTGGACCTGCAGAATACAATAACATAGAGGATAATCATTTATTTCAGTGTAAGATCAATTTATATTTCATTGAGTGAACAACAAAAGCTATATTTTTTACAAGTGGCAGAACAATTATTCAATTTCTTTAATGCAAAACTGAGATAAAATTGTGAAAAATCTAGGGCAATTATCTTAAAGCCTGATATTTTGTATGTGTTTGCTATGCTATGTTCAATATGATGTCACTTATTGTGTTCCGCTTAGAAAACATCACATTGGGTAAAATAAATGAAAGTGGGGGTTTAGGTTCTTGATAATTTCACAGGTTAGGCGGTGAGTGTATCAAGTGACAATCTGCCATTGTTTCTCAATAATCAATCAAAAAGCATTAAAGATGATCTTTCAAACTGAACATCTTGTCAAGATTGAAAACAAGAGCCTTCAGAGACAGATTATGCTCCCTGAATAAGGCATTGTCACAAAAACAAGAGCCATGTTGGACATGGACATCCCCCGCCACAAAAGCTTGATAGTAAACTGAAGCCTAATAGATTAAAGATTCTTTTGTACTGTCAGAGATTAACCTCCTATTAAATCTGAGTATTAAAAATAACAAAGGGTAATGACTCCAAAATTATGCAAGTAAGAGTTGTAGTTCTTGTGCACTGCACTTCTCCTCCATATGATCTATCCACCCATAAATGTTCAAGTTGATAGCTATTATACTTTAGGAGATATGCTCCAGACAAAATCTAAGTATAAAAAATAACAAAGGGCAATAACTCCAAAATTATGCAAGTAAGAGTTGTAGTTCTTGTGCACTGCACTTCTCCTCCATATGATCTATCCACCCATAAATGTTCAAGTTGATAGCTATTATACTTTTGTAGATATGCTCCGGATATAATCTAAGTATCAAAAATAACAAAGAGCAATAACTCCAAAATTATGCAAGCAAGAGTTGTAGTCCTTGTGCATAGCACTTCTCCTCCATGAGATCTATCCACCCATAAAGTTTCAAGTTGATAGCTATTATACTTTAGGAGATATGCTCTGTGATCAGATTGCAAGGACTCAAATAAGGTGTAATCTTATACAGCAAACATAAAGGTAACAAACATTAAACCCCCTTTTTGCATGACATAATTTTATACTCAAATTTCAAATAGTTTATGGTTAAAGGACATCTGATTTGCTACTCAAATAAGAAATTTCATCAAATTCTGAGCACAAGAATAGGAGAAATGAAAGAATAACTGTATTTTACGCTCTAACGTAAAGGTAACAAACATTAAGCCCCCTTTTCCATGATATATTTTTTTATGTTAATTTCAAATTGTTTATAGTAAAGGGCATCTGATTTGCTACTCAAATATGAAATTTCACTAAATGCTGACTGTTAGACTAGGAGAAATTTGGGAAAAACTGTTTTTTTACCCTAAGTCCCCTTTTCCAGTGACGAGGCCTCAAATCCAAAAACCGTCACAGATGCATCATCACTATATCATAGGTAGTTCACATGGTACGTTTCATTGAATTTGGCCCAGGGATTATGGAGAAATAGATGGGGACGGACGGACAGACAGATGGATGGACGGACGGACAGAATTACGGACGGACAGACGGACGGACGGACAAAGCGGCAGCTATATGCTCTCCCTTTGGGGAGCATAATAAGGTGGCAAATTGTCACAAGATACACCTGTTACACTGCTGAATCTCCAAGTATGAAATACAGCAAAGGGGAATAACTCAAACATTAAGCTAGGTAGAGTTTCTGTTCTTGTACACTGCACTTTGTAATAATGAGAGGAACACGACTGCCAAGTTTGAAGTCAATCGGACGTAAGGTGACAGAGTTATGCTCCGGACAAAGATGTAGACAACGGTCTTCCAGACAGTCAGGCAACCTAATGATTACACTATGTAGCTGTCTACAAATGTCTTCACTTCGTACAGAAGTCAAGTTGTTGGAAATGTCAGGCACATATTACAAATTTAACTACTCACAATTGTCATCTGCAACTTCTTTGAAATTAGATCTGTCTCAAACTTTCTCATTTAGTGATGGGTTAACAAATTACAAGTGGCTTACCTCTTCCAAAGACTTCCATAAAACATCATCACTATGGCTACCAAATGGATCTAAATTTCTCCTCAATGTTCCAGTGAATAACACAGGATCCTGAAATATACCAAACATGCATTGAAAGTAGTTTCAAGTAGCCCTTTTGTCACCAAATGTAATCTTGTCCTTAAAGTTGCAGTAAAAGTTTCAAATACAGTCAATATTGCTCGAGCCACCATATCTATAGCGACCAATTTTATTTAGTGACCACCATAAAAAGTCTCTTCGACGTCAACAAAATTTCGGAAAAAAATGACATTCCTAACGCAAATTTTGTTATTTTTTAATCTTATGTTATTGGAGCCCATTACAATCGTCTAAACGAGACGATTCTGATGGGTTCGAACACCATAAGATTAAGTACGACTTGACCCACAATCTATAAATGCTATCAAAATGAACTGCCACATTCATTTTGATATTTTGTGTTTAGCAACTGTTCTAATGAACAACCGCTTTTTGGTGGTCTCCAAAGTGGTCGCTTAACACAAGATTTACTGTAACTGATCCTGAAACAAGATGTGTTTGTGTTACCTTATGGTTTCAAAGAAGATTTCACACTTTGTTTCTATGCAAACAGAGCTACAGATAATTCTTTATCTTAAGGGTTTTTTACCCCCTAAGTTTTTTCTGTAATGCTGATTTTTAATGCATCAATGCTGAAAATATTTACAGGTAAATGAATTATTTTCATCTTTAATTTTTACGAAAATAATTCAGCCATGAACATCCTGAATAATATCTATGTGAGATGTTTTTAAAATACCCATCTAAATGTCTTTGATGGAGTCACAACTCAAATTCTAATATATAAAACATGTTCTGTTAAGCTGCTGTAGTTCAATTAAATTTCTCAATTTGGGATGTTTCAGAATTATCAGCATAAAAAACAGTGGAAAAGCATTTCTTCATTCAATACTGCTGTTATTTCTATGATTATTAAAAGTTTGACAGTTCACACTCAACAAGCTGGTATTCTTCAGGATCACCAATTCATGTTTTAAGCTGTTAGTTTTGAATGATTCCTCTTCAGTTCACACACTTTTTTACTTTATTTCTAGTTAAAATACAAATCAAACTGACCTATTTTCACTTTGCTGTTGATTTAAATACATCGAAATTACAATTTCAAGCTGTCTTCACAGCAAGAGCCTCCATGTTTCTTAGCAGATAATTTGCTGAAGGGGGCGGATAAACTTATTATTTTGAGCAACATAGGATGAATAGTAGCATTACCCTTTGATATTTTGAAAATCAAAATTACATTGAATCAAGATTGGCTCATTGGTTTAGGACGAGAAGATGTTTAAAGAAATTGTGGACAACTGATGACCGACATTGGACAATCATAATAGATCACCTTGAGTACTTCATGCTCAGGTCAGCTAAAAATAGGGTTTTGAAAGCTACTTACATTATTCAGGCCTACATGACCAAAAGAAATTAAAGAACCTGGGTATAAAAACAAGCTCTTTTTCTGCCGCCCTTAAGTAGAGGGGATTCCCCTTGGAAATTTGATAGTCTTCAATGAAGAAGAACACATCAAAATATCAGTTTATTTTGTCCCATTATCAAACAAATTGTATGGGACATTTCTTTACCTGGCATCATAACTAAAGGATTATCCATTATAAATTGATAAGACCCTTGATCTTATGGAAGTGGGAGCCGTAATAGTTCCGTAACATTTCAGTACTAATGAAATTTTACAATGTTTACCGAGGTTTCCAAATGAAAATCATTAGGAAACCTCAGTTAATACTCTAAAAGTTCATTAATTCCGAAATGTTGCAGAACTATTATGGGTCCACTACCTTAAAACAAACTTTCTGCAAATACTTGTCATCAATTCAATGTTCTTGAAACAAAAAGGTTCTAGAAATCTAAATAACATAGTTATGAGTAAGTTACCTGTGGAATGATGGATATTTTCTTTCTAAGGTCATAAAGCCCTATATTCTGTATATTAATGTCATCTATATGTATAGAGCCTGATGGTTCTACCAATCTAAATAACATGGTAATCAGAGAACTTTTACCAGCACCAGTTCTCCCCACTATACCAATCTGTAAAGAAGACAAATTGTGGGGTCAGAGCAAAAATAATCAATTGTATACAATTTATAGACACAAAAGCTTTGTACCCACCAATTGAAACAAGTGCGATGCAATACAGGAGTCCCCCACCGGATAACAAAAAATCCTTTCTTATAATATATCTCCTACTTACTAGATCTATAACTGTATACAAAATTTGAAGTTGCTAGCACATTAGGTTTTGAACATATAAGAGTAAAAACAACCAATGGCAAAAACTCCAAAAGTGGGCGGAGAAGAATGATTCTTGTACATGCCACTTGTCCTCAATGAGATCTATAAGTGTACCAAGTTTGAAGTTGCTAGCACTGATGGCTCAGGAGATATGGTCCGGACAAAAATGTCAGGATAAACAACAAGAACAGACAATAACTAAAAAAGTGGATGTGGCAGAGTAACATTTCTTGTGCATTACACTTCTTCTCAATGAGATCTACCAGTGTACAAAGTTTGAAGTTGCTAGGGCTTATGGTTTAGGAGATAAGTACGGGACAAAAATGTAAGGATAGAAACAACAAAGGGCAATAACTCAAAAAGTGGACATGGCAGAGTGACAGTTCTTGTACATGACAGTTGGCCTCAATGATATCTATAAGTGTAGCAAGTTTGAAGTTTCTAGCACTTATGGTTTAGAAGATATGTTCCGGACAAAAATGTAAAGGTAAAAACAACAAAGGGCAATAACTCAAAAAGTGGGTGTGGCAGAGTACAATTCTTGTACATGACACTTGTCCTCGATAAGATCTATCAGTGTACAAAGTTTGAAGTTGCTAGCACTTATGATTTAGGAGATATGATCCGGACAAAAAAGTAAGGATAAAAACAACAAAGGGCAATAACTCAAAAAGTGGGCGTGGCAGAATAACAGTTCTTGACTATGACACTTGTACTCAATAAGATCTATAAGTGTACCAAGCTTGAAGTTGCTAGCACATATAGTTTAGGAGATATGATCCGGACAAGAATGTAAGGCTAAAAACAACAAAGGGCAATAACTCAAAAAGTGGGTGTGGCAGAGTTATGTATCTTGAACATGACACTTCTCCTCAATAAGATCTATAAGTGTACAAAGTTTGAAGTTGCTAGCACACATAGTTTAGGAGATATGTTCAAGACAAGAATGTAAGGGTAAAAACAACAAAGGGCAATAACTCAAAAAAAGGTGTGGCAGAGTAATGGTTCTTGAACATGACACTTCTCCTCAATGAGATCTATAAGTGTACCAAGTTTGAAATTGCTAGCACATATGGTTTAGATGATATAGCCCGGACAAAAGTGTGACGAACAGACGGACGGACAGACGGAATCGAGCAAACCTATAGTCCCCAAACCGGTAACTTGTGGGGGACTAATAAAATCATATCAAGGAGAAAGTGAACAATAGTTTTTACATAATCCAACCAAATTGTCCTAGCCCAACTTTTATATTGAGCCAAGCTACCATAGGATGAGAATTATTAGGTAAAAATTATTCTCTGCTTTTTCCTAACCAGAAGCATTCTTTACAATAAATGACTAATCCTTTATTGTTTGCTTTGCATGTGTATAAATCTAACCTAAATGCCACTATCTGGAGCTTTTGTAAGCTCAAAGATAGCCTTGGGTTTTTTTCCAAGTAGACACTAATGTTACTATTGTAAGTGCCTATAAATACATAGGCACTTAGAATAGAATTGCCCTGACCCCTTCTATGTATCCCCATATCTATATTCTTCAGCCAATCAAAATGCAGGATTGTGTGGTTATAGATACTTCACTTACCTTTTCTCTAGCACCAATAGTAAAGTTAAGATTTTTCAGGACCAGGGGTGAATCTGGGAAATATTGTAAACAGGCATCATACAAGGTTATCACACCATTTTGAGGCCAGTCAGGGGGAGGCTGTTTCTTTTCTTCAGCCTCTAGTGGGGCCTCAGATGGGAGGTTCATATAAGCTAGAACTCTTTCTACCGATATCATCTGGAAGAAAATCAAATAATTCAGATGATAAAATATTTTCCTATCTTTCAAATATTTAATTTCATTGTCAAAGCTGTGATTTTGGTTTTGCCTGCTACATTTCCTATCCCAAGTTATATACTAAATTTTTGACGAAATTCAACCTTGAAATTTGACATTTTAAAGAATTGCTTGATTCAATTACATGTATGGGTGAATAGAGCTCTTTTTAAGTAGATTACAGAAAATTAGAACATCATACCTGGTTCTCCACTTCAGCACTCTGTCTTACACCCCACTGAAACATACCCATCAAGGTCATGGCATATGTCATGGATAGACCAACTAAACCAGCACTCAAACCTGTAAATACATGAAAATAAATGGGTCAAGGTCAAGAAACACCACAGGTAGGTAAAGATTGAGAGAGGCTCTAATGAGAGCATCTAAATAATAGCCATTATTTGTTTATTGTAGCTTTCTCCAAAATGAAAGAAGATATTTTGTATAACAAATAAAGGTAAAGCAAATCATCAAATAGATATGCGTTTATTAAAATCTATGAAATAATGCACTTAATAGTATGGTTTCAACTTCTCTTTTTTAGAAAAGGAAAAGATTATGCAAATTTTCTGAATGAAAAACACAGCTAAAGGAGGCGGCAGCCACAAACATGGTCATAACCAGTCTAACAGCCATCTATATTGAATATGAATATTACTCTTTTTCTAAGCATACTTACTTTCTGATGCAAAAACACAGCTAAATGAAACTGCAGCCACGAACATTGCACATAAAAAGTCTAATCTAACAACCAGCCATCTTTCTGGCACATAAATATTACTCTTAACAGTCCAAACATACTTACTCTCTAATGCAAACGCACAGCTAAAGGAGACGGCAGCCACAAACATGGTCATAACCAGTCTAACAGCCATCTATATTGAATATAAATATTACTCTCTGACCTAAAAGTACTTACTTTCTGATGCAAAAACACAGCTAAATGAAACTGCAGCCACGAACATGGCACATAACCAGTCTAATCTAACAGCCAGCCATCTAGAAGCTGTCAGGAACAAAAACCAAGCTTCTGTGTGAAGATCCTGATGATTGTCAAACTCCTCTACAAACTTTTCTTGTACTCCAAATGCTCGAATAGTCTGCAGACCTTGTAGTGAGGCACTCAAGTGAGAAAACACTGGACTTCTTGCTGTAATCAGAAATGTGCATGCAGGGGTCTATACCCATTCCTGTATAATCCCTGAATTGTATGTCATTGTGCTTTTAGTGGAAAAAGAAGAAATTGCTTGTGACAAGCAATTTCTTCTTTTTACACATTATTTTCTACCTCATGGAATGTTTTTCTTTCAAATTACATCAATGCAAGAACAATGTTGGTATCTTTTTTCCAAAGTAGCTGGTGATGTGTTATTCAGTTCAGTTTCAATTTCAAATCTACTACATGTATTTTGAAATTTCAACTATAAATGTAGAAGCTATGCTATGGATAAGCTCAATTTTGACATTCAATCTTGAGCTGTGACCTTGACCTCAGAGATAACTAGAAATTTGTATCAAACTGCACATCCTTTCCTGAGAGAAAACAATTGTGCCAAATTAAATCCAACCATAAAGCTGTGGTCTTCAGAAGCTCAATTTTTAATAAATATAAATGTCTTAACTACAGCTTGGAAAAGCTCTAATCAAGTTTAAGTTGCCCATCTACCAACATAATTGAAACAAAATGGCTGCAAATGATCTAGTTTAACAGATATCTCATTATCAATAAGCATTGGTCAATCCAATTTTTTAATTGACAGCAGGGATCTGTTAATTGACTTACTTGTTCCTTCTAGACGCTTAATGTGTCTTGAAGTCCGGAGGTAGTACCGGCGTATGACTAGGAAAAGGATGATCAATGGCAGGACGGGTATAAACACCCAGGGATTGACGACTCCGGCAACTATCACAATACCAACAATCAACAAACCACACTGAAAAAGAAACCATACATAAATAAATAGAGGATAATCATTTGTTTCAGTGTTGGATTGATTTATTATTCATTTCACGAAAAACAAAAGCTATATTTTCATGGTGAAATAGTATTTGATCTTACTCTAAAAACAAACAATTATTCTGTTTCTTTAATGCAAAAATGAGAAAAAAACAGTAAAGATTTTGGGACAAATTTTCTAAAAGTCATTTTGTATGTTATTACTATGCAATGTCATCCTGATGTAATTAAGATATGTTAATTGGCCTCCGCTCAGAAAACACCAGACAGACTAAAATCAACGAAGGGTGTGTGTGTGTTTTATATGACCATGTTGAAGATGACCATGAAAATGACCAAGGCAATAGCGATACTTCCAGTTTTCTCTATAAACAGCCAAACTTACAAAATGCTTTTTTCCGAATATTTATTTTGTCTTTAAACATTATAAAATTGTTTACCTGTACAAAATCAAAGAATGTAATAGGTAGCATATCATCCATATGCCCGATATCTTTTGAGAATCGGTTTAATACCCTACCTGGAAGAAATAAAACAAAATTATTTAATCGTCATCAAGTAACTTTAACTAGATCTGTCAAAAAGCAGACAAATACCTCCCCCCTCTGCTTTTTATCTTTTTAACTCAAAAACAAAAGCGCATTTCCTCTTGTCATCATGGGCGACAACTTTATAAAAGTTGAATGATTCTAGGTCACTTTTTTCTCAATATAGAGTCTGGGAATGAAAAAGGTCTTCAGATGGATGGATGGACAGACAAACAGACATGGTGAAACCAATTTACCCCCTCTACTTCATAGGTAAGGGTATAATAAGAAGACAAAGGATAAAATTGTTTCAAAGAAAGGTCGTCAACTATCATTTGTTTTTCATGGAAGAAATTGAACATCGAGATCCTATTTTAAATCTTAAGAACATATCTTTTATCGTACACTAAAAAAAAGATGGATCAATCTTATAACAAATCATAACAAGATTGTGTAAAACAGATGTATGATAAAAAAATAAATTACATAGAACTTTTATTCGGAATAAAATTCATATGACATGTGTTTTACTATGTACACAGAAAACTCCGCCCATTTTATACTCAACCTTATATTTTGTGCTTTTGATGTTATAAAACCCAAAAGCTAAATGACACACTCTGTTTTTTGTGAAATTCTCCCAACATCAATACCATTACTTGTTCATTATTTTACATCTGGAAGAGTTTAATGAAACTATTTTTCAGCCAGAAAAGGGTAAAAATACCCCCCGAAATCCAAATTGGGATCTGGATTGGATATTGAATTGGGTAAAATTCCATTTTCCCATTGGTGTGTCCATGAATTTAGTCTGAAAAGTCTGGAGGAGTTATTTGCAAAGCTCCGCCCTTGGATTTTACAAATCACTCCTCCTCCATCAGACTTACCTCATGGACGCATTCACGCAAAAATGAAATTATTTCATAAACAAACAATAATCTTCTATTAACATACCAACAGGATTTGTGTCAAAGAAACCAATATGAGATCGCAAGATGCTTGCAAACATTTTGTTGTGCAGGGTCTGAGAAGCATCTACAGCCACTTTGAAGAACATCAAGGCCCTCAGAAGGCCAAGTAAAAATACACCAGCAATGATTCCACTGAATACTGATATGTTAAAGTGAGTGTCAACTTCAGGAATGGTGATATTTGTGTCGTTGATTCCAAACATTCGGAGATCATTGTCTATCTTCATGGCTGAATATCTGGCTTCTTCCTCATTAGACCTGGAATGAGATGATAGTTCAAATATCGTGGGTTCAGTGCAAGACAGTACTATGTGTATATACACTTGGTACAGTCTTGCGTTTAACCCTCAATATGAGGAAGTTTTTTCAAGGGTTCATAAGGATAAAAACTGTTTAATTTAAGGGCTTAAAAAATTGTGAATTTATAAAATTAAAATATTGTGTTAGTTTAATTTTTTTCTGCCAGCATTAAAACAACAGTTTGGTTTTCACAAGCACATTTTTGATTTATTACTGGTTGATATAATATTTATCTTTATTTCAAAGCACCAATCACTCATTAAATAAGCACACTAGCCACCAATACACAGGAATGCTAGAACCAGAAGTTTAGGACCCCAGTACGTGCCTTGAAATACTGGACATAGATAATGACCCCTACTGTCCCCTAAATATCAAACATCTTACCATCTTGACAGCCACCAATCACTCATCACATAGGCACACTGTGAACCTATACACAGGAATGCCAGAACCAGAAATTTAAGGACCCCAGCACCTGCCTTGAAATACTGGATATATAAATAATGACCCCTACTGTCCCCTACATTCATAACACAAAACGACCCCTACTGTCCCCTAAATTCATAACACAAATATCTTACCATCTTGACAGCCACCAATCACCCATCACATATGCACACTGGGCACCGAGACAATGGATTGCTAGAACCAGAAATTTAAGGACCCCAGCCCCTGCCTTGAAATACTGGGCATAAATTACGGCCCCATACTGTCCCCTAAATGCATAACACAAAATATCTTACCATCTTGACAGCCACCAATCACTCATCACATAGGCACACTGGGCACCAAGACACAGGAATGCTAGAACCAGAAATTTAAGGATCCCAGCTCCTGCCTTGAAATACTGGACATAAATACCGACCCCTACTGTCCCCTCATGTCTCTCTTCTTCCTCAGGAAGCTGAACTGCTTCAGCCTGAAATAAAAATTGACACAAACAGTGGTGTGGAAATACAGAGTTTCTCCAGTTGTCCCTGGACAAGTAAAAGCTGATTTCTTACTTAACCGGGATCAAAATGAACTTGACCACAAAAAAGTAGGTAGATAAATATCGAGAAAACTGTCTTTAATGAAGAAAATGCTGGGTTACAGCATTTTCTTCATTAATGAAAATGTTTTCTTCCCTTTCATACAAACAAAAGGGCGACTTTTCTCCTAGATATTTTCAGTTCTGTACTAAGATTTGCTCTGGTA
Source organism: Fragum whitleyi (assembly GCA_948146395.1). Classification (NCBI taxonomy): domain Eukaryota; kingdom Metazoa; phylum Mollusca; class Bivalvia; order Cardiida; family Cardiidae; genus Fragum; species Fragum whitleyi. Next base: position 46,130,907 of record OX411546.1, read on the forward strand.
TCTACTTTTCCATAGACAATTTGCCTAGCAAAATGTACTTGCCAGCAAGTAGAAAAGTCCATGTCAGACAAGTTGGGCATAGGAATTCCACACCCATGGACACAAATCAGAGTTACAGATAGAGGGGTCTTTTTTTGATTACTAACTAAACTTTTTCAACAATACTTGCACAAATCCTATATTGTAGGTAGTCATTCTCTTTTTTTGTACCTCCAACAATTCTTGAAAACATACCATCAACAATTTACCTATAATCAATTCCAATGGTGATTCCAGGACTTCTGTAAAGAAGTGTTTAACTTACAAAATGTAATTCAATTTCAAACTTTGACCAAATCTTTATTTATTTATCACACAAAAATGATATCATAAGAGTAAAATGGGGATTCATCAAACCCTCCAAACCCTTCTGCATCCACCACTGAACAATGAGCATTGTGAATTTACCAAAATTTTAGGAATTCATTTCATTTTTCTAGAAATTCAAACAAACATATTTGAAAGAGGTAAATTCACAATGCCCATTGTTCAGTGGCAGATGCAGAAGGATTTGGAGGGGTTTGATGAATCCCCATTTTAGCCTTATAATATCGTTTTTGTGTGATAGATTAATAAACTAGAAAGCCATGAATGGCTTGAGTCGCTCCACAGGCTTGAAATTCTTGTATAAGCAAATAAATGTTTTGACTAGATTTTTAGATATTTGGGGTTCTACTGATGTTGAAAATGATTCCATCAGTTACATTCTGAGAAAATGATTTTCATAGTTTCCACTATTTAACATATTGAGGAATGACCTTCGCCCATAAAATACATATTTTTCATCCAATCAAAATAATTTATGGTAGACTGATAAAGGGTCACTCAAGGATCATACCAGTGAAATTTGGTTGATGTCCAAAAATTAGATTCTGAGAAAATGATTTGAAAATTTCCCCTATATAATAAATAGAGAAATGACCTCTGCCCATAAAATGCATATTTTCCATCCGATCATAATGATTTTTTGTAGACTGATAGAGGGTCACTCAAGGATCATTCCAGTGAAATTTGGTTGATATCCATCAGTTACATTCTGAGAAAATGATTTTCAAAGTTTCCACTATATAACATATAGAGAAATGACCTCCGTCCATTAAATGCATATTTTCCATCCGATCACAATGATTTTTTGTAGACTGATAGAGGGTCACTCAAGGATCATTCCAGTGAAATTTGGGTGATATCCATCAGTAACATACTGAGAAAATGATTTTCAAAGTTTCCACTATATAACATATAGAGAATTGACCTCCGCCCATAAAATGCCTATTTTGCATCCGATCACAATGATTCTTTGTAGACTGATAAAGGGTCACTCAAGGATCATTCCAGTGAAATTTGGTTGATATCCATCTGTTACATTCTGAGAAAATGATTTTCAAAGTTTCCACTATATAACATATAGAGAAATGACCTCCGCCCATAAAATGCACATTTTTCATTCAATCACAGTGATTTTTTGTAGACTGATAAAGGGTCACCGAAGGATCATTCATGTAAAATTTAATTGGTATCCATTAATTAGAATCTGAGAAATCTCACTTTTTACCATATTTGGAAATTAGCCACGCCCATTAAATCCATGTTTTTCATTGGATCAAAATTGTTTGAACAACTTTGAAAGAGGGTCACCCAAGGATCATTCCTGTAAAGTTTGGTTGAAATCCATCCAGTAGTTTCTGAGGAGAAGATTTTTAAAGAAAAGTTTACGACTGGACGGACGGACGGACGGACGCACGGACGGACGGACGGACGCACGACGGATACAACGCCATGACAATAGCCCCAGTGGCTTTCAGCCAGTGGAGCTAAAAATTATCACACAAAAAATGACAATAACTGTATAGCATAACTTTATCTGGGTATCAAAAATGATGGTATAGAAAAGCTACCTCAAATGCAGTCCCTATAGAAGTCAGTGACATCATGGATCCCACATCTTTGGCAGAATGTGCAGAACAATTGGAATCTAATCTTATACGTTTTGTAGCGAGTCCATGAAGGTGTCCATTCCGTAGATCAAGGGGATGTTTTTGTGGGTCACCAGGAAAGTTGATAGGCGTTCCAACAGGTGAGTTGATAGGGGATCCATATTCATCCTCATCATCAGTCTTCAGTAACGAGGCAAAATCCACACCGGACACTGACAGGTCGTTAAAGGTACCCTTACCTATCATTTCTCCCTGAAATAAAAACATAATTAATATTTAGTTAGTTGGATAACTGAGAGCAATGCCTATGGCTTCCTGATGTTGATTTGTTCATGATCTTTTGTACAAAGTGAAGTATAATTTGCAAACAGTTGAAAAAATATTAGTAAAAATAATACTTTCCCAGATAAAACCCAATTTAAAATACTTTTTTACTATTACACTGTGAGCCTGTGTGTGACATTTTGAACAATTCCATGTGTGCAAGATGGACACACATTGAGCGGCCTGGACAGCCACAAATTGCACTAAAATATTCCTTAAATTAAGAGCAGATACTATGAGTCAGGAGTTATCTATTGAACATGCAGTGAAGACTCTGGTCAAACTGTGCGGATGCACTGGCTGGCCAGAGTCTTTGCTTAGGGCACAATTGAATTTGTTGGAAATGTCATGCAAAAGCTCATTTCTAAGTTAGAAAGGTGCAAAATTTGTTCAGAAATACAAATTAAAGTTACATAATTTGATAACATTGATTGCCCCATCGATAGCAAAAAAATAATTTGGAACTTTAAAAGAATATCTTGAGCATTGACACAGATCCCACATTGTTTCAAAGGTTTGATTAGATGCACACCAAAAATATTTTCATAGTTATAATTGTACAGAAATATTTTGAAACTAGCAAAAAAATTGCTTTAGGTAAAAATAACTGAGCCTGTGTGTGACATTTCCAACAATTTGACATCTGAGTGAGATCACACACAGATCCCACATTGTTTCAAAGGTTTGATTGGATGCACACCAAAATATTTTCGCAGTTATAACTGTACAGAAATATTTTGAAACTAGCAAAAAATTGCTTTAGGTAAAAATAACTGAGCCTGTGCGTGACATTCCCAACAATTTGACATCTGAGTGAGATGCCAACATTTAGCAGTCAAGGAAGTCACATAGAATGATTAAAAGACTGCTAGGTTGTCTATAGATATATTGAGACTTTTTTATCTACAAATTACTTAGTGAAGTCTCTGGTCAGACTGTGCGGATTAACAGACTGGCCAGAGTCTTTGATTAGTGCACTTGGAAATTGTTGAAAATATCACACACAGGCTAAACTTTTATATCCACCACTATAAATCTTACCTCTTTAAGAATAAGAATTTCCTCTGCTTCTTTTAAATACTGGAGTTGATGTGTGACTAGAATTCTAGGTTTATCCTTCAATATACCCTGTATGACCCTGAAATACAAAATTACATTTAAATTTGACCAATAACCCAGTGCAAACTTTTAACCCTTGTCATGCTGAATAAAATCATCAGTCAAATTGCATTAAAATCAAAGTTCTGATAGTATTGGATGTACTAATAGGAATTCAGTTTTTGCTGTGAAGATACAATTATCAAACTTTTTCTTTTTTACAAGGGAAACTCTGGTATTATAGAACAAGAACAGACTGCACATATGTGCAGGCTGATCTTTGTCTATAGTTCCTACCAATGCACAAATATTCTGGGTTTAGCGTGACAAGGGTTAAGACTGACCCAAATTTAAGGCATAGCAAGGGACATTGAAAAATTGTAGAGTGAGAGACAAGTAAAAACAAGAGATGTTTGTAAAACATTTATGCCCCCCCATAAAAGCAGGTCAATAGCTTATTCTTTGTCAATCAACAAAGGGCAATTACTCACAAAATATGATGAGTATAGTTATGGTTCTTGTGCACTGCACTTCTCCTCAATGAGATCTATCCACCTGTGAAGTTTTTTCATTCTAGCTTGCACACTTTATGCAATATGCTCCGGACAAAAAATGGTCTACAGAACAATTGACCTTTCCTGTAGAATCAAGTCTCTATGTAACTATGATTTCATACAACAGACAATATTTTGGAAAACAAAAGGACCATGATCGTCCAATATCGCTCACCTGAGTCTCCTTGACCACTTGAACATCCTATGGATAAGATTGTCAGATGTTCACATCTAAGGAGATAATTTGTATCTTATTTTTTTTCAATGCCCTAGAATGTTTTCAGATTATTGTTGAAGAATTTCCTCCTTTGTTCCTATGTAAAAAAGGATGCACATTTGCTGGGCCCATGTATATGATCTTTGGGCATGATTTGAACAAACTTGATAGAGGTCCACTAGATGATGCTACATACCAAATATGATAAGTGTTCGCCTTCCTTTAAAACAACACTTTCCACCACAAAAAAAAACTTTATTTCCTATGATTGAAGCAATTGTTTATTACCATTGACAATCTCTTTCATTTTGGATAAAAGATTTGAAAAAAAAAATTTAATTGTTTATTATAACCCTGTAGAATAATATGTACATGAATCATCTGGCAAATGCTATACTTTATCATCCTATATCATTCTTAGAAAGCTTGGCAAAATGTCAGCAGCAATTAATTAACGGAGTTGCAATCAATTTAGTCAAGTGATTTATCAAATTCCAGTAGCTTTGTTTAAAGATCTGATGACCAGCTGAAATGATTGAAGCATCCTGTCTACCCCACTTACTTTTCAAAGAAATGATAACCAACTGAGGCATCTACAGCACTGAGAGGATTGTCCAATAAATACACATCTGAGTCTATGAAGAGAGATCAAGCTATTAAGCTTGCCCTAGCTTTCTGTCCTCTACCTTTTCTCAATTATTAATTCAAGAGGGTCATCAAACAATCATCTTGAACTTCCTGTCCATATTTCAAACTGATCACTTACTTTTCAAAGATATGGCGACCAACTGAAGCATCAACAGCACTGAGAGGGTCGTCCAATAAATACACATCTGCATCCATGTATAGAGCTCGAGCTAAGCTAACTCTAGCTTTCTGTCCTCCACTAAGACTAACACCTCTATCCCCTATCAGGGTCAGGTCTCCATGGGGCATTATATTCACATCCTGAAATCAAGTTATTTGTAAAATTGTTTGTTTAATACTTATTAACTCTTACGTTTTTTGTTTAATTTTTACTTTTGGTTATGTTAAAAAAAGCTGCCTATTTATCATATAGAGTTCAGTGTTTTTTTATTTTGGTAATGGCTTTGTAATGTATGATTAATGACTAAGTAAAACAATTCCATAGTATGGATCATCATATAGGAACTTAAATAAGTCTGAAGCTAACCTCTTAAAATGTAATATTTTTCCAAGACATCTCGCCACAGGAAGCCTTGTGACACCTAGATCACAAATTCTAGCTGTGCTGTTTACTTCAAGAGCACAACAATCCTATTTTCAATCATAAATCTTTGAATAGAAAAGGAAATTTGAGCTTGTATGTGAAATTTCCAACAATTTGAAATATGCATGAGGTGCAAACACACTGACCCCTCAACTAAGGGGCTGGCCAGAGTCATTGCTTGGCGCACATTTGAAATCGTTGGAAATGCCACACACTACTCATTTGTAGATGTAAATAGTGTTGTTTCTCTTTATCGAAAAATTATTTATACAGACAAAAAAAGAGAAATGTTCCACTTGAACAACAAAGTTATTATGCCAATCAAAGAACTATCATTACCTTGTTAAGAGCACAGGCTTTCAGTATTCTGTCATATTTCACTTTGTCATATTTGTTTCCAAATGTGATATTCTGTCTGAGACTGGCAGAGAACACCCATGGTTGCTGGGCAACATAGGCTATACGACCTTTCACCTCAACACTGCCCTCTAGTGGCGGGAGTTCATTTAGAACAGCCATTAGTAGGGAAGACTGAAACAAGATCATTTTATGTCATTTCCTCACAGTTTATAATATGTTAATGGCTCAGTATGAAACAGTTGTAACTGCCTATAAATGTATAGGCAGTTACAACCGTTTCCCACTGAGTCATTGATATGACAGCAAAGACTCTGAAACTGAAATTCATCTCTGAAACAAATTTCTACAATTTTGAACACATAATATGTGTCATTTACCATTTTATGTAATGAAGATTTTTTTTTCAAAATACTCTGATTTTATATTTTATATAGGTTACTTGACCTTTTAACTTTGTTTTGATCAGAGCATTTTTTTCTCAATCATGTCAAAACTTGTTAGGCTTTCCTTCAAAACTCTTTAATTTCAAACAGCACCAAGTGAAACAAGTACAATACAAAATTTCTTCACAGATTAAATTAGAAATGTGTCACAGAAAAGGATTTCCCCATAAATACCTGATTTTTACCCCGGACCTATTTGACCTTCAGCCATGACCTTGACCTTGGATTTATCTCTTCATTCGTTAAGCATGGCACTAGTACTCACCCAGGGGAACAACTGTGCCAAATTATTTTGAAATTCATCTATAAATGTAGAATTTCAGCTTTGGACAAGAAAGGGATACACAGACACACACACACACCCACACATGGACAGGTGAAATTTATAATATGCCCATCAACATTTCCAGGCAGGGGTATAATTAAAGCTATTTTTTTATCCAAATTGATTGAGCTTTTTAATTTGCCTACCTTTCCAGCCCCTACTGGCCCTATCACAGCTAGCAGCTTGCCTTTGTTTACAGATGCAGATACTTTGCTTAATGTAGCTTGTTCCACCTCCTATGGGAGAGAAAATAATTGTTGAATAGCTCATACCTTACTATTCAGCATAAATTACCTAAAGTTGCAAAAAAGGACAGAGGGATATTCCAGCAATCCAACAAAAGAATATATCAACACCATTTCTTTCTGAACAGGCTAAATGTCTATGAAACCTATGAATTTTTCTCCATTTGTTGCAAAATAATTTTTTTTTTCGTTAAATATATGTACCAAATTCATTTAAAATATCATTTCATCAGATAATTATAATACTAAGCAAATCCTTGATATTATCTTGGGGGGTCAGCAAAACACTATTGTAAGTGCCTATCAATATTATAGGCACTTACAATAGTGTTGCGCTAACCCCTCAAATTGTTAATAGAAATCTGTGATTTCAAAAAAATTGTACATTTCACAAATTTGTTCATTCAATATCCACTACAATGTCACCTCGATATAAACTTACTGGATCCCATCTGGCGGTCACATTGTTTATTTCTATGGAACATTTTTCTAACTGAGGAGATGATTCCTCCTTTTTGTCATCCTGGCCAGAGCCGAGTTCATCTAGTAGGAGGAATGTCTGAAATATGAATTGAACGGATTGGTCAATAAGATGTATTTGTGAAACATGAATGCCCCTGAAAACCGCAATTTTAATCTAAGTTTGACCTTGATAATTGACCTTGCCCTTGTCAAATGACTTTGACCTTGACCTTCAAAGAAGCAGATTGTTTAAAGGAATCTTTATGCAAAATATAAGCATTGTTGCTGTTTTGAATTTTTTTTTTAAGTATGCTAGTTTAGTTTTTGAAGGCAGACAGAAGGACAGAAAAACAATATAACTGTGGTCTTAGATGTAGGATTGATTGATTGAATGGAGTTTATCACCGCTTTCAACATTTTTTCAGTAATATAGCGGTGGCTGGAGCACCTAACAATGGTTTCCTGGTATTTCTCTCACCAGTACAACCACCACATCCTTTCCTAGCCTCCAGCTACTATCTCACATAGGTCTACAATTATCAATCAATTGGTGAGAGACAAATAGTTGGAAAGAATGAATGCTGCCGTCTGGGATCAAACCTCTAGCTTGACAGTCCAATGCGCTACCAATTGCACTATGACGGCGGCCTTAGATGAAGGAACATAAAAACATAAATCTAGGAAACATATTCCAAGGGTAACACATATCATTGATGGGCAACTTAACAAAGGCATCTACAGCCTGAATAAAGCTCAGTTTGGTCACTCATAAATGTTTGATTTTGAAACCCAATATATTGCAATCATGATTTTCGCTCTTTGAAAGCTTTTTTTATGATAAACACACATGCCAAGCTTCAAGACAAGAATCCCCTACAGATGCAATGCTCGGCTGCAGGTGCTGGATAATGCAAACTAGTTGAAACAGGGGCATTACTCTTTCAAAAATGCTTTAAGAAATATCAGAATTATAGACTGGTAGATCTTGTGATGGTGAACACACGTGCCTAGAATCATGATGATATTTTCAATAATAATAGAAATATGACAAAGGTTAAAGTCATATAAACGCCAATGCATACACCAAAGCCATCAACATTGCGAACTACACCAATGTGATCATTCATTCTCTCATAAAGCTAAAATTCTTTTCAGCAATAAAGGAGATTTGTCCACCTTAACTCTTGTCATGCTGAGCCTGGAATATTCCTTCTTTGGCAGGAGCTATAGACAAACATCAGCCTGCACATATGTGCAGTCTGATGTTTGTCTACACCACCTGTTTCTCACTATTAAACCAGAATTGTAGATTTAATAGATTTAGTTTTTCAAATAAAATTGACCTACAATTGGTACTTTCAGTGCTTTTTGTCCTTTGTTTTTGATGACAATTTTTTGCCAAAATTTATTCAGTATGACAAGGGTTAAGATTCCTGTCGTTTTTAGCACCTGTACAACAGCAGGTTTCTCACACCAGTTTAGTGAGGGTATATTATTTACTTGAACCTGACCTTTATGCAGAATACATAATAAGACTCATGAATACTATTCCGGTGAAGTTCGGCATATGACGACAAACCATGGACATTCCATTATGCTGTACAAAATACAGGTATGTGTAGACACCATATTGGTATACAGGGCATCTAGCCATGATTGAAGCAGACGAGTTGCCTTAAAAAACAACAACTATTTTTGCTTGTGTTCAACTGTGATAGGGGATATCAGTTTATTTCAGATCATAAAACATAAAATGCATTTCAAGAATTTGAGATTCAAGATTTGTAAATTCTTCATTGGGGCCTTAATATTATCAAGTAGTAGACTCAATAAATTCATCAATTCCCAAGTTTTATTAGATGAACAAATATCATTCTTTAGGTAAAAAGTATGGGCAGTAATGTGATTTTTTCAGAACTTACAAAATTATTTACTCTAAGTTTATGATCGGAATCTGCTGGTAAGTCTTGTTTTGCCGAAGGGAAACAGTCAATATTTAAATTATTTAAATCACGAAGGCCAGATCCTGGACAATATGCTTCCACTATACAACCCCAATATTTCAACTGAGCCACCAGCTGCCCATCTCACTTGAGCAAATCTTTTGCCCACTGGTGTGAAACTAATAACACATGTCACATACTTGGGTCAAAACAAAAATTAAATTTAGAATATAATTTCAGAATTAGCAATTGATGTACAACATTAGATATATCCGTACAAAATGCAATTTTTTTAAATATGAGATAAATATTTCAAGCTCGAGTATCAGTGCAATCACTGTGGCAAAGGTTAAGGTCATGTAAAGTGTTCGAGGCCCAATTTAAAACACTTCATTTGCCAAGAAAAAGGCAAATGTCCAGGTATATTATATATCAAATTGAAGCTATTTATGAGCACAAGGAATTAAGCAACATAAGACTGCTATAGCTATAGGGGTTTGGCAAAACATTGTGGAAAAGAGTCATTTTAAACAGAACAAGCAACTGCATGACTGTTGGATTTATATAGCTCATATTTTAACAAATTACAGTCTAAAGTACGACCCAGGTACTACTACAAACGTTGGTATAAAACTCAAGCCCAAAACGTAGTTATGCAAGCATCTTATTTTGACTTATTTTATAAACACATATGTCATATATGTCAATCTAATTAAGTAAACGTGTAGATCTTTTTAAGGTATGGTGTGTTATCACAACATGAATAGGCATTAATAGTTTATTTACCTGTAGGGTTGTTTAGCAATATATCAATTTCTATTTCACTGAATCATAAATATAAAATAATCTATCATAGATCTGTGATTTCAAAAACTATAATTTGAAATAAATTACAGAAAATATTTCACGATATTATGGTGTGCTGTTGCACCATACCTAGCATCTATTTTGAAAACAAACCAAACCGGTTTGACAAGTATGTTGACAAAATAAATGGAAATTGGTTGTTTCAAAGGAGCTTTTTGAGACCGAGTTTTATATCAACGGTTGTAGTACTAGGGATTTGCGAACTAATACGAATCCGAATATGAAACCGAATACGAAAGAAAAAATCAGGGACCGTCTCTAAATATACAGATCGTAAGAAAAAGGCCAAGCAAATTGCAATATTCGGTATACTTTAATCAATCAATCATTTTTGTTTTTGAACGTGACACTTGTCAATAGCTTGATTGATTGAATGGAATTTTACGCCGATTTCAACAATCTTTCAGTTATATCGCGGCGGCTGGAGCATCTAACAATGGATTCCTGGTATTTCTCTCACCAGTACAACCACCAAATCATTTCCTAGCCCCCAGCTGCTATCTCACATAAGTCTACCATTATCAACCCATTGGTGAGAGACAAAAGGTCGGAAAGAATGAGTGCTGCCGTCAGGGATCGAACCCGGGACCTCTAGATTGTATGTCCGACGCGCTACTAACTGTGCTATGACGGCGACCCACTTATCAATAGCAAACGCCTTTAGTTGTGTTCTTTTCCAGTTCAATCTTTCTTCATTTTATTGTACCGCTAAGCTACATGTAACTAGTATTACATTCGTCCAATGAAGACAACTTTCTAGTCAAGCATCTTGGCCTTCATCAGACAGTGAAGACATAGATCGTACCGAACACATTGTAATTACACATTTTTGATAAATCGACCAAGTCTTGGCAATTCATCTTAAAATATTTAAGAAAGTGCTTTATCTCTGCATTTCAATTTGTACTCACATAAGGGCACGAATATGTGATCAAATAGCAATATATTAAATACATGAATATTCTAAATGAATTTTCTTTTCAGATTCAAGTAGTTCTTTCTTTTTCCGATAGTTTACTATTTTTTTTTTGTCTTCTTATGACCATTTAAGCCCGCATTAGCAAAGCGGTAGGCACTTGCATTCTATCTTCTTGTTTTTACAATTTTCGAACGTATTTCCGATATAAAATAATCGAATACATTAGTTATAAAAAACTCTTACATCAACATTACAGGATGGAGTAATGTTTGTAAAAAATAAATATTCCTGACTAAATTAAACAAAATAATCAATTTCTCCATTTTCAGTAACACTAGCATCCACGAAATTTCTTCCAAATACGGACATTTGGTCTATTGAATAAGCAAAGGTACCCACGAGAAAGGGCCTAACATGAGTCCAAATCACATATACATGAGATTAAATCCCCCTTGAACATGGATGGCTACAGGAAAATGTGCAACTGAAATTCAAATTTATATATAAATAAAAAAAATTGAGGCGTGTGTACGCTCGTTGCATGTTTGTTTTCGTAACATTCAAATATGTTTTCATATGTATTCACTATGACAAGAGTAGTCCATGCTGTCAAAAGGGGTTGTTACAACTACAAACTGGGCTTTTTTGGTTTCAATAACAAGGCGCTAACTAGCACTTCCAACCTGACATGCGCGTTAGAAGCCCTTCACTGGGTATTCTTATTATTTTCTATACATGTGTACAAGTGTACCTTTTGTGAATATTAGTCGCTTAGTCTTTGGTGATAAGATGCATAGCTCGTTCTAAAAAGTAAATGAATTATTTAGAACATACTGGTACGTAAGAGTAATGCACGTGTGATTTTAGAATTTGTCAAAAATTATATGGTTTGAGACGTGTACAAAATTTGATTTGTTTCCGTCGGGAAATTTCAAAATTATAGTAAATGTCAACCCTCATATATGGTTTGGTAACAAATTGAGAGCTAAGAAATTTCACCTTGAGTAACATTTTGGCCCCATATGAAGGAAACTGGCTCTGTGTATCTATAGGATGAAAACGATCGAGAATTATAGTTGCGTGCAAAGCGTGGTTACATTTTCAAATATTTTCAAACGTTAGGTCATCATGAGCATAGATGTAGCCTCTTTCTTTTCTACATGTGTATTTTTACTCTTAACGTTTATGTATATGAATAACAAAATGATTTTCACAATGAGTCAGCTTTTAAACATGTACAGTTAACAACATTGTGAAATCGACAAGGTGAATGATTTTGGAATGATTTAGGAATGAAATTGAATGAGTGTGTGGAGCGAGTTTAGAGTGAATTTAATGGGAGGTAATCCTATATAGCAAATGTTGTTCAGGATGAACAAAATTAGCTATATTGATTACCTCCCTTTCATGAAATATGCATAAAAGTTCTATACACAGCTTCCTATTTCTTCAAGAACCTATGCGACGCTAACAATTTGAATTATGTCAGAGAATTCGCGTTTTTCTCTATCAAAATTTATTTTGAATGGCGTTGTTGGTTCTATGTTTTTCATTGGGTAAGTTGAGCGTTTTTGAATGGTTTGAGTGAGTGTTTGGAATGAATGATTGGAGCGCTGAGTGAGCGATTAAGAATGGTTATGATTGAGATGAATGTCAATTTCACGATGTTGTTAACTGTATCTAACGTGAATATAGTTGTTAAGACACGTTGTTACATGTGATTTTATAGTCTGCAATAAATTTACATGTAATCAAAGAATTTTTACTCAAATATTTCTATTAAGACTTAAAAAAGTCTTTTGTTTATTTGGAGACGCCCTTTTCGTTCGACACGATGTGTTGTCTCCTTTGATACGACCCCTTCCCGCCATAATTTCTTTCGTATTCGGATTCGTCTTCGTATTAATTCGCAAATCCCTTTTAGGGATTTGCGAACTAATACGAATCCGAATACCAAACCGAATACGAAAGAAAAAATCAGGGCCCGTCTCTAAATATATAGATCGTAAGAAAAAGGCCAAGCAAATTTCTATATTCGGTATATTTGAACAAATCAATCTTTTTGTTTCTGAATGTGACACTAATCAATAGCTTAATAGATTGAATAGAATTTTACGCCGCTTTCAACAATCTTTCAGTAATATTGCGACGGCTGGAGCACCTAACAATGGTTTCCTGGTATTTCTCTCACCAGTGTAACAACCACATCCTTTCCTAGCCTCCAGCTGCTATCTTGCACAGGTCTATGATTATCAATCCATTGATGAGAGACAAATAGCCAGAAAGAATGAGTTCTGCCATTGGGGATCGAACCCGGGCATTTATTTGTGTTCTTTTCAAGTTCAGTGTTTCTTCATTTTATTGTACCGCTAAGCTACATGTAACAAGTATTACATTCGTCCAATGAAGACGACTTTCTAGTCAAGCATCTTGGCCTTCATCAGACAGTGAAGACATAGATCGTACCGAACACAATGTAAATATACAATTTTGATAAATCTAACAAATCTTAACAATTCATCTTGAAATATTTTAAGAAAGTGCTTTATCTCTACCGTACAGTACGTATTTACATAAGGACAGGAATTTGTGATCAAACAGCATTATAATACATACATGAATATTCTAAACGATTTTTTTTTAGGGTTCAAGTTATTCTTTCCTTTTTCCAATTGTTTATTTTATTTTCTTGTTGTCTTCTCATGAGCATCCCGGCATGCGTAAGCAAAGCGACAGGCACTTGCATTATATCTTCTTGTCTATACAGTTTTTGAGCGTATTTCCGAGATCATTTTAATATAATAGCGGCCATATCCAAACATTATTTGAAACCTTGCGTCAGATTTGAATTACTGAATAACCTTTGAATGTCATTTGTTGTGTTCCATTGCACATTATGGTGTTTTCTTGAATCAAATGATTCAATATTCATTACGAACCATAAGAGAAAAGATTACAAAAAAGACAACAAACAAACACACAAACAAATGCAGTCTAAGGTTAATTTTCTCCGTGGCGTAGATTGAAGCCGTAACATCTCTCTAAAGTACGCGTAAATACATGTAAATGTATCTAGATTTAGTGCTCGATATCGGTAAAAACCTTTCCAACAATCGAATACATTAGCTATAGGACTTAATTTAACTCTTAAATTCACACCAACATTTTAGGATGGAGTAATGTTTGTAAAAAAATAATATTCGTAACTTAATTAGACAAAATAAACAAAACAGTCTCCATTTTCTGTAACACTGACATACACCAAATTTCTTCCAAATACGGAGATTTAGGCTACTGAATTAGCAAAGATACCAACGAAAAAAGGCCTAACACGAGCCCTAATCAAATACACATGTGTCTATGTGTAACTGAAATTCAAATTTATGTCTCTATATATAAAATAAAAATTTCAAAAAAAACTGAGACATTTGTACGCTCTTGGCATGTATGTTTTTGTAACATTCAAATAATTTGTCATATGTACTGCAGAGCTACAGATAAGATGCGTTTTTGCGTGAAAACGCATTTAAAATAAACAAAAATGCATTTGAAGATATTTAAGGGGGTACAAAAACGTATTTCAAATCGCCGATCAGCATTACCAATGGTTCTAAGTGCGTATTTCAGTACGTATGACGCCTGAACATAATTCACATTTCCTACAGATGACACTTATCTAGCGTGTCCAGTGCCGTTGGTCTCTGATTTCTCTAACTTTGATAATTGAATAATGAAAAAGCTGGACTAAATATTCCCATACAAAATATGGGGAATGACATCTAAACATTGGCAAGTTCAAAGCAAAAAGTTGACACAGAAGTACACAACCCTTTCAGTCATGGTGAAAAACGAATCCGTTAAATAAATAGACCATAAAGGACTGTCAGGCCAACTGTCTGACGGTTTTTCTCGGTCCTTCGTCTTCATCTGCCAATTTGATTTTTTTTTTCAAAATATCAAAGGGTAATGGGCATGCTATTGTTCATTGTATATTGGTCACAATAATAAATTCACCCCCTTCCCTCCAGCGAATTATTGGCAAGGAAACATGGATGCTCTTTCTGTGAAGGCAACTTGAGACTGGCAACAGCTTAACAGGACATCCATTAAATATAGAATTTGAGTTGTGACACCATCACAGGTATTTAACAGGGCAATTGCAAAATATCTCTCAATGATATTATTCAGGATGTTAATAGCTAAATTGTTTTTTAAACAGTTAAAGATGAGAACAATTCATATTAACCCTTTAATATTTTTTCAGCATTGCTGCATTATAAATCAGCATTACCGAAAAAATACAGGGGTAAAAACCCTTTAAGACAAAAAATTATCTGTAGCTCTGTGTACTATGACAAGAGAAGTCCCTGCTGTCAAAATGAGTTGTTACAATTACAAATTGGGTGTTTTTGGTTTCAATAACAAGGCGCTAGCTAGCACTTGTAACTTGAAATGCGCGTTAAAGCCATTCACTGGATATTCTCATCATTTTCTATACATGTGTACTTTTTGTAAAGTCGCTTAGCCTTCGGTGATAAGATTCATAGCTCTTTCTAAAAAGTAAATGAATTCTTTAGAACATACTGTAAAAGTTATGCACGTGTGGTTTCAGAATTTGTAAAACATTAAATGGTTTGAGACGTGTACAAAATTTGATTTATTTGGTCGTGATATTTTAAAGTTATAGTAAAAGTCAATCCTTGTATATGGCGTCATAACAAATGGAGAGCTCTTTAAGAAATCCAACATTAAGTTACGTTTTGGCCCAATATGAAGGAAGCTGGATCTGTATATCTGTAGAATGAAAACGCTCGAGAATTATTGTTGCGTGCAAATTGTGGTTGCATTTGCAACAGTTTGCAAACGTTTGGTCATCATGAGCATAGAAAACACAGAGCTACGATGTAGCCCCTTTCTTGTTTCAGGTACACATGTATCTATACTCTAAACGTTTATATAAATAACAAAATGATTTTCACAATTAGTCAGCTTTTAACATGTATTTAACGTGAATATAGTTGTAAAGACACGTTGTTACATATGATTTTATAGTCTGCAATAAATTTACAAGTAATCAAAGAATCTTTACTCCAATATTTCTATTTAAACTTATAAAAGTCTTTCGTTTATTTGAAGACGCCCTTTTTGTACGACACGGTGTGTTGTCTTCTTTGACACGACCCCTTCCCGCCATAACTTCTTTCGTATTCGGATTCGGGTTCGTATTCGTATTAATTCGCAAATCCTTACTACCTGGATAGTACTTTAGTCTGTACTTTGTTAAAATATAAGCCAATTTTATCCAACCATCATGCAGTTGCTTGATCTGTACAAAATGACCCTTTTCCACAATGTTTTGGCTTTATCGCTATAGCTATGGCGGTCTTATGTTGCTCAACTGCTTGTGCTCAAAAATAGCTTCATTTTGATACACAATATACCTGGACATACTGCTTTTTCTTGGCTGATGAAGCGCCCTTAAAATTGGGTCTCAAACACTTTACATGAACCTTAACCCTAATCCTGTTCAATTTAAATTTTGTCTCAAATAGATTGCCTGTTTTCAGAGCATTTCAACCACTTGTGTTCAAATTTTCCTCTAATAAATTTAGAAAGCAGACAATATATACAAAGTTCAGCCTGCACACCAGTGTAGTCTGAACTTAGTATATGTTGTCTGTTAAAAGTTTACGTCATGAACAAAATGAGAAGTGTTAAAATTGTATTGTCTTATAACAGCTGGTTATCAAAATATGAATTAAAACTGGTTTGAATTGGGTAGTTGTACTTTGGTGCGAAAAGACAAAAAAATACTTTCTGATACTATTACTGAAGAAAGACTAGGCAATCAGGTACTCTTATGAAATTTGTCTCAATTGAGTCTGTGTTGGACATTTCCAATAATTTAACATGTCAGCAAAGCAAAGCTCCTTGTCAGCCTCTGCAGCCGCACAGTTTGACCAGACTCTTCACTATGCTCTATCTTGATAAGGTAAGGTTTAAATTGCTGCTTAGGCGGTCAGCATAATGTTCTTACTGTATTGTATAGTTGTCTACGCTGCTAAAAGTTTGTACCTTGCGCATGTGTGAAATTGTTTGAAATATCACGCACAGGCTCAATTGATGATGACCGGCAATAAGGTTTCAAACATGTAACTAAATCTTGTTAGTTGCATCAAAGTTCATAACATTCTATTAAAAGAAATGATTTAAATGAGTCATGTCTCAAATTACTTAAGAAGATTTTTTAACTGACTTCATTTCCGAGAACAAGTGTATGAGATATTCATAATCCAAATTTAATCTTTGTTGGTAACTTTCTTTTTAAATGCAGACAGGTTTCAGTATTTGACAAAGTCAGTAAAATACAAGATGTGTCCATTAAAACTAATGCCCTCCAATACAGAAAATATTACATTACATTTGACCTTCATCATTGACCTTGTCAGATGACCTTGAATGTTACCTCAAAAGATGTGTTTTGATAATAGGGAACTTTATATGACCAAGTACATGTATGAGCATTTTTACTTCACTAGTGTTAAAGTAATAACAAAATGTCTAATTGCAGGCTAAGATTTTGCAGACAGACAGAAGGACACCTAGAAAACAATATTCCCACGATGTATCAATGCATTGGGCATAAAAATATGAGAGGATGCACTAATTACACCTGTTTAACAAGAGCCATGTTGGACATGGGCATAAGTCCCCTACCGGCTTTGTTTGTCTCAATGTTTTCCCACGCCAATTCTATCAGGGACGTCAAAACCAGGTCTTGTTAAAGGGTTAAACAAGACTTACATGAGTTGTTGTCTCTGCTGTGCCCACTATACAATTCATGGAAGCAATAGACAGATGCAAGAAATAGTATCAACAAGTTAGCTTGCTTAGTTATTAAGTTATTGCAGGATCCATTTTTTGCCATATTTTCACTATTTCCATTACCATAGCAACCGCACTTTTTGTCAAAGAACAAAGATAAAATGATGTGCATAATCTACACATTGCCATCTAGTCATATACCAAGTCTCATCAAATTAGCTTGCTGACTTATTAACTTATCGCAGGATCCAATATTTTTTGCCATATTTTCACTATTTCCGTAACCATAGCAACAACAATTTTAGTCTAAGAACAAAAATAAAATGATGTGCATAATCTACACATTGCCATATAGTCATATACCAAGTCTCATCAAACTAGCTTGCTTAGTTATTACCTTATCGCAGGATCCCATTTTTGGCCATATTTTCACTATTTCTGTAACCATAGCAACCTCAATTTAAGTCGAAAAACAAAAATAAAATGATGTGCATAATCTACACATTGCCATCTAGTCATATACCAACTTTCATCAAAAACGCTTGCTTAGTTATTAAGTTATCGCGGGATCCAGATTTGAGCGGACAGACGGACGGACGGACGGACGGACGGACGGACGGACAGACGGACGGACGGACGGACGGACAGACGGAGGGCAAACCTATAGTCCCCTCCGGTGTGAACACCGGTAGGGGACTAATAAGGGTTTTTCTGTCTATCATGATGATAAGTTCTGGAGTATAATATGGGAAAGAATGATTGGTTGGTAAATGTGCATGTTTCATCTGATTTGCTTATATAAATAATATTTAGATTTTTACTGCAATAAATATCAATCAAGTAAGACTTCCTTTTTAAACTCAATGGTTGCTGTTGAGCCCACAAAATGTTTGACCTCAAGATATGACCTTGACCTTGATCTATTTGAAAAGTTATTTAAAAAGGCACATGTATTCATGATGAAGAACAAATGCAAGTATTCTTTGTCAAGTTTTGACCTTTGAACTAGACAAATTCAGATAAATGGATTGATTTACAAACCAACACACATACACCCAGTCCTTATAGTGACAACTATAGGCAAACTTATTTCAGGCCCGGATGGGGAGCATTGTTGTTGTTGTTTTATCAGCTTGAAACCAGCCCTGCGTTCAGGAAGACCAAATGATTCAAACTATATCCCACTTTACACGCAAGTGACATTGATGACAAAAATGACACTTTTTTCTTTAAATTTTGACCTTGATAATTGACATTGACCTTATCAGATGACCTTGACCTTGATGCTGATAGTAACCTTTATGCAGAATTAGAAAATAATAAAACAATAATGTAATAATCTATATTCATTGTTGGGACAGACTACAAACTACAGTTAACAATTAATAATAGCTTGGTACAAGCTTTTGACTTTTACTCATTCCCTCTATTATCAATTTTGCACCAGAAATTTAAGGAAGTAGTAGCTTAAGCTTTATTTTTTTTAAAAGGGTTTAAATCCACTGCTACCATCTCCCATTCAGCAAGACTAGGGGTAGTTTTCAATATTTTTTCTTCATGTTTTCAGGACAAACTACTTAAAGGAGTCTGCCAAATACTAATTACTTTTCAAATCAATATTCATCAAAACCAACATAATACTGTAGCTGAGTGTACTGAAGTGGTGACTATTTATTTTCTTGTCCAAAAAACACCTCAGTCACCTTTACCAGGACTCGAACCTCTGACCTTTTGATCAGAAGACCATTGGTCTTACAACTGAGCTATTGAGGAAGTCTTATTGTAACTATTGAGTATTGTAACTTGAATAGTGTTGAGTTATGTGAAAATGTTTAATCGCACATAAATTTTACAGACAGACACATGGATGGACAAAAACAGAGCAACAATATGCCCAAGATCTTTCACAGTTGTGCCACCAATTTTGTGACCGAAGAAGAATATGTTTCAAAGCATGCATATACTTCAAAGAAACGGAACATATTAAAGGTGTGTTGAAATATCTCATTGCAAAATATATCAGGATTAGTGAAACATAAGGGAAAAAGAATCTATCATCTACATGTATCTTCCTCTTACAAATTATAGAAATACAACTTTAAGGCTCAATATTGGGCAACTAAAACTTTCTAACAAGAGCTTTATTACTGTGATTAGATGTTTTGCTAGCCCACTAATGATCAATTCTCACCTGTATTCTAGAAATGGTGACCTTTAAATCCTTGTAAAATGTTCGATTTATGACGATCATGCGGAAGACACAAGCGTCAGTAAATTGTCGCATGATCGGATAGAGAAGATACAAACTCTTTGAGGTCATCGGAATCCCAAGTGCAATCCACAAGCCAAATATAATGACAAGACCACATTTTGTGACCAGAGTGTCACCCAAAAAGAAATTAACAGCAATGAAGGTTCGTCTCAAAACCCAGGTTATCTGCTTCCTGGAAGTATAATGGTTGTAGATGTACTGTATCTTGTAGGTAATCTTGAATTGGTAAAATGCATGTAGTAATATTTGAAATTTATAACTTAGAGCAGTTTTGGGTTGGGGATCTAGCATATATTGTATATATCTACAAGGGATGAAGATTTGATTCTGAATATTGACCTGGCTTGGGGTGTTTCTAAGATGGAGGAAACTATAGAGAATTAGAAAATCAATCAATGTTTAAATAGACTATAAAGAAAGTTCATATGAGATAAAAGAGACTATATCTGATATCTCAATAGTACGAGCTGAGATCATTTAAGGAAGAATTTCAAGAAATACTCCTATATACTTTGAGACTGTTACATAGTGAAAATCAAGCATGACATATCTTCTTTGGCAGCAAGCAAAGCAATTATAAAACACTTACATTCAAATATGGGCATTCTCTAGGGGCCAGCAAAGAAAGCTTTGTAGGTGTATATATAAACAGTCATTTACAACAGTTTGGCACAGATCCCACGCCAAGAGCCCATTTTGAACAACGCTGCAACTTAACTTTTGGTCATTTATTTGGTAATTCAGCTTCTGGTGGTACTTTGGTAATTTATTATGCTTGAAGAAAGTCAGATTTTGTTAAATCTTTCCAATCATCTGTGGAGATATTCTGGACATATAAAATATTACGTTTTGTTATCAAATTATTATATGCCTACTTTTATTCTTTTGCTGATTTTGTTTTATGCAATATCATCCTTAGTGGAATGGTTTGTAATTGTGATGCCATGTAAACCAACATGCAAAATGATGAGCTTTCATGGCTGTGTCCTTATTATTCCCAAGGTTTATTCTGTAGAATTGCTGAGGGTTCGCGAATGGCCAATAGGCATGTCTGACAAAGTAATCCCCATAATATTGTATGCCGAAGCTGTATTATATTGTGTTTTCATAAATGCTCCCAACACCTTAAGCAGATTATTACCAGATTAAACAAGATGTGCTCATCGAACATTGAATATTGCCCCAAAAGAAGAGAAATCTTATCTTGACAATTGACCTTGGCCTTGTGAGATGATCTTATCCGTTACATTCAATTATGGGGGGTTGGTGGAGATTAAGTTTTGGAAAAGAAAGCCAGAATAACCAGGGGATGAAAAGACAAGCATACAATCAACATTTAAACAAAAAGACAACCTATCGTTTGCTGCTGGGGCATAAAAATTTGATTGGTTTGTGTGTTTTAAATTGGTTTTACTCAGCTTTCAACATTACTTCAGTCATATTGCGGTGGCTGGAGCACGTAACAATGGATCCCTGGTATTTCTCACACCAGAACTACCATCACATCCTTTCCTAGCCTCCAGCTGCTATCCCACATAGGTCTACTATTATAAACCCATTGGTGGGAGACAAATAGAAACATTTAATTTGGCTTCAAAGCTTAACATTGCAGGTTGTGACAAAAGAGTACTTTCTGCAGGTACTATCTTTAATAATATAAATCCTGTTAAAATTTTTTTACTTTGTCTTTCCCTTTCTGATCCAACAATATCAGAAGGTCTGAGAAAGCATAATATATGCACTCACCGTTATTCTAGAAATAGTGACGGTCAGGTCTTTAAATCGCATCCGATTAACAGTAATCATACGAAAAACAATGGCGTGTGCAAACTGATACATGATGGGATACAAGATATACAACTTGGTCGATACAAGCGGAATACCGAGCGCTATCCACAGACTAAATATAATTATAAGAGCACTTTTAGTAACCACCATGTCACCAAGGAAAAAATTAGCGCCCACATAAGTCTTCTTTGTGATCCATTTAATCTCCCTTCTGTAAAAGAAATGGTACAGAAAGGTTTGACTAAACTCAACCCAACAATCATTTATAATTTGTAGTTTAACCTTTCTTTATGATGGTTTAGAAAGAATCTATCACATGCATTAAATTCAATACAGTAGTTTTACACTTCCATGCAAGATACCATCATACCCCATACCATTTTAAGTTAGGTAAATAGTCTGTTTCTATAGTATGAGTCTAAAAGCAAGCTACTTCATACTTTACCGCCCCCCCCACCCCCCACCCCCAATCCCTTTCCCCAGCCACTACAGATAAGAGGGGATAAGCCTATCTTAAATCTTTATTTCTTATTGAAAATCTATGTTGTGGGTACTCATTGGAATTGCCTTGATGAGGCAATTCCAATGAGTACTCACAATATAAGATTTGTGCAAGTATTTTCCAATCATTTTATTTTGTACCTCAAAGTACCCCTATCTCTATACACAGTGTACTTTCACTCTCAACAAGGTACCCATATAAACACCTGGGGGCAGATGAGCAACATGGATTTTGTTGTTGTTGTTGTTGTCCTTGAGAAAAATTCTCCTGCTTCAGTCATATTCACTAGCTAAGCATGATGCCAATCACAGTGGGCATTGGCCTTGTTTTTAGTTTGATTTTACTTATTACTTAATCCTATGCTATGGGTAATCAGACGAACCTCCTTGGCAATACCGATAATTGGGAAACCACTCCCAACAAAGGGGCTAAAGGTACAAAGGCAATGCATTGATAGTATGCATTATTGTATGGATTGTTAGCGGGTTCATTACATACAGTGCTGGACAGCTAATACATAAGATGACAATTATGTGTACAACAAGTGCAACCTTCAAAGTTTTGGGGAGTTTAACAAGAGCTGTCGGAGGACAGAGAAGCTCGACTATTCCTAGTGCTGGATAGTAACAGCAAATCAATATCGACATTGGAAATTCAATAAAATGAAAGTCAAGAGAAAAGAATCTTTGTCAAGAGGCTGATATTATGGTCATAGAAGCATGTGCAGAGTTTCAAAGCAATAGCTTAAGTAGGAACAGATATACAACATACATAAAACAGTTGCACATAAAATCAAAACCAAGATTTTTTAGGCCAAAAAAGGGTTAAAATTCCACTAAATTAAATATCAGAATAATGAATCTTTTTCTGTGGGCTAATATTATGGTCAAAGAAGCATGTGTAAAGTTTCCAAGCAACAGCTGTAGTAGAAATAGAGATATTACAGAAATAAAACATTTGCACGTAAAAACTTAACCAAGAATTTCTAAGTCCATAAAGGGTTATAAATCCACTAAATTCTAACCGAGAGAATTTAATCTTTATCAAGAGGCTGTTGTTATGATCATTGAAGCATGTGCAAAGTTTGAAAGCAATAGCTTTAATAGAATTAGAGATATAAATGATGCTCAACATTTGCACGTAAAATCTTAACCAAGAATTTCAGAGTCTTAAAAAGGTTAAAATTCCACTAAATTCAACATCAGAGAAATGAATCTTTGTCAAGAGGCTGATATCATGGTAACAGAAGCATGTGTAGAGTTTCCAAGCAAAAGCCTATGTAGAAATAGAGCTATAACTGATGTACAACATTTGCACGTAAAAACTTAACCAAGATTTCTAAGTCCGAAAAGGGTTAAAATTCCACTTAATTCAAAATGAGAGTATTGAATCTTTGTCTAGAGACTGATATTATGGTCACAGAAGCATGTGCAAAGTTTCAAAGCAATAGCTTTAGTAGAAATAGAGATATTACAGAAATACAACATTTACTAAAAACTTAACCAAGACTTTCTAAGTCCGAAAAGGGTTAAAATTCCATAAAATTCAATATCAGAGTAATGAATCTTTGTCAAGAGGCTGATATTATGGTCACAGAAGCATGTGTAAAGTTGCAAAGCAATAGCTTTAATAGAAACAGAAATATTACAGATAAACAACATTTGCACGTAAAAACTTAACCAAGATTTTCTAAGTCCGAAAAGGGTTAAAATTCCACTAAATTCAATATCAGAGTAATGAATCTTTGTCTAGATGCTGATATTATGGTGACAGAAGCATGTGCAAAGTTTCAAAGCAAAAGTTTTAATAGAAACAGAGATTTTAAACACTTGCACGTAAAAACTTAACCAAAGCATTACGCCGACGCCGACGCTGACGCCGACGTAGGGTGACTGGAATAGCCCCCCTATTCTTCGAATAGTCGAGCTAAAAATAAGTTTGCTATTTTCTTATGATTTCATAATTTAGAAATAAAAATTAGAGTTAACATTACCAGTCTTAAACTTTCATTTCTCAATGAAACCATATGTTTTGGATACTGATTTGAATCATCATGAAGATCATAATGATTGTGCAGTGTGCACAATAATTTTTGAGATTATTTCTTTTAAAAATTAAAAAAAATCAATCTCTCTGTAATGTTAGATGATACAAAATAGCCTTGACACTGGTGTTTTGTAGCAGACATGTCCAAGCAATGTATAACATATTGAAAAGGCTAGCATCTATAAAGCAATAGAGATAATACACCTTGGAAATATATATAATATAGCTTGGCAGTGGAAACATTGTCAGAATGGGAAGCTTAAGGAACTAGTCATAGTTATCATTGTTGGAATATTACAATTAATTATCAAAAACTTTCATTCTAGTTGATTCCATCAAATTTTGTGCATTCTAGTCGGCTGTAAAATGGTTTTATTTCTCAGTAAAAATCTCAAGAAGATTCAGTAAGAATTTCATGCATATTGATATACTGATTTAAGAGGAACCACAATCATACGACTTTCAACATGAAGATCCCTTTTTCTGTAATG
Source organism: Fragum whitleyi (assembly GCA_948146395.1). Classification (NCBI taxonomy): domain Eukaryota; kingdom Metazoa; phylum Mollusca; class Bivalvia; order Cardiida; family Cardiidae; genus Fragum; species Fragum whitleyi. Next base: position 46,155,792 of record OX411546.1, read on the forward strand.
CTACATAATAGCATCAAAATTTTACCATTAAGTTAACAGTCACATGATAAGGCATTTCAGATCTATGAATAAATGAAGGGGTGCATTTTTAAAATGTTTGAGTTGCAGACCCCTTTTATCTGTGATGTAGCATATCACAAAACCCTAACAAGATGCCAAAGGAAGCATGTTAAGGAACATGCTGTGAAAGTTTCGAGCAAATCCATCTATAAGAGGTGCACAAACAGACGGACAGAGAAGATGATACCGATATATCGATGGCTCGACACAAAACAGTTGTAACTGCCGATAAACATATAGGCAGTTACAACTGTTCGCGCTGAGCCATCAATATGTCAACTTTCAATGGCGAATTAGAATTAAATTCAGATCAACTTACTGTCACCCTGCTTAAAGTCACTGTAAGATCCTTAACAAATGTCCAGTTATGCATGACCATGCGCCAAACAATGGCTTCAGAAAAGGCAAACATCATAACTTGAAAGAAGTACAAGTTAGCAGGGTGGACTGGTTTATCCAGGGCTTTCCAGACAAACACAACTATCATGACACTCCATTTTAAGCAACATTCATCGCACATAAAGTAGTTCACATTCAAAAAGGTTTTCCTCAGAATCCAGTAGTATTCATTTCTGCAATGACATATTCTTTATACTCGATATATAGCTTACATCACAGGGATTTAAGACCATTTGAATTTGAGCATAATTGTATCTTTCTACTTTGATACTTCATTGACAATTGTTTGATTTACAGCTTACATAATTATTATATTTGCTAGATCAGGAAAGTATAAAGGTATAAGAAGTACCTATGTCACTAACATGCAAGCCAAAAAAGTTAGTTGTAAAATATTCTAGCTAGAAAATGACAAACACACAAATTAACAAACATTCAGGCATTGTAACATGTATAAGGCTACTGAGCTATGTCAATGGATGAATAGTTTACCGGAAATTAAGTTGCAAGATTTAGAAACTTTTTAACCATTGGCACTCAGAATTAAGCTTCTTTTATTATGGTAGGTCTTGAATTCTTATTGTTAACCTTGACTGGCCAATAGAAATTCTTAACCCTTGTCATGCTGAATAAAAATCCTTGACAAAATTATATAAAAGTGCTGTAAGCTCTGTGTTTCCTAATTTGAATCAGCATTTGATTTTGAAAATATAATTTCTGAAATTCTGGTTTAAAAAGGAAAATCAGGTTGTATGGACTAAGATCAGACTGCACATATGTGCAGGCTGATGTGTGTTCATACCTTCTGCCAAAGCAGGAATATTCCAGGATCAGTATGACAAGGGTTAATTCAAGAAAACCTGAGCATCAGACCACATCAATTTGAATCAAAAGAGAACACTTAGGCATTCTAGATGCACAACTTTTATAATCCTTTTACCTGTCATTGAAGATAGATAGGCCTACCATTCTAAATTGTACTATATGAAATAAACAATCTGCAAAACTTTGGCATAATAATAATTTGTATGAGCATTGAAGGTGGTGTTCTTAAAATATCAATATACCTTTAGATTAGATTATGCTTTCTATTGAATACACCGTAACTCAAACCAAATAGGCAAAGCGATAATCTAAGCCAATAGCTGCTAATATTATCAAACTGAGTACCTCTTGATAATGCAGCCATTGGCACCACGAATACTATTAATGGCAATATTTTTTATAGTCTAAATAGTAGGATATCCATAGAATGCTTTAATTTTATCAATATCAGAGAAAATTTTAATTGAAAGTAGCTCTTGTAACCTTGTTTACTATCATTTATTTTTGAGCTTTGTGACTAAAGAGATGAACCTGATATACCATCACCCAAATTCTACGCAGGGAAAATCTTAAGAAACAAGTGCAGAATTTTACATGATTGCAACCAGGCTCACTTACATAAATTTTAGGATCTAACTAGCAATCTATGGACAAAATAACGGAAAATTAAGGACAAGGACTTTTTGGTGGATCAGTTTTAAACAGTTTCTCACTTTTTTGCCTAAATTCAATAAATGTCTGTGCATTATGTACAGTCAGTTTTAAACAGTTTGTCACTTTATTGCAAAAAAGCAATAAGTGTGTACATTATGTACAGATAGTTTTAAAAAGTTTTTTACTTTATTGCCCAAATTCAATAAGTGTCTGTGCATTATGTACAGACAGTTTTAAACAGTTTACACTTTATTGCAAAAAAGCAATAAGTGTGTATATCATGTACAGATAGTTTTAAACTGTTTGTCACTTTATTGCAAAAATTTAATAAGTGTCTGTACATTATGTACAGACAGTTTTAAACAGTTTGTCACTTTATTGCAAGAAAGCAATAAGTTTCTGTACAGTTCCAAACAGTTTGTCACTTTATTGCAAAAAATCAATAAGTGTCTGTAAATTATGTACAGACACTTATTGAGTTTTTACAATATAGTTTCTTTATGAAATGTATTTTATGAACATATAGATAGTTAATAATGTGATAAAACTGACCCATCCATTTCTTCAAAGATTAAAAAGGAGAAACTCATGATTTACCCTCATTCTATCCAGGGCTACAGACACCTTAGCCACCTGTACAATATTAGCAAGGATTGAATGGTGTACAAAGCCAAAGGAAAAAGCTGCCACAAGCCACAGGACTGGAAATATTTCCTCTGGTCGTAAGCTACTTCCCAATAGGGCTGGGGGAAGAATCACAAAGTATGCCAAGAGACGAGGATGGACATCGAAGGCTACATAGTTAAATGCCATCATGAAGAAACCTTTCAAAATTAAGCTGTGTTCTATCCTGCAAGTTTAAGACAAGAGCTTTGATTTTTCATCCAATTATAATCTAAATAGAACATGATGTTGCCTTTCAAAAAAATTAAACTATGTCATAAACAAATGTTGTTACTTAAAGGCTTAAAATCTATATACATTGTATATTGTTAATTATTCGTATGGGTTCAATTAATGCACTTTTTAGATATAGCAGGAAAGGAAGAAAATACTGACTAACAAAGAAGTACTAGCACTTTAGAACCTGAACTTTTCCAAGAATGATAACAATTATGAATGGTTTGCAACTAGTTAATTTCTTTTTGGTCATTTGGGAATCAATAAAAGATGAGCATAAGAATGAGTTATACCCATTTTATGAAAATCAGCTACTCTCATAAATGAAATGCTTTCAATGAAACTTCTGAAATGGGAGCTTAGGTGGTTCAGCACACCATTTCATGACAGTTAAAAGAGTAGTTTTTCCCTCCATGCAGATTTCACATGAAAATTCTTCAAAGTATCAGATGTCTAGAGGCTGTTGAGATGACAGGCAGGATGGTATAAAGGATCTCTAGTTTCAAGCAGAAGCGTGTCAATGTGATTGGCTCAGCTGCTGTGCACTTGCATCAAATGTCCAACCCTTGTGTTGACCAAAATAACCCATTAACTGTGTAATGCCAGAAACATAAGATTAGTTGTAAAGCAGGAAGTAGATATCCGACAAACCTGAATATGGTAAGTCAAAAGTTGTAAAACAGGAAGTAGATATCTGACAAACCTGAATTTGGTACGCCAAAAGTTTGAAAACAGGAAGTAGATATCCGACAAACCTGAATTTGGTAAGTCAAAAGTTTGAAAACAGGAAGTAGATATCCGACAAACCTGAATTTGGTAAGTCAAAAGTTTGAAAACAGGAAGTAGATATCCGACAAACCTGAATTTGGTAAGCCAAAAGTTGTAGAACAGGAAGTATCTATCTGACAAACCTGAATTTGGTTGATTGATTGATTGATCGAATGTAGTTTTACACTGCTTCCAACACTTTTACAGTTATATTGCGGTGGCTGGAGCACCTAACAATGGTTTCCTGGTAATTCTCTCCCACATCCTTTCCTAGCCTCCAGCTACTATCTCACATAGGTCTTCGATTATCAACCCATTGGTGAGAGACAAATAGTCGGGAAGTATGAGTGCCACTGTTGGGGATCCTGGATTTGGTAAGCCAAAAGTTGTAAAACAGGAAATAAATATCTGACAAACCTGAATTTGGTAAGCCTATCATATACACCATACCAAGTTTGAAGTTCCTGTGATTCATAACTGGGGAGAAAAGTCTGATCACCTGAAGTGTTGGTTACGGATGGACAGAATGATGTATGAACAGGTGGATTGATAGATGAGCTGGAGTAAACAAGTATTACCCCCCTCTTCTTTGAAGCAGCAGCAGCAGGGATATAACAGTATCACTGCCATATGGTTAACTGGGCTTGAAATTATTTAGACTGGTAAAAGACGTTCACAATTTCCAATTGATATAATTGCCAAATCTAAGGCTCAGTGTGAAACAGTTGTAACTGCCTATATACTTATAGGCAGTTACAACTGTTTCTCGCCGAGTCATAGAAATCAAAGTCAAAAGATCCCTTATGTTACAGCTACCATCATAGGGACATCTGTGTTTCGATTGAAGAATAAATAATGATACAATGTATGTAGAATAATGTAGGCGTTAGATGCTTGATAAAGAAAATGCATCCTCAGTCTCATTTGATTAAAAGTAATTCCCCCTGACAAAACACATTTCTCTTTACAAATTTCAGTTCAACACTAAAATTTGCAGAAGAATTTTACACTGGTGAAACAAAAATAGGCTTATAAGCATTGCTTTTTCCCAAAATTAAGACTGACAAGCTCAAATGACTATCTTCTTAATTCCATTCCTTTTAAGGAAAGGGCAGGGAGGAAGGATTTATGCTTAGTACATACAATTCAAGCAGTTCATTAAAGTAAAGTAAAGAAAAAGAGAAAATCACACTCTATCACATAATCACACACCCACACACCTAAATATGTCACAATGATGCACCAGCAAATATATTAACTTGTTTCCTGCTGAATTTGAATTGATTTGAATTAAATCATATTGAAACAAACTTCAAATATTTGTGACTTAACAACCTGGTTGGATCAAGTTTTTGCTACAATAACAAAGTACGAAGCCTGTAGTGAATTCTTGCTTGAGTTTGCTTTAATTTACTTTAAATTAATTATACTTCACACTAAATACGGTTCCTTTTTGTATAATAGATGATATGGAACTACTCCTTACACACAACCACATAACAGTACTTAAGGAAGTAGACTAGCAAAAGTTTTGGAAGTCATGAACATTAACAGTGTAAACCAAGGTTTCCTAATGATTTCATTAGGAAACCTTGTTTAATATTGTGAAAGATCACAAGTTCTGAAATTTGCTGAACTATTACGGGTCAAGTACAATAAGAGAAAGCATGAACCTTTAAAGACAGATATAGTAAAAGGTTGAAGAAAAGGAGCTCTTCTCGGTGTATTCTATCACTGCAGGAGTATGCCTTTTCACTTGTTGTCAACTGCCTTAATCAGACACATCATTAGATCATAGGTTTGATCCCCAAGTGGAGGCACATATCCTTTCGATAAGCATACCTTTCATATCATTCAAAACTTGCTCTTCTCACACATTCAATTTCAATTCCAAATCATTTCATAATCATTCACATTGTCAATAATGTTTGTAACTGTATATCGAGTTCTGCCATATTCATGCAATGAAGCAAGGGAAAGGAAGATTTCTGCGTAAATGGGATTTTTTCATATTACCCTAATTCTTTGACATGTGACAGAAAGCTTTACAAGCTCTGACACATTATAAAGGACAGCACGATGAACTACAACCATTGAAAATGTGGAAAGCAGAGGCATGATGGGAAAGAGTCGATCTGGACGTAGAGTGACGCCATAAAGCGCTGGAGGCAAAATCACAAAGTAAGCCAAGAGCCGAGGGTGAACGTCAAATGCCACATAGTTAAAAGCTGACATCAAAGTGCCTGTCATAATCCAATTATACTCCCGCCTATAACACACAAAAACAAATTATCTTTAAAAAAGTCATTCAAATGTTTTCACTAAAAAATTGGAGGCCTAACATTTAACTGACGTCACCCATTTTTTCCCATAATGTTCATAGTGGTGCATTGGTGTACATCAGAGGTTGAATGTTAGATAAATAACATAATAGGTGTTCCTATTGCACTACAGTAAAGTTTTCCAGTAGAAAATAATAGTCTATGCAAGAAGAATACAAGTTAAAGGTGACGACAAACTAGCTGACAAGATACAGTATTACACTATTATTACAATGAACATATTTTCTCATATCAATAATTAGACCATGCTTGAAGCAAATTGGCCAATCAGAACAGCATTTCAAAAGTATATATCACAGATATAACTCTGAGCGTTGTATTTACAGATATACAGTGGTAGTTTGTTCTGCATGTGAATCTCGACAGGTTTTATATGCAGAGTCATTTAAAAAAGATGATGAGTATTTTATACAATTTTTTCCGAAAGACTTTCTTTAGTCGCAAAAATGCAAAAGTTTTGAAATTGTTAACGGAAATTCCAGCATGATTTCATTTGATTACAGTTTTATCACAGCAAGATTTATTCTTTTTTCATTATCTAGAGGTTATCGGATAAAGATTACAGACAATCTTAGAAAAACGTAGTCTAAGTCAGATAGAAAATCTCATGCCACGGTATATGGGGAATAGACACTGGCTAAAGCTTGTGTCTATTTCCCATATACCACGGCACTCATTTTCTTTCCTTTACATAGAAGTTTTTAAAGCTGCATCAGACAAAGTGTAGTTTTTATGGCTGCATGCTACAAGCCGATATGATTATCTTGATGAAAGATTAACTATCATACACTGATACAAACTTATCTTCTACATTATGTAAATTTAGTTAATTTTATTATTTTCATTTCATATTTTTCTTCATGATTAAAGCAAGGGTAAAAGCAGGACTTCATGCAGCAAAGCAAGAATCACAAGGTGAACTATTTTACTCTAGAATAATTGTTTATAGATAACTCTTAGAGCCAACATGATCTTAAAATAAGACCTTGACCTTTGGCCAACAGCGATCATGGATTCAAATGACACTTATAATAATTGAGAAAAACCTATATCTATTCTAAATTCATTGTGACCATTAATGTAGAAATTCAGATACAGATCTGAAAGAACGTGGTAAGACGCTGATTTACATGTTTTTTTTTTTCAATCATATTGCAGCTGGAGCACTTATCATGAATTCCTGGTAATTCTTGCACCAGTACAGCTATTACATCTTTTCCTAGCCTCCAGCTACTATCCCTCTAGTTTTATTGAGATACAAGAATAGGTCTAATTCTTTTAACTGTTACAAATACAAAATGAACTTTTGCAAAATTTGGCTGACTTATACTCAATTTCTTATTCTTTCCTTTTTTCTTTTCCGTATATATGTAATAAGCTATTAAAGCAAAATATCTGATTGTGTATCATGGTTTGAACTTGCTAACTATAGGACAAGAGGCATCAAACTGGTATAAAGCTCATATATATTAATGCCTCACTGCAAAAACAAAACAAGAGGCCAAAGAGGGCCTGTATCGCTCCACTGGCTTTAAAATCTTTAGACTTTCATTAAATAAAGCTTACTTTAAATGAATACTTTAGCACTCCATTAACACTCCAAAATCTCCTCAGACCTATTTAGTAATAATTAAATGGTTCTGGTCCATATTGCACCAAAATACTCAATCACAATGAACCTGCAACCCTTGACCAATCTTATTAAAACATAAGGTTCAGAAGATGTCGTTCAAAGATTTCGGGCTCAAAATAGGCCCCACCTGACATGCCCATATTTATGGACCAAGAAACATTCTGGTAAAGTTTCATTGAAATTGGCTGAGTGGTTCTGGAGGAGATATGGTTCAAAGATTTTGGCCTCAATATAAGCCCCGCCCTGCCACGCCCAAATTTATGGGCCAACAAAAATTTAGCAAATAACTTTTGAAAAGAGACATTCAAGGAACATTCTGGTAAAGTTTCATTGAAATCAGCCAAGTGGTTCAAGAGAAAATGTCATTTGAAAATTTGGGGCTCAAAATAGACCCAGCCCTACCACGCCCATATTTATGGACCAATCAAAATTTCTTAAACAATTTGAGTAAAAGGTCACCCAAGGAACATTCTGATAAAGTTTCATTGAAATCGGCCAAGTTGTTCAGGAGGAGATGTCGTTCAAAGATTTCGGGCTCAAAATAGCCCCGCCCTGCCACGCGCATATTTATTGACCAAACAAAATTTCTTGACCAATTACTGTAAAGGGTCACCCAAGGAACATTCTGATAAAGTTTCATTGAAATCGGCCCAGTAGTTCAGGAGGAGATGTCGTTTAAAAATTTTGGGCTCAAATAAGCCACGCCATGCCACGCCAATATTTATGGACCAATCAAAATTTCTTGAACAATTTAAGTAAAGGATCACCCAAGGAACATTCTGTTAAAGTTTCATGGAAATCAGCCCAGTGGTTCAGGAGGAGATGTCGTTCAAAGATTTCGGGCTCAAAATAAGCCCCGCCCTGCCACGCCAATATTTATGGGCTAATCAAAATTTCTTGAACAATTTAAGTAAAGGGTCACCCAAGGAACATCCATGCCAAGTTTCATTGAAATCGGCCCAATGGTTTGGGAGAAGAAGAATTTTAAAGATTTCAAAGTGAAAAAATGCCACGCCCTGCCTTGCCCATATTTGGGGACCAATCAAAATTCTTTGAACAATTTAAGAAGGGGGCCACCTAAGGATCATTTCTACCAAGTTTCCTTGAAATCCGCCCATTGGTTTGGGAGGAGAAGATGTTTAAAGAAAAAGTTTACGCACGGACGCACGCACAGACGCACGACGGACACTCCGCCATGACAATAGCTCGCTGGCCTTCGGCCAGTGGAGCTAAAAAACAATCAGTTAGGACTGAACAATATTCAGGCCATGTAATCTAAGATCTTTGGCCTTATATGTTGATCTCAACCTTCAATAAGATGTCTAATTCATATGTTTAACACACTTTCTATTGATATCTAGTATGATTGTCCAGAGACAAAACTTGTTGAACCTGCAAACACCTGACTTTTAAATACCACCTTGACCTTTGACCTACAGCCATAAATATTTCAAATAGCACTTCTACACCTTGAGAGGAACATCTCTGCCAAATTATGTTGAAATCCATCTGCAAATTACGCTCTGGCAAAAATTTTTACCATGAACTTCTATGTTCAAAAGGACTATAATTCTTGTAAATCCTACCATCATTATCACTCTTGATATTCTTGATAGCTTAAGTGATGGTTAACACATACGTTAAGTTTTAAGAAGATATCTTCACTAATAACAAATGTATGACCAAGGTTAAATATTGTCAAGACATGCCTACCACAACACCAACAATGCCAAGGTTATGACAATAGCTGGACTCTTTGTTCCAAAATAGCTGAGCTTATAAACAAGAATCTAACAGTAGAGAAGTAAACATGTTGATTCCAATAGCTTTGAAAATTACTGAGCTATGACAAAACTTGGATTTTCTCTCACACTCTTTGAGGCACAATTGATAGGTACAGGATTTTGGTATTTTTAGCTTACTAATGAGAAATGAGATTTGTTATGACAAAGGGAGACAGTACACCAAGGTCAAACAATCCAGCCCCAAAATATTATCTTTTGAAGCACAAATTATTTTCATAAAGCATGCTGTTAGATTATACCAAGCATTTACTAGTACTAATGTAACTAGTGCTCTTTGAGTACATTCCAAACATGGCTCGGCCATTTCCATAAACTGCAACAGGCCTCGGATGTATATAAGGCGGATGGGTATGTTATAAAATTGCGCATTTTGTTAGGCGGAAACAGTGTAAGAAAAATTAGGGCATAATCAACCAGGGCTATCTTAAGATTGATATCTTTTATGGGAAAATAATGGGCTGAAAAATCTTAATTTTTGAGAATGACAAATCATTCTCAAAAATAAAGATTTTCAGCCGTTATTTAAGAATCTAAAGATATTAATATAAGGATAGGGTGGTTTTACATTGGTGACATCGAATGTTTTCACTCAAAGTTTCGAGGGCTAAAGCCATTTTAACTGACATCATCATAATTTCCAACATTTTCCCGTATTTTCAAAAAATAGTCCGTCTATGTACATCCGAGGTTGATTGTGAGATTGGCCGAGTGGTGATCCGATTGCTTTGAGTACTCACTTTAATTCTATTCAAAGATATGAAAGCTTCACTAGTAGTTTGTACCCCCAAGAACATCACACCAATCATTGTGTGGGCAAGAATGAACAGCAATCTGAAGCTGGTGAACAATGACTTTGGCCTCGGAAAGCGGGAAGTAAGAAGACTACAAATGATCACAGCCACATATAATAGCCTAGGACCTAGTACCCAGGTACAAGTTGAAAAGCCAGAAATGATCTTTCTCTGCCATATCACTGCTTTTTCATGACTGCAAAGAAATCAAGAATTCAATTTGACCAACCTTCATTTCATCTTAAACAGACCTTAATAACCAATATTCTTAAATATATATGTTAACAAGATGAGTTTGTGAAACACTAATGCCCCCACCATTTTCATACAGTAGTTTGATACAATACGGTAATCCACAGCAAATCTTAATTCAATTCTGTAATCTGTGGTAATATTTAACTCATGTGCAGCCTAAACTTTCCACATATTGACATTGACCTTCACAGATGACCTTGAACTTGATACCAATAGAAAGGTCTTATCACAAGCAATCACCATGTGAAACAAGAGCCATGTCGGACATGGCCATCCCCCGCCGAGAAAGCTTGATAGTAAACTGAAGCCTAATAGATTAACGGTTCTTTAAGACATTAAGCCCCTACAAAATCTATGTCTTTAAAATAACAAAGGGCAATAACTCAAAAATTATGCAAGCCAGAGTTATAGTTCTTGTGCACTGCACTCCTCCTCCATGAGATCTATCCACCCATAAAGTTTCAAGTTGATAGCTAAAATACTTTTGGAGATATGCTCCGGACAAAATCTAAGTCTTTAAAATAACAAAGGGCAATAACTCCAAAAAATACAAGCCAGAGTTTATAGTTCTTGTGCACTGCACTTCTCTTCCTTGAGATCTATCCTCCCATAAAGTTTCAAGTTGATAGCTTTAATACTTTAGGAGATATGCTCTGGACAAAATCTGAGTCTTAAAAATAACAAAGGGCAATAACCCAAAATTATGCAAGCCAGAGTTGCAGTTCTTGTGCAATGCACTTTTCCTTTATGAGATCTATCCACCCATAAAGTTTCAAGTTGATAGCTATTATACTTAAGGAGATATGCTCCGGACAAAATCTAAGTCTTAAAAATTACAAAGGGCAATAACTCCAAAATTATGCAAGCAAGAGTTGTAGTTCTTGTGCACTGCACTTCTCCTCCATGAGATCTATCCTCCCATAAAGTTTCAATTTGATAGCTTTTAAACTTTAGGAGATATGCTCCAGACAAAATCTAAGTCTTTAAAATAACAAAGGGCAATAACTCCAAAATTATGCAAGCAAGAGTTGTAGTTCTTGTGCACTGCACTTCTCCTTCATGAGATCTATCCACCCATAAAGTTTCAAGTTGATAGCTATTTTACTTTAGGAGATATAGCTTTTAAACTTTAGGAGATATGCTCCAGACAAAATCTAAGTCTTTAAAATAACAAAGGGCAATAACTCCAAAATTATGCAAGCAAGAGTTGTAGTTCTTGTGCACTGCACTTCTCCTTCATGAGATCTATCCACCCATAAAGTTTCAAGTTGATAGCTATTTTACTTTAGGAGATATGCTCCGGACAAAATCTAAGTCTTAAAAATAACAAAGGGCAATAACTCCAAAATTATGCAAGCAAGAGTTGTAGTTCTTGTGCACTGCACTTCTCCTCCATAAGATCTATCCACCCATAAAGTTTCAAGTTGATAGCTATTATACTTTAGGAGATATGCTCCGGACAAAATCTAAGTCTTTAAAATAACAAAGGGCAATAACTCCAAAATTATGCAAGCAAGAGTTGTAGTTCTTGTGCACTGCACTTCTCCTCCATGAGATCTATCCACCCTGAAAGTTTCAAGTTGATAGCTATTATACTTTAGGAGATATGCTCCGGACAAAATCTAAGTCTTAAAAATAACAAAGGGCAATAACTCCAAAATTATGCAAGCAAGAGTTGTAGTTCTTATGCACTGCACTTCTCCTCCATGAGATCTATCCACCCATAAAGTTTCAAGTTGATAGCTATTATACTTTAGGAGATATGCTCCGGACAAGTTAAGTGACGGAATGACGGAATGACGGAATGACGGAACCGGAATGACGGACGGAGAGCATTACTATATCCCCTTCGCCGAAACGGCGGGGGATAATATGAAAGCTGTATCACTTACCATACAAAACTTATGGCCAATGTAGAAGGTTTTTTTCAGACAGACAAGTCAGAAACAATATACCCCTGATCTATCGATGTGGGGGGAATAAAAAGATCGATTGAAATGATTAAATTATAACTTAAACCAAAAACATTGCAACCCAACATCTTTTTTATATGTCTGAATAGATTCCATGTTCTATGTTTCAGTAAAATTCATAAATACTGGAATAAAAGTCCTTAAATGGGAAATCATTTTTTTCTCTTAAAGAGATCAAAGAAGTTACTTTCTTGCCATATCTTTTTATGTCAGAATAAAATTATAAATTAAACACTATCAGGGCTTTAGCTAGACTTCTACAAAAAGGGGCCAAAAGGACCCAACATTTGGGATCTTAGGGGCCCTTTTATCATATTTTGGAGTCCCTGCTGAAGATGTTAATTATTTTTCAAAGCAATATTTTTTACTAAGCAATATTTTTTACTATGTGATTTTAGAGCAATTTTCCATGGTTAAAGGTAAAGAATGCATTGGATATATGGATAATTGTGGCTCAACTTCAGATAAGAATTGAAGACTTTTCAACAGTTTAAAATTCTTTACTGAAGTTGATCCCCATATGGTCTCTGGGGCTTGCATCAGATAGTTTTTAGGGTCCCTGCGACTTATTTGTGAGTCTCAGACTTGCAAAACCTGTGTCCAAATTTTAAGGGAATGGAACAAACAGCAAAAATCATTATTGGAATATTCGTTTTTATGTAAAATGGGGTATGCCAGGGCAGAGCCCAAATTTGACCCGAGGGACATGATATGAACAATCATGGTAAAGGTCTACTAGATTATGTTACATACTTAATATGAACTATGTCTGTCTTTTGGTTTCAGAGAAGATTTTTAAAAGATATCTTCACTTTTTGTTGGTGTGGAACAAGAAGCAAAAATTGGATTTCATTTTTTGAACAATTTTGGTAGAGCTTGCCCCAAGCAACCTTCCTGCCAATTTTCGTTAAGATTAGCTGACTGGTTTAGAAGGAGGAGATAGGTTTTTAGACATTGTGGATGACAGACGATGGATTATGAACATTGCACAATGGACATTGGACAATAACAGAAGCTCACCTTGAGCATTTTAAGCTTGTAAGTTGGGAGGCCATGAGATGAATATCACCTTCATCCTTGGGTTTCAGGTGGTATTTTGGGCTCAGTCTCGAAGAAATTTCATGTTCTATAATATTCCCTATCTAATATGTACATGCTTTGTTATGCTTTAAATTTACCATTCATATCAGGAGGTATGAGCAAAAACACAGTATGTGTCTATATGTTGTATAAACACATACTGGTACTATGTTTTTGCAGTAATCTCTCAAATTATAGGAATTTATTGATAAAATTAGTCTTTAAATCCACTTTGTCAAGTAAAAAGAAATACTAATTGTCTAGTGGTATAGCTATTATAATCATGTGAACCTGAGGTAAATACCTCTTCAATAAAATCTGTCTTTAGATTCCTATGGTATTGCATTCAAAAGCTAGCTATCCTAAATATCAACTCAAAAGAAATATTACATCAAGTTTGATACTAGAATTACAAACTAAACTACTTTTAGCTTTTAATTCATTCATTGTCTATATTTCTGTGATAAGATAACTGTAAGAAAATATAATTCAATCCAACCTTAATAAGTTGTCTGTGTTCATTTTTTGTTTATATCATATTTTTTTGGTACCAAATAAGCTTGATGTATCTATATGCACATCCAAATCAAATCACAGAAAAATCCATCACCAGTACATAAGTAATAATATGAATATTCAAATATTCAAGCAAGAGCTCAAAAGTTCAGGGAATTCATTTTTTCTTCTTACAATGTTGGTTAACAAGAGCAAAGCCTACGGATGCAACACTCTGCTGCAGGTGCTGGATAATATAAAAAGTCTCTAAGTCGAAAGATGGGCATAACTCATACAAAACTGCTTCCAGAGTTATCCTCTTTAATAGTCTGGGTAGCTTGTGTGATGGTGAACACACATGCAAAGTTTCATGAAAATATCTTCAATAACATCAGAGATATGACCAAGGTTAAAGATTGTCATACAGATGCCAACCCCAACACCTATGTGACAGACGCCAAGGTGATCGAAATACCCAAAGGATTCTCCAAAAAGAACCAAGCTAAGAATAAACAGATTTTGAGATATTTAAGATCCACTTCTACTACTACTACAATCTTTTAATGGCAATCTATGCTGTACATGTTCATTTGAATCCAGTGATCACTCCTGTAAATGTCTACAATACAGAACTTTTGTACTTTTTCTTGAAAGCATTAATCTAAACTCACAATTAGTTTTATTCGAATATTTTTACTTCATTTTACTATTGCATTTCTAGGGCTGATCAAGCTATTGAGAAAATCATATTCTATGAGATAGTATTATTTCTTGACTTAACAAAAATTTGTTGTGAGCAGTGTTTATTCTAGGCAGGGGGATTGGGGGATTCCCCCACTTTAAAAAAAAAAAAAGAGATCTCCCATATTTTCAAAATTGGTGGGGTGGGTGGGTTCCCTATAAACAAAGAGCAAGGAATACCGAACATCTAGATGATCTAGATTTTGCATTGGAATCCCCCACATTTTTGAAATCCTAGAATAAACACTGTGTAAGTGCCTTACAAAAGCATTATTTAAACCCTTGACTTCTTTGTTCAATTTGTATCATACTAAAACAAGGTAGCAAATTGTCACAAGATATACCCAATATAATCCAAGTATGAAAAACAACAAAGCACAATTCAGAAGATAAGCTAGGTAGAGTTATAGTTGTTGTGCACTGCACTCCATAATAATGAGAGGAATATAACTGCAAAGTTTCAAGTCAATCTGATTGAAGGTGACAGAATTATGCACCAGTAAAAGAAGTGATACAACATGTCCACCTGGACGCCACAAGTGATTTCATAATACATCCTGTCTTTCGCCGGGCTTATAATAAAGTGATTTTGATTCTCGAGGGCTGCACTCATCCTTACTGACTGTTTGTCATCCACCAATGGGTTAGATAATCGTAGACTTAAGTAGTAAAGCAGCTGGAAGCTAGGAAAGGATGTAATGGTAGTACTGATGAGTGAAATACCAGGAATCCATTGTTAGCTGTTCCAGCCAGCGCAATATTACTGAACAATTTTTTAAAGGGGCAGAATACCCCATACAAACAAACAAATAATTGATGATACTTTAAGTTTCACTTGTTCAATCAGGAGCTAATTTAAGCAAGAAACCCCTAAAATTTCCCTGCAAATTAAACCCATGTTAGTGTACATGATCATGTAATGTATTACCGTAGCTCTTTGGACGCTGACTCTTGTCTGTATTGCACTGTGGTACCCATTCTGCATGAATCTCAACACACAAAGTCTTAACTGACCAATAGCAGTCAACGCCACATACAAGTTTGATACACGTAGGGGCTGATGAAGAAGTACCATACAAATTGATATCCCAAATATGCAGTAATGTCTTCCAAGGGTAGCAAGGGTTTCGAAAAATGATTGCAGCAATGCGATTTTCTTTAACCATGTAATTTGGGACCTATGAAAAATCAGAGAATAACCATTTATTTAGACAAAAGTCTCATTCAGAACATTCTAATTCTATGCTTACTAACTCTTTCTGAGTGCATCACTAATGTTATACAACAAGGCAAGTCCAATCTTATCCATCTCTAATACAAATTTAAATCAAAAAAATTATTCATACTATTCCAAGCCCAGTGTTCATCTCCTCTAAAGTAGTGAGCTTCAAGACTAGAAAGCCATGAATGGCTTGAGTCGCTCCACAGGCTTGAAATTTTTGAAAAAGCAAATAAATGTTTTGACTAGATCTTTAGATATTTGGGGTTCTACTGATGTTGAAAATGATTTTCAAAGTTTCAACTATATAACAGATAGAGAAATGACCTCTGCTATTAAAAGACATATATTTCATCAAATCAAAATAATTTTTGGCTGCATGATAATGGGTCACCAAAAGGTCATACCAAAAATGTTCGATTGATATCCATCAGTAACATTCTGAGAAAATGTTTTTCAAAGTTTCCACTATTTAACATATTGAGAATTGACCTCCACCCATAAAATGTATATTTTTCATCAAATCAAAATAATTTTTGGTATACTGATACAGGGTCACCCAAGGATCATTCCAGTGAAATTTGGTTGATATCCATAGATAACATTCTGAGAAAATGATTTTCAAATTTTCCACTATATAACATTTAGAGAAATGACCTCTGCCCATAAAATGCATATTTTTCATCCAATCAAAATTATTTTTGGTACCCTGATAAAGGGTCACTCAAGGATCATTCAAGTGAAATTTAGTTGATATCCAAAAATCAGATTCTGAGAAAATGATTTTCAAAGTTTCAACTATATAACATATAGAGAAATGACCTCTACCAAAAAATGCATATTTTTCATCCAATCAAATTAATTTTTGGTACATTGATTAAGGGTCACTCAAGGATCATTCCAGTGAAATTTTGTTGATATCCATCAGTTACATTCTGAGAAAAAGATTTTCAAAGTTTCCACTATATAACATATAGAGAAATGACCTCCGCCCATAAAATGCATATTTTCCATCCAATCACAATGATTTTTTGTAGACTGATAAAGGGTCACCCAAGGATCATTCATGTAAAATTTAATTGGTATCCATTGATTAGAATCTGAGAAAACTCACTTTTTACCATATTTGGAAATTAGCCACGCCCATTAAATCCATGTTTTTCATTGGATCAAAATTTCTTGAACAACTTTGAAAGAGGGTCACCCAAGGATCATTCCAGTGAAGTTTGGTTGAAATCCATCCAGTAGTTTCTGAGGAGAAGATTTTAAAAGAAAAGTTTACGACCGCACTCACGCACGCACGGACGGACGCACGACAGACACAACGCCATGACAATAGCCCCAGTGGCTTTCAGCCAGTGGAGCTAAAAAACAATCTATAGCTATAAGATGAAGTTTACTGTTATCTGTGGACATTTGGAATTAACAAGCTATGTCCTGGTTCTGAAACTTGCAGCCAAACAAAATTCAATAGCTACTTTATCATCTTCTCCAATTTCTTTTCAAAATCCATCTACTACTGACAAAATCCAACAAAAATGCCTCCCCGGTATCCACATAAAACAAACATACATTGAGAGGTCCATGTCAGGAGGCTGCAAGCTGGCTCAAGAATAATGTAAGACATACTCTGAAATAATCGTCTGTAAAATTAATTCTCTGACCAACACTTGTTCTAAAGTATTTCCCTTTTTGTTTCTAGCATTTTCGCTTTTCCACAATATTTTCTAGAGTATTCACAGGAATATAAGAGCTGTACAGATAAGGGATACCATGATACATTGAAGTTATCATTAATGAGCCTGTGCATGGCATTTCCATCAATTTCACATCTGCCAAAAGCAAAGCCTATGGCCAGGCTGTGCTTTTCCATGGTCTGGACAGAGTCTTCCAGTGTGATTGAGTAATTATGCAATCTGTCGATAAAACAAGGCTCTTTAACCCTGTTCAGACTGACTGCAATATCTTTATTGCATTGTATAGTTTTCTAGGCAGCTCAATGTTTGAAACTTGATCACATGTAAAGTTGTTTGAAATGTTGTACAAAGCGCTTATAACTTTTATAATCCAAACAGCAGGTTCAAGTGCTTATCAGTCAAAACTGCATACACATGTACACAAATTGTGTGTAGATATTTGTGGGGTCAAATTCTCACAAGTCAAGTATGATCAAAATACTTTCATTCTCCCAACATTTACACAAACATTCTTAACACAGGGGTGTGGAATTCCCATGCCCAGCTTGTCCAACACGGGTTTTTCTACCTGCAGGCAAGTTACACCTATGCCACTTGTTTGTGGACAAGTAAATACCAGGACAAATATTAGAATTGTACTAAACAGGTCTAAGAGATTGATTTTCAAAATGCTAATATCAAAGAGTAGAAAACATTGTTTTTAATGGAGAAAATGCTGGAGTCCAGCATTTTCTTCATTAAAAAAAGATTTTTTTTCTCCAAACCGATTGGTATTCTATTTTGCCAACAAGTTCTTTTTATCCTGGAGTAAAGTAGTAGTAAATCATCTTTTACTTGTTAGGGGACAAGTGGTGAAATTCTGTATTTCCACACCCCTGCTTAACATATTCTACTCAAAAATAATCACATAAGTTGTTAGAGGTATGGTAAATAGTTGTTGACTCAAAAATATCTGATAAGACTAAAAAGAGATCTGACTTTTCTAGAATGAACCCTGCTTTTAACCAATCATTTAAGTAGCATATCTGTCCAATATGGTGAACAATCGTCAAAATAAATATAGAAAAAATTCCCTAAATCAGGAAGCTAGGATCCACACAAAACTGGAATTCTTGGGTGTAAAATTACTGAATTATATTACACACTTACACTTACATTTCAATGGAAAAAAGTAATTGTGACAACTATATCTTTCTGTCTGTGAGTTGGTTCTACCAAAACTTATTGGCAAAAAATTGCTTACTGACATGTCCTAACAGTAATGATCATGTTATAGCATCAACACAAACAGACCCGGACAGTTTTGTTCTTCTTTGATTTGATGATACTGCAATCACTTTTTTAAATGTTAAAGATTACTTATACAATCATTAACAGCAGAAAATGAACCAGTATACACTCACAGAAGATGGAAGACATGCAGTATCCTTTTATTGCATTTGATACAGATTTTTATATTTATTCCAAGAGGACATATATCATTTATCATTTACTTTTAAATGTTGTAAAATATACAAGAATGAGAAACCCTCTCCTTTATAATTGCTCCCTAATTATATAAAGGCACTTTCTGTAAAAAAAATGGTTGAAATCACAAAATGAAAGAGATCAACTTATTTCCTAAATCACACCAATTTTTCTTTTATATTTCATTTTGTATGATGACAATGTCCGGGTTATAAGGCCAAGTATATCACTAAGAAGGATTTTCATATGCAAATATGTACATGAATGGTAGTCCAGTTGTAAGAGAATATTAAGTTTGCAGATTTAGTTTTCAATTAAAGCATTTTAGAAATATAAATTACAGATTTTATCTTAATCCTGTGATTGTTGAATGCATATTATTCAGAAGTAGCTTTATACCAAACATGAATATTGCATCTCAAATAGTTCAAATTGCTTTGGATGCAGGAAAATTTGTGACAGTCAGGTGGACAAAGTCTAACTTCTGGATGTTTATAAATAACTTGAATGGAAATGCTGTCAACATCACTTTAACAAGTTAATCATTTAATTATAGTCTCTAATCAAGATGTTATTGTTAACATCTTCGTTTGCACCTAAAGCAGCACTTGTACTACTTCTGAAACAAATTTCAATGTACTTGTTATAGTTACTTGTTTAATGCTTAGAGAACTTAGTAGGCTTTTGGGTTACTCATGCCTAATGGATAAAGTAAGATTGTTGAAATGCTACAATTAGAATGCCTGGTGCCTTCATCATTTTTTTTTCACTTTTAAGATTATCTATTAGAGTATTCCAGACCTGTCCTTTGTAAATGAAATTTTTCTTGGTCACATCCAATGGGCATTATTTCACATTTTAGAAATCAGACAACAGCCACAATCTTTTGAAAATTGACAAAATTTCACCCAAAATGACAAACTTTATTTCTTCTACAACAAAATTTACTTTAAGAAGTATAAATTTCTCAGATTTAAACCAGAAACTATGTATCAAGATGATGTATTGTAAATTGGATTTTATTTTTTACCTGCACTCTTGCTACTGTAACCTTCATCTCAGACAGTGTCTTGAAGGCCAAGAATATAAAGAAAGTCAAAGTTTCTTGCATCAGACACCCATACAGTAGCAGTTTAAATAAGGTTTCAGACATCAGGGGCTTTGAGATGAGCATTGCTATCAGAATAACTGGAACCATGAATACAAAACGTGCTGTGAAATATAAACCCATCCATGCTACAGACACCCTGGCAACTTTATGAACTTGACGGACCTCATGTCTGAAAATGGAAGCTGCAGAATCTAACATATCATTCATTTCTAACTTCAAGCTTGTAGACACAGATAGAAGTATTTTCTATGAAGCAACAATTTGTGTTGTACTACACAAATCGTCATTCAAGCTATAAAATCTATCTTGGTGTAACAATTGACAATAGTGTTGACTGAACAAAAACAGAAAGCACATATGCAACAAAGTGAACTTAGCAGAGCTTTTTGGGGTGTTATCATTCGTTATCATGCATAGCTGAATATTTACAGTTCTAATTTAATGAAGATAGACAAAAATAGACAAATACTATATAACATACATGCATAATAATGAAAAGGCAAAAAAATCTATCAGAAATTATATGTAAAATAGCCAGATCTAAGCCAGTAAATTAAATTCCTTGTGAATTCATTGAAGAAATTATAGATAGAGGTTTACTTAAAATCTACAATTTGACCTACCCTGAGCTATGCATGATGATTGCAATCAAGACTTTAACTTTAACTAACTAGCAAGACCTCAAACCAAAATGATGAATTGCCAAAGAAAAGAAGGTAACTCATTTCAGCAGTGCGAGGACATAATAACTCAATAAAATGTAATGATACAATAAGTCTGTGAATGTTCAGTTGGTGCAGAAGAAATGGTCTTTAGATAAAATCACGATTTGCATTGACAGTGGACTGTGATTATATCTTTGCAGAAAGTGTAGATAGATAATCTAAGGAAATCATAAATTGACCTGCCAAAGTTCTGCAATGTTCTTAAAGTTACATAAATCTTAACAGTGTGAAATGAAGTTTCGTAATGACTTGGTAAACATTGTGAAAGGTCACGACTTCCAAAATGTTGCAAACCTATTACAGGTCCATTAACTTAACTCAAAATCAATGTTTTTTTTTTTTAAATTGAGCTTAAAAAAGATATAAGAGTCAGATGAAAGAAAGCAATGACCAATTGAAATCAAATCACTCTTTCTATTTAACAGGAAGAAACTACAGTAGCTGTTAAAATGTTTGTTGGCTTCACATCAAACATAGGAGTAGGGGTTAGTTAAAGGGAATGTAAGAACCACACAACAGTTTCAGGATCTTTGTTCACATAGAAAAGGCTTACAGTATAAATTTAAATAAAACTACAGTTCTAGATTTTCTACATTATTCCAATATATATACCTTAAAGATGAATATGTAAGGCATAAGGTGATCAAGGAAGCTTTTAAATTGTCTATTAGCTAAACTTCAAACAGAGGACTAGGTGTAATAATTGGAGAAGGTATAATCCCATGATAGTTTCAGATTCTTTGTGCACACAGAAAGAGAACAAAGAATACAAGAGACCCAAGAAGGCAAGTATTGCTCCACTGGCACTTAAGGCCGAGCAGATTTATTGAAATTCATATATAAATTGCATTCAAAGTATTTAGCTATTAGGATATCAACCAGGATATAAGAGGGAATCTGAAAGACCAGGACCCAAGCATCAATCCAGTGAAGTATGGTTGAATTCTACAATGCAGTTTCAGAGAAGAAGATTTCTTTATATTTTACTATCTTGGGCCATTTTTTGGATGACACAACAGCCCTTAGAACTCTAAGTTACAAATCCAATCAGGATAAAATGAAGGAATCTAGAGTCCCAAGCATCATTTATGTGAAATTTGATTGAATTCTGCCATGTAGTTTCAGAGTAGATTCTTTTCATATTTTACCATATTGGGCCATTTTTAGATGATGATACAGCCGTTGCAACCAAGTTATCAGCTCCATTAGGGTTACATGATGGAGTATGAATAAGCATGTCCCAAGCATGATACCTGTGAAGTTTGGTTTCCCTACATCATTCCATAGAAATTTAAAAAAGTTTAAGGTGAAGGGTCTTGAAATGTTTGTAAGCTACACTTTAAAAAAAGGTGTTATAACAAGCAGATGGTATAACCATATGATAGTTCCATTTTCCTTGTTTACACAGAAAAACAACAAGTATAAAACAGAATAATATTTGGTGAATGAAAAGTTTAGGATATTCCTTACAGGAAGAGTTTACCTATCCCCACTCAATCCCACTTTTTAATGACACTGGAAACAAAAGCTTTCTAAAATGTGGAGGAAAATGAATCTTATGCTTTTAATAAGCAATTTCTTCTTTACCAATGATATTTTTTTCTCCAAAGACATATATTGTGATATTTTCATCTACTAAAACTTTTCATCTGCTTCTACATCTTTTGATTGGGACCAGTCTAATCTTATCAAGTCTGAAAGTGCACTAAAAGATTAAAAATATCAGTTCTAGATTGTCTCAAATATTCCATCAAACCATCTCATTACTGCCTTTAGAAATACCAGAGATATTACAAAATGTCAAAGTTTTCGCCTCAGGACGACAAGAGTCATGATTCTACACCATTCCATGAATGTTGAAGTAATATCAAAGTGAAGTCCATTCCATGAAGGATCCACATCTCTAAACAAACACACCCCAGACTGAAAGCAATAACAATGGCAATCAAGAATATCTATTTGACTTCCCCTTTTTTTTAAATACAAGTATTCTTGTTAGAATACATTTTCTATTTTGCACATATTCTTGTAATAAGGTAGTGGACCCATAACAGTTTCGGAACATTTCGGAGGCAATGAACTGAAACAGTGTTAACCAAGGTTTCCTAATGATTTCATTAGGAAACCTCGGTCAACATTGTGAAAGATCATGAGTTTCAGAAATGTTGCAAAACTATTGCGCTTCCACTACCATAAAAGCAATGGGTATATTCTGGTTAAGGTTAATGGTATGCTAGGAAAGTAAAATTCTTCGTTACCTTTAATCTTATAAGAACAACACCAATATCTGCCCAGACACGGATAAGTAGGGGGATTTGAAAGATCAGGATTTTACTCAGTAAAATCATTGTTGTGAGGCCAACATAAATATTTGGGAGAGTGAAAGCCCTTCCTGTTACCATGACTACAATCATGGTCGCAGAGAAGCTGAAGAATTGACCAGAAAGCCTCAAGCTGATCCAGAATGTCCTCAAATAGCACATACGACGTTCAAACAACATTTCCAACCTACAATGATAATGCATTTCGAACAACATGTGGCTTTTTTATTAAGGCCATGCCATTTTTTTTATTATTTTTCACATAGCTTCCTTGTACTCTATAACAAACAGCCAACAGATATATACCCCTCTCTTATACATGTGCAAGATCACTCTTTACATGACATCATGACATCAATTAAACAGACATTATTTCTGAAATTTCTTCGGTAATGTAAATAAAAGTTGCATTTAAAAGCGTAAAGCTTGTTTACATGAGGAAAAGAATCTGTTATTTGATTTTCTTTTGAAACAAGCTGATCATTACCTTATATGGGATAGAAAAGTCATTAAGCTCGCAAGGGTGTATTCAGGGGTCGTCACTAACACCAGTCCTCGGGCCCCAAGACCTGCTGATTTTAAGGAGGACTGGTAGAAGTAACAATGTTGTAGATCCTTCAGGCCTTCAAGTAATGGCCATATCATTTCTTATCTATCTAGTTTTTTTCAGATTATGTTGCCTTTCCAATAATAATATTTTCATTTTCCTATGGAAATCATTGTGGGAAAAGAAGAAATTGCTTATCACAAGCAATTAATTCTTTTCCAACAATAATTTTCTTACAATTTACTCCTTAATTGCTAAATAATATCCATAATTTTCTTGAAGGACCTGTTTTCATTAGAAGGAGCTGTAAAATTGAAGGCTAACAGGTCCTTTGGGCTAAATGTGGCAAAAAGGAGTAAGGGTCTTACCGTTAATCAGTAAAGATCAGGTTGTCTCAAACAAATTCTTATAACGGATCCTATTGATTGATTGAATGGAGTTTTATGTCGCTTTAAACATTTTATCAGTTATATCACGGTGGCTGGAGAACCTTACAATAGATTCCTTGTATTTCTTACACCAGTGCAACAATCACATCCTTTCCTAGCCTTCAGCTACTATCTCACATAGGTCTACGCTTATCAACCCATCGGTGAGAGACAAATAGTCGGAAAGAATGAGTGCCGCCATCAGGGATCTAACCTAGGACCTCTAGATTGACAGTCTGATGCCCTACCAACTGAGCTATGATGGTTTGTATGACAGATCCTATATATGTTGGGCAAATGGAAATATCCAGAAAAACCTAGCAGAATGGGTGTTATTTGATTATGATGGCTTCAGTCCTATTATACTTTGCATCAACTGTGATGATGTCTGTTTTTTTAAGTTTTTTTTCAGTTCTTTAGATGTTTTTAAATGATTCCCTTCCTAACTCATGTTCAAAAATTCTTAGTATTCTAAAACATTCACATGGTTATGTTTTGTCTGCCCCAAGTTGTCATTGCTTTGCTTCTTTCTGACAGAATTTTACTATGTAAAAGATGGGTTTTTATAATAGGAGAAAACTGTTGTTCTTCTTCCAATTACAATGATTGCACTGTAAGACAATTTTTCATAAAGCACCAAAATCAAAAAGATGTCAGGTTTATTTCTGTAATAGTACTATTCCTGGGAAAATCTATCAAAGGCCTTTAACGATCTCAGAGACATGAACTGAAATCTTATCCACTGAACATTAAAGCTTCTTTTAACATCTGAACCCTATGCTCACCTGAAGTCTTTTAAGGGTCACTTTAGTTTCACTCATAAACTGTATGGCAAAGGGCATAAAGAGAACTGTTGCAAGACGAACTGCAGTGAACATGGCTGTCGTCACAAACACCAGCTCCGCCCTCATCTGTCCTCCACTCAAAACATATGATAAGAAGACCACCAGACAAATCAGCTTGATTGACACAAAGAATGGCCCTAAAATCAGACCTCTTATGTAACCTTGTTTTTGCACTTTCTTGCTTTCATGGCTGTTCAGAAGAAGAAAAAGAAAATAGAAATTGATGTTAGGTGAAAAGTAATGTTGTTTTTAAGTCTAACAATGCTTTTCTTGTTTATAAGCTAAATAGAAACATAAAGAGAAAATCAAGAGGATGCCACAACAAAGAGTCTAATTAAAATCATTATATTTCATAAAGACAATAGGAAATAAAGCAACTACTTAGAACAAGAAATTCCTTTTTTGTTGAAATACAAAATTCAAAAACCATCAGTCAATAACATAACAACATTTCAACTAATCATGCAAACACCTTGACTAAGAACCAACCCAAATCATGCTTAACAAACAACATCCTTTGGTATACAGCAAATGCTTGAACATGAGACCGGAGATTTTAGCTATGGATATGTCCCTTTGAAGAACTAAACATACTTCTGCCTAACTAAATGATAAATACTGGGAATAAGTTTAGCCATGAAACCTTTCAAATTCTATCATTTTATCTCATTATCTAATAAATACATGTCGTATATTTAAGAATTACTGCTTAAAGAAGTGAATTACCACTTTCCTTAGTGTATACCTCTTAAAACAGCAATACTACATGTACATGTCACCTGCTCAATTTTTCTTTTTCAAAATAAAAAAACCTTTTACAAGGGTTGTCTTATTTCACATTAAGGAAATCTGCATTTCATATTTATTTGAAACAAAGGACATTTAATCACCTATAAAAAGACATTGTAGATAGGTGCCTTAAACAAAAAAAATTTCCTTCCTGGGACACATGTATGAAAGACTAGTGAACACTGAACCGCTAAGTAAACACAAATGAGCCTATGCATAACATTTCTAACAATTTGGAATGTGTGTGAGATGCAAATATTGAGCAGCATAGAAAGCCACAAACTGTAAATATACAGTTACCTGATTGTCTACAAATACTTTGAGACCATATCTTTCCATGAAACACATAGTGAAGACTCTGGCTGATCAGTGTCTTTGCTTTGCCCATATTTGAAATTGATGGAAATTTCATTCTCAGACTAAAATTGCATTGAACTAATCAAATTCTCAGAAAAATGCTTGTTTATTTAGAAGAGAAGCCTTCACAACCTTCTTAAGCAAAGCAAAGGAGAGAAATATGTAGACTTCAACAAATCAGCCAGCGTTTGAAATTTCAACTGTACAATAAGCATGTGTTGATTTAAAACTAAAACCAACCTGTAAACACACAGTACATTTAGACAGGGTATGGACAAAAGGCGACTAGGTCAAAAGCCTGCTGGACAAAAGCCCATCCATTTATACATGAACATACCCTGCTCATAGCAGTTTCAGAAGTTCTCAATACTGACTTGCAATTTCCTGAATTTTTGATGCTCTATATCACTTTCCTGTTACACAATGTCAGTCTGACATTAACATGTGAAATTATTCAATTGGGTCAACCAATTTAAACTTGCTTCAAAGAAGGATTATATATAGATAGGAATTCATGATCCAATAAAACATGAAGATTTTTTTTCCCTATTTAGAAAGTTTGCTACAATTTAGGAATTTCTGTTTAAAAATAATATCATGATTTGTTAAACAAGAGCCGTCAGAGACGGATTATGCTCCCCGAATAAGGCATTGTCACAAAAACAAAAGCCATGTTGGACATGGACATCCCCGCAAAGAAAGCTTGATAGTAAACTGAAGCCTAATAGATAAAAGATTCTTTTGTACTGTCAAAGATTTGCCTCCTATAAAATCTAAGTAATAAAAATAACAAAGGGCAATAACTCAAAAATTATGCTAGCAAGAGTTGTAGTTCAGGTGTATTGCACTTCTCCTCCACGAGATCTATCCATCCATAAAGATTCAAGTTGATAGCTGTTATACTTTAGGAGATATGCTCCAGACAAAATCTAAGTATCAAAAATAACAAAGGGCAATAACTCCAAAATTATGCAAGCAAGAGTTGTAGTTCTTGACCATAGCACTTCTCCTCCATGAGATCTATCCACCCATAAAGTTTCAAGTTGATAGCTGTTATACTTTAGGAGATATGCTCCAGACATAATCTTAGTATAAAAAATAACAAAGGACAATAACTCCAAAATTATGCAAGCAAGAGTTGTAGTTCTTGTACACTGCACTTCTCCTCCATAAGATCTATCCACCCATTAAGTTTCAAGTTGATAGCTATTATACTTTAGGAGATATGCTCTGTGGTCAGATTGCAAGGACTCAAATAAGGTGTAATCTTATACAGCAAACATAAAGGTAACAAACATTAAACCTCCTTTTTGCATGACATATTTTTAGACACAAATTTCAAATAGTTTATGGTAAAGGACATCTGATTTGCTACTGCAATGTGAAATTTCATCAAATTCTGAGCATAAGACTAGGAGAAATGAAAGAATAACTGTATTTAACACACTAACGTAAAGGTAACAAACATTTAGCCCTTTTTCCATGAATTTTTTTTTTTTACGTTAATTTCAAATTGTTTATAGTAAAGGGCATCTGATTTTCTACTCAAATATGAAATTTCGCTAAATTCTGACAGTTAGACTAGGAGAAATTTGGGAAAAACTTTTTTTTACCCTAAGTCCCCTTTTCCCGTGACGAGGCCTAAAATCCAAAAACCGTCACAGGTGCATCATCACTATATCATAGGGAGTTCATATGTTAAGTTTCATTTGAATTGGCCCAAGGGTTATGGAGAAATAGGTGGGGATGGACGGACGGACGGACGGACGGACAGACGAAGCGGCGGCTATATGCTCTCCCTTTGGGAAGCATAGTAAAAGATACTATGTCTTAGTGTTTTCATAACAACCAAAGACAAATGTGATGGTATTTTCTGTATAATAAATGTGTATCATTCACAGCATACACTAAACTGCATCTTTTACACATGCAGCAAATAACATGAAATATTGCATGTAAGGTAACTTTATTTTGAAATATGAAAGTGTTATAACCAGGCTATAAGCAACAGTAGGAAGACAGAAAAAGTTATTGAGCCAATCTGTATTCACAAACCAGTCATTTTCAAAAAGATGTAACAATTACTCTAATTGGATGAGAAATCAACCACTCCGAGTTTTTGTTACAAAGTTCAAATTCAGACAATCCATAATTATGAGAAAATATTTGCAAAAAAATAACTTAGAGGACCCTAGTTAATCAGGCAGTTACTGTGTAAGCAAAGAGACAGAGCCACAGCCAAGAGGGACTAGTTTGCATTTTAGTTTAGAAAACCTCAATTTTACTTGCACCAACCCTATGTTGCAGGTACTCATTGGAATTGTCTTCTCAAGACAATTCAATAGAGTACCCGCAACATGGGGTTTTGTCAAGAAATAGAGATTTAAGTTTGAGGACCCTTGTTAATCAAGCAGTTACTGTGTAAGCACGGAGACAGAGCCACTGCAAGAGGGGCTAGTTTGCATTTTAGTTTAGGAAACCTCAACTATACCTGCACTATTCCTATGTTGCAGGTACTCATTGGAATTGTCTTCTCAAGACAATTCAATAGAGTACCCGCAACATGGGGTATTGTCAAGAAATAGAGATTTAAGTCCGAGGACCCTTGTTAATCAAGCAGTTACTGTGTAAGCAAGGAGACAGAGCCACAGCCAGAGGGGCTAGTTTGTAATTTAGTTTAGAAAACTTCAATTATTCTTGCACAAACCCTATGTTGCAGGTACTCATTGGAATTGTCTTCTCAAGACAATTCAATAGAGTACCCGCAACATGGGGTTTTGTCAAGAAATAGAGATTTAAGTTTGAGGACCCTTGTTAATCAAGCAGTTACTGTGTAAGCAAGGAGACAGAGCCACTGCAAGAAGGGCTAGTTTGCATTTTAGTTTAGGAAACCTCAACTATACCTGCACTATTCCTATATTGCAGGTACTCATTGGAATTGTCTTGCCAAGACAATTCAATTGAGTAACAGCAACATAGGGTTTTGCCAAGAAATAAAGATTTGAGACTGACAGTATTCCCTCTTATCTGTACCTCCACATATATTCATTCAGAACATCACTCGGCCATTTCAGTGAACTGAAACAGATCTTGGATGTATGTAAAGTAAGGCAGATGGATATGTAGTGAAAGGTGCATTTTGTTAGGAAGGAATAGGGTAAGAAAGGCTAGCGCTGTACAACAGTCGCTATCTTACGATTTATATTTTTTAAGAGTGAAACTTAGACTCTACAGACGAATCATTTTCAAAAACTAAGATTTTCAGACATTATCTAAGAATCTAAAGATAGTTTTTTAAGGAAGCATTGATTTCATTTCAGTGACTTAAAGGAGTAGCCTTTGCGACGTCAAATGGTTTCACTCAAAATTTGGTGGGCCTACGCCATTTTATCCAAATTCATCAAGTGTTTCCAAGGGTTTCCTGTAATTTTCAAAATAGTCTGTCTACGTACATCTGTTAAATTGGCCGAGTGGTTTTCTGAATGAGGGTATATTACAAGTGCAAATGTGAAGCAGGAAAGCAAAGCAGCTACAATGGACAACAGGACATAAAGGAAAGGTGAAACAAGCAGGTGTTTTTTTTTCTAGAAATTCTACTTCAAGAAAGACATAAAGTATTAAATCTTAACCCGTTACCAAACACCAAAAGACTTAATTAAAACAATTTAAAGACAGAAGTTGCAGACCATATGAAGTACAATTGTAGTGGTGTGTTGGTTATAACAAAAGCAGTTAAGATGGAGGAAATCACTTTTATATCAATTAACCTCTCCCCTCCCCCTACCATAATTATATTCAATTAAAAAAAGGAAATATGTTTGGTAAATGGTAGAAAATTAATTATAAATTATCAATAGCAAACAATTGAGAAACAGTTGAGATCCAGACCAGTTCTTGATTGATACATTTACGTCATTATTAATGATTCAGTCTTTGTAACAATTTGAGGCAAGAAAGGTTTCAAAATCTTGTTGTTAAATTTTATGTTTTAACCCTTGTCATGCTGAATAAATTTTGGCTAAAAATTTTCATCAAAATCAAAGTGCAAAAAGCACTAAAAGTTCCTACTGTAGGTCAATTTTCATTTGAAAAACTAAATCTATTGACGATTCTAGTTTGAAAGTGAGAAACAGGTGGTGTAGACTAACATCTGACTGCACATATGTGCAGACTGATGTTTGTCTATAGCTCCTGCCAAAGTAGGAATATTTTGGGTTCAGTATGACAAGGGTTTAATTCCATTTTTAGTTGTTTATGAATCTTTATCCAAAAGGCAACTAAGTCTAGTCTGAATCTCGATCAAAGTTAGTAACAACATCACAAAGGTAATCTAAACCAGCCATATCTTTATTCAACAAATGACACATAGTTCTGTGACCTTTAGGTTCAATAAATTCAAAACATATGGAAAAGATTTTGATTTTTCTATTTCCCCTATACACTTCAGAAACTGGAGGCACTTGAGAAACTGATTCAATATACAGACATGAAATTACTTATATTAATAGGAAGAGAACAATACATTTTTTTCAATTTTTCATTTGAATGAAATATTCTTTTGCAGCCTGGTAAAGATTCACTAAAGGACCATTCTTGAGAAATTTGATTGAAATCCATCATTTAATTTTTCAGAAGTCGTTTTTACCTCCACCTAACAGATATAAGACCATGACAATAGCACTGTAATACATGGAACTAGTTATGCAATATCAAATTTTTCATTGTAAATTTGAATGTAGAATACTTTTAAAAGGATTGATATTATATTTTCATATGTATTTTTTTTATCTTGCTGGTCAAGATTACCTTTTAATAACTGCGTACACTCATCTGCACTATGCCAAATCTGAAGGGAGAATTAATTTCTCAAAAAATTATCAGTCAAAAGATTATCTTAACTCTATCATTCAAAGCAGATTTATTTTTACAATCATTTTCTCTTCTTGAACAACTTGCTCTATTGTGCAATGGTAAGAATGTCAGGGGCATAATAAGAAAAGATAATATAAGTTGAGTGGTGTCAATCAAATCTTTTCATGATTTTTTAATCAAGTTTAAAAAAGTGTGATTAGAAAAAGTAAAGAGCTTGATTAAAAATCTTGAAACAGTAATGGTCTCCTTCAGATTATCAAATGCATTTGAATGTACAATACATACACTGCCCTCCAAAAGTTTCTTCACACACACTTCTTTTAAAGATCTTTAGCTTAAGTAATTTAAAACAAAGTTTTATATTATTTTTATTAATAAAATGTATACTTTATATCTTTATTGCAATGTATCAATTAAGAAGCAATACTAGAAATGGCAAAATCATGTAAAATCGACAAAATCAGAATAGTTCACCATTTTGCCAAATTTTCTATCAAGGGGATCAGCTTCTGTCAATATTTAGTGTAGCCTCCATTAGCAGGTAAGACAGCCTGAACATGCATTTAGGCATGCGATTTACAAGTCTCTCACAACGTTCCACTGATAATCAGCATTTTCTCCTTTTGTCTCAATATTTTCTGTTATACATTGTTCTAAATAGTATCTTTATCAACAGTCATTTTGTCGTCTAAAGTAGCGTTCAAATGGGAATAATCAGATTTTAAGTAATAAAAACTAATCTATAACTTTGTTTTAAAAGATTAAAGCTGAAAATCTTATAAATGAAATGTGTGTGAAGGATCTTTTGGAGGGCAGTGTATATTCAAACATAGAGAAACAATGTTATGCAATATCAGCCAAATCTACATGCACATAAATACATCATCAGTGTTCTGCTAAAATCTTGTAGCTATAGCTTGATTAAAGCTATAGTTACCAGGTTTTGATAAAAAAAATTGATGACATATTGGGCCTACTTATTTCTCGCCCTATCGTGGCCCGATTTTCGTCTTGAAACCCGCCCTGCATTCAGACTGAAAAAGGTTGCAAACCGTTTTTGAATTACATCCCGCTTTACACGCAAGTATACGGGTAAAGCGGGATATCACTTGAACCGGTTTGTCAACCTGAACGCACAGCTGGGTTCAAGCTGAAAATCGGGCCACGATAGGGCGAGAAATAAGTAGGCCCATTGAAATTTAAAAGGGGGCATCTGGCATCTGTTTATATATACAAGTATGCTTGCCCTTTCATGAAAAGTTTTTTTTAACACAGATAATCTGCCCTGAAGTCAGGATTACAAAATGGTGCAAACTGATTTCAAATTATGCCCCTCTTTGCAAGCAAGTACACATGAAAAGCGGTGTATAACATGCAAGCAGATTGCAACATTTTTTCATCTTAAAAGCTGGGCAGTTTAATGTTTCAGATACATTAATTAACAAATCTAATATCACCACTAATTTTGACAACCTTTATAATATAAATTTATCTTAATTAAGCCATTAGTTCAAGCTTCAGTTTATTTTATCAAATATCTCTAGGTATCATGTAGTCTCATTGTCCTTGTTGTTGTACATTTTGATATGAATAAAATATGTTTAAACCAACCCATTCCTAGGCAATAAAATATTACACTTTTTTGGCAACACAGATGACAATTTTCAGTTGATGAAATTTTCAAGATCTTTTTCCTGTTGGAATTTGGATTGTTGTTTATTATGGTCAATGAAGAATTCATTTCTAACAAGCATTTTTTACTCATTTTCCAAGGTGTTTTCAGAAGCTTTTTTCTTCAGAATTGTTGAAAACTGGGATTGTGTAGGAATGGGTCATGCTGTTGCAATGAAATTAAGTTGCCTGACAAAGTTATAAAATTGTTCCAGATTCATGGTTGGTCTGTTTTAGTATACAGAGTGCATGGCCATTTGACCTATGTTTGCATAACATTGCTTTGATTCACTAAAATAAGAAATGGTGAAATCATCATGCTATGTATAGAACTCAAAATTTAAAACTTTTTTCATTAAACCTGATTTTCCATACAAGTAATTATTGGTCATATTTGGTCATATCTTAGCACATTTTTATAGGTTTGAATAGAGTGGATAATTATCTGGCAAATTTAACCCATTACCGTACAACAAAATTTTAGATTGTTCTAATTTCAAGAAAGTTCAGGCTTTAATTTGAGTCTGTTTGTGATATTTCCAGCAATTTCATATCTCTGTGATGGACAGGCGTTGAGCAGCCTAGACAATCACACTGAATATTAAAATATTCCTAGGTTGTGAACAGACCCTTTAGGTCCAGCGCCATCCATTTGTTGCATTGTAAAGACTCTGATTAGACTGTGAGGCTGCACAGGCTGATCGAGTCTTAACATTGCATACATGAAATTGTTGGAAATGTCACGCACAGGCTCAATGCATTTTCACAAAATTTCATACAGCTGTACATATCTCTCTCTGCCTGTATTGATAACAATGGGAAATCAAAGGCCTGAAAGGCCTGAATTGAAGACAGGACTGAATATTAACAATTGGAATGAAAATTGTGGCGTTTTGAGAAGATCTCTTGAGCGGGAATCAAAAATTTAAAACAATCATTGATGGTTACATATGGAAACTACACCTTCCTAACAAATGAATATGCTTTACTTTGAAGATTCATCACTTCCAGATAAACCTATCCCTCTAGCCAATTCAAGCTTAACAAGAGGGTAACTGCCTTCATAATCGCTATTCATCCCCAAGTGTAAGTTTTCAATACCCTAAATGAAAAATATTCATTTAACCAACAGAAATATGGTGGCAATTCCTGTATTCTAAAAACTCATATGAATTATTGCAACCCTGTTTTATAAAATTGTATAGATTATCCCCAGCAATCCAATATGATCCAAATCCGATTTTTTTCCAGTCAAACTTATTAAGTGGATGTGTAAAAATCTTAAAAAAAAATGTTTATCCACATGACACACATTGCTTACCCCTTGATGAAGAGCTGAACATTTCATTGCCATGGTGAATATTGCCCTGAATTGGAAATTTGTTCAAATTTCTTTTACATTTATTATCTGATCCAGGCTTTGACTAATTATCTCCACATAGAAGAAGCAATGAAAGTAATACCAATATTCTTATACTTTTACTAGTCAAAGTCAATACCAAGAAGAAGTATTTTCCCGTACAATAGCTATAGCTTTTTTATGAATACCGTTTAAGTTTCTTCCAGGAGTGAAACATTCTGTTTCTATTTTTCCATTGAGATATTTCGATCTCCATTTCAGGTTATTCTCCTTGCATATGGTCTTACTTCGTAGAAAATTATTTTTGCTACAAAATAATATATAAACCTGTAAAGACAACCAACCTTTCAGGCCTTTTCCACGGGACTGCTTTTCTAGATCAAGATTCGGATAGAACTATCCGGTGAACTATCAATTTTGACAAAACTGCCGAAATGACAGATTGTTAAATGAAATCCCGAGCTACAGCATTTATCACCTTGAGTAGAATTCATTCCAAGTCCACTCCAGAATGTTACAAATAAATCCATTCCAGTTTCCAAAACAGTTTCTGTTATTGTCAGAAAATTGTCGAAAACAAAAGCGGAAACTCAAAACCAGGGTCACGCATGCGTGGTACTACTGTACAGGCCATGCGGAACACCACTCAGCCAATCTAACGCATTCGTCACAACTCGGCCGATTCCGTAACCTACATTTATCTGAGACTTCGGAGATCGCCCGATGATTGCAGAGTGAATATCATGATCACGATCTGTTGCCGTTTACAGAAATGACCGAGTGATGTTCCAAATGCTGTACAATATGGATAGACAAAACAAGCCTAATAATTAAGTAATTTGATAAGCCATCAAAATTTCTCTGTAAATCCAAGTAAAAATTCAAACCTAGGAAATTCCAAGGGTTTACAAGTTTATTCAAATAGCCTTGTGCTATTTTAGTTTTTATCCATTTACTCTACGACAGGCCCGGGAGACGGATAAATAAAGCAACCTTAAGGACACACAAACATACAATTTTACGAGAAATAGGGAGTCTAAAATGGGGAACTGAAAATAGCTTGCCAATGCTATGTATAAAAACAGTTGTAGGATGCAATTGAAAACTTGGAGCAAATGCAAAAGATTGCAGCCGAAAACGCCCTAAAACAGCACCACTTACGAATGTAAAACACGTTTCTGCAGGCAACTTCTGCACTCACCTGAGGTCACCGCCAGAATTTAGGTCAGCACCAAAATTTTACGGTATATTGCTACACTATTGATTATTTTTGCCGGGTTTATTTTTATGAATGGGTCTACTTTTTTGAGCGTAATGACACATGTAGGTTTGTTATCAGAATCCGATGGCAACGATCCCTATATTGAAAGACAGGTAAACCTGTCTTCAATAAAAATAGAAATTGATTCTTCCTTTCTTGAAGTTTGAAAAGAGTGGGATTGTGTAATAATGGGTTATAACTTGTACATAAATTTTAAATACACTTGCAAATAATCAAGCATTTTATTAAATTGAAGCACACAAGAAAAAATAAATATTTCTTGAATTAGAAGTGTGGCAAGAAATGTATTCCTTTAATCTTTCAATCATTTTTCTTTTTCTTTTTTTTCAGAGGAAAGATTGTAGCTAAAAATGTTGATATTATTTTTTTTATCTGAGTAAAGGTTGAAGAACTGATTAATATGAAAATATATTTATCTTATACATATTCAGTCAGCAAGAAAAGAGTATTGAGAAAATATTTAAGTTGCCAGAATTTTCTCTTTCCCACTTGTTTTTTTTTTTACTTTCTATATTGTCCTTTATTTTCTTATTTTTTTCAATACTGATATACAAGATTTAATCCTTTCCCAACAACCCATTGAAGTCTTAACAAGTCCTAGAGTTTGAAAAAAAAATCAATTGTAAAAGTGTCTATTCTTTCAAAGGTAATATATTTCTGGGTATTTTTCATAAAATATCTATCTTCCTTTAGAGTTGTATCTCAGAACATAGAGAATCAACCAATTACCCAAGTATAAAATGATCAAAGATTTGAACTGGAGAAGATTGTGGACAAAAATTAAAAGGCTGTTTTTATAAAGGTAGTGGACCCGTTATAGTTTCGCAAAGTTTTGGAAGTAATAAACTTTAATTGCTTAAACCAAGTTTTCTTATGATTTCATTAGGAAACCTCTGTCAAAATTGTGAAAGACCATGACTTCCAAAAAGTTACAGATAATTACAGATCCACTTCCTTAAAGAAATAGATTGGGAATGGTTAAAACTTATGTGTGAAAGGTGCACATTATTTTTTCGAAAGTAATTTCTTGTTTTCTAAAAATGTAAATTCATCAATTATCATGTTTTTAAGTAAGGGAAACTCAGATATTTTATTGTTATAGATTAACCCATTTCCATACAATCCCACTTTTTGGTGTCCCATGAAGAAAAAAGCTTCTGAAAATAATGTGGATACTGAAGAAATTCTGTATTTTCAACAATGTCTCTTCCCAAAGTGATTTCCAAAATTGTATTCACTAAAAGGTGTGTGCAAACCCTCTAAAATTTGGCCAGTCAAAACTTTGTTGACCGGAAATGGGTAGAAAGATGAATGGGAAAGGATTAAATATCATTATCATTACCAAAACAAATATTTCTAAGAACTTGTGAAAATTAATCATCATACTTAATTTTCTCAAATAGATGCTTTACTTTCTCAAAATTTGACCAGTTTTTTATTTTAATTTCATTTATACAATTATGAATATGTGTGTGACATTTCAAACAATTCCAAATGTGTGCAAAGTCAATACTCATATCGGACTGCAATGCCAGAGGTACAGATAAGAGGGAGTAATGGCAGTCTAAAATCTTTATTTCTCAACGAAACCCTATGTTGTTGGTACTCATTTGAATTGTCTTGTCAAGACAATTCAAATGAGTACCAACAACATAGGGTTAGAGTAATATAGGGATGAGTGTCTTTTTCACTACGTTCGTTGGAGTATAAAGTGCAATTGCCTTAGCACATGGCAAATAACGTCCGTAGGGCGTTATGTTTAAGCCATGCGCTAATGCAATTGCACTTTATAATCCAATGAACGTAGTGAAAAAGACACTTGGCCCTTATAATTGCAATCCTCTAGATCGAAGGAACTTGTAAAATACTCAGTCAAACATAAAAGCTTCAAGTCTACTTTCTGCGCAATCTATTTTTAGATCGTGTATTTTCTATCTCGCTATCAAAGTTGAATGGCATTAAATTAAACAAATGACACACAAATAAACGACAATTTTGAAATTCCTAGCAGGACTTTTGACCAAAAACTTATTTCTGCCAAGTAAGTCTATAATTTTAAAAGAAAACGGCGTGGTCGGTCTTAGTTGAGAGGGTTACTCGATGGTCTATGTCGACTCACTATTTGTAAACGTCGGTTCAGAATCAGAACTGCATGTTTGTAATCTTAAATTCTTTTGAAAATATTCAATTTCTAATAGATTAAATAGCAATGTTGCCATGTGGATGGGGAACGAGGGTTATTCTAGTTCGTACAACACAGGACATGCAGATCGAAGGTCGGTGGTTTCCCGAAAGACCTATTGCATTTTATACAGAAATAAAGTGCAATGGATTTCCCCACATGATGCGATTTAAACCAATCAGAATTCTTCATTTTATTCGATTGCATTATGTAAAGTTGAAATAACCTAATTTGAAATCCAAAATACCACCTCTATCTATAGCTCTTCATTACACAGTCTGATCAAAGTCTTCACTGTGTGCAACATAAGAGATTCTTACAAGAAATTTTCATGAACAATAAGATGAATAGAAATTATTCAGAATGGTTCATGAGGTTATCCAGTCTACTCAAAGTATCTCACTTAACCCTTTGCTGTTTAATCCCTGCTTTTTACGTGCCTGCAATTTTATGATTGAGAAAACATTGTGAAAAAAGAAGAAATTGCTTCTGACAAGCAATTTCTTCTTTTTTCACACTATTTTCTACCCTACTGAATGGTTATTTTTTCAAATTAAATCCACTTTAGATTTTCGTCTGCAAAACCTTTGAATTTGGACAGGTCTAAAATTTTGTAAAACAGGAAAGGGTTAAACACACATAAAATTGTTGGAAATGTCACATTCAGGATTATATATAGTTTTGAGGTTATAAAACACATAAAATCTTACCTTCTAATCTTTTCTACAAGATCACCAAAAGGCTTTTCCCAACAATACATTTTGATTACACGCATACCAGCGATAATTTCATTCATGACACGGACACGTTCATCTGTGAACTTTGCCGTTTTTTGTCTGGAAATAAATATGAAGAGGACATATTCTTATGTACATAAAAGTTTCCAACCAATGCATTAAGTTCTGTAAAGACAATAGTTGGCCTTGCTCAAATCCATCATGACAAGTATCAAAAGTTAAGAAATATACTTATGACCTAAAAATCTTTCCCATGATAACATTGCATCGTATTTAAAGTAGTGGAACCCTAATAGTTCCACAAAATTTCGGACCATATGTTCTTTCACAATGTTAACCGAGGTTTTCAAATGAAAATCATTTGGAAACCTCTGTTAACATTGTTAAAGTTCATTACTCTGGAAACATTGCAGAACTTTTAAGGGTCTACTACCTTAATCCTTGAAACTATGCAGAGAGGATGTTAAGGTTTAAGTTTGTCATGCAAACAACAATGTCAATGCAAACACTAATTATAAGCCCAAAACCAATGATGCCCAGGTCTCTATGTCAATAGCTTTAATTTATGACATTCAAGATAAGCCACCAGCTGCCTGAACCAGAGCTACAGATAGAGGGGGTATTTTGGATTTCAAATTTGATTATTTCACTAGTCCTGTATTAAACCCTATATTGTGGATTCTCATTGGAATTGTCTTGAAGAGACGATTCAAATGAGTACCCACATCATAGGGTTTCATTTGGAAATAAAGATTTTACACTGACATTACCCCCTCTTATCCGTACCTCTGGCCTGAACCACTTACATATACCAGTTACTCAAAAGTAAATCTATGACCATCGTCACTTTGACTTTCATTCGATATTAGATGAAAGTATGCAATGCCAGGGTTTAAACTCACGACCCAAGGATTACATTTATCCAAGTTAGTTCTATATCTCGTGATGGGTAGCAATTTCTGACAAAGATATGTTCTTCTCAAATCAATGGCTCAGTATAAAACAGTTGTAACTGCCTATATGTATATAGGCAGTTACAACTGTTTCACGCTAAGCCAACAAACTGGAATACAATTTCAAATGTGGATATTATCACATAAACAACAAGAGTGCCATCGTCACAAAATACGCCGCCACTTTGCTGTTGTTTCACGAAAGTAATTGTAGACACTACTTATTTTGACAGAACCAAATTCAAAATGACCAAGTTTCATTTAAATCAAGACAAAAAGTTAGGAGGAGTTGCCTTCACAAGGCTGCAATTTCAATAATCCCTAGACACTAAGTTTTAAGAGGGCATAATTCAGGGAAATAAATGAGCCATAAAATCTTCATACATGTACATCTACAAATTATGGTGATGACATTGACCAAGTTTCATTTAAATAAAGACAAAAAGTAAGGAGTTGCGTTCAAAAGGCTGCAATTTCTATTGGCCCTAGATACTACATTTTAAGGGGGCATAATTAAGGGTAAAATTAATGAACCATAAAATCCTTACTTCATGCTCATCTACCAATTTCGGTTATAACATCCACAAAGTTTCATTTAGATCCAGCCAGAAACTTAGGAAGAGTTGCACTCACAAGGCTGCAATTTCAATAAGCCCAAGAGACTAAATTTTAAGGGGGCATAACTGAGGCAATAAGCCCCAGAGACTAAGTTTTTAAGGGGCATAACTCAGGCATAAATCAACGAACCATAAAATCCTTCCTTCATGCACATCTACAAATTGAGGTGATAACATTGACCAAGTTTCAAGAAGATCCAGCCAGAAACTTAGGAGGAGTTGCGTTGACAAGAAAAGTAGACCCAGAGACTAAGTTTTTAAGGGGCATAACTCAGGCAAAATTCAACGAACCATAAAATCCTTCCTTCATGCACATCTGCCAATTGAGGTATTAACATTGACCAAGTTTCAAGAAGATCCAGCCAGAAACTTAGGAGGAGTTGCGTTGACAAGAAAAGTGGACCCAGAGACTAAGTTTTTAAGGGGCATAACTAAGGCAAATATCAATGAACCATAAAATCCTTCCTTCATGCACATCTACAAATTGAGGTGATAACATTGACCAAGTTTCAAGAAGATCCAGCCAGAAACTTAGGAGGAGTTGCGTTGACAAGAAAAGTGGACCCAGAGACTAAGTTTTTAAGGGGCATAACTAAGGCAAATATCAATGAACCATAAAATCCTTCCTTCATGCACATCTACCAATTGAGGTGATAACATTGACCAAGTTTCAAGAAGATCCAGCCAGAAACTTAGGAGGAGTTGCGTTGCGAGAAAAGTGGATGAACGTACGGACAGACGGACTGATGGAGAAGAAGACGCCAATATACGTCCGCCTCCGGCGGCGTATAAAAAGGCAGGGTGACTCTTTTTCTTTACCCTGGACTTATATTTTTCAGTGATTTTGAACATAAGAAAATATTGCTGAAAAAGAAGAACTTGCTTGTCACAAGCAAGTTCTTCTTTTCTCACAATCTTTCCTACCACATAGGATTATGTCTTTAGAATTGCATATATTTTCCTCTTTAGAATTGCATATATTTTCCTAGTTGACTGTGACTTCTTTTAATTAGAACCAATCTCTAATTTCCAAAATAGAACAGTATTAAGACTTCCATTTATATTATGACCTACTTTGTGAGAGTAAATTATCCCTGTAAAATAGATTTGGTATTACACAGGTGTTACTACACTGGTGAAATTACTATTTTTTAAGCTTAGAGGGTAACATTATTTTGTTACTGTGAAAATTAAGCCATAATGAATTGATTACATCATTTTACAAACAGTGTCATATGTTAGCGGAAAATTTCAACTGATCATTTTCAGGAATTTTGTTGATTTTTGCAAAAGGTTGCATCATATTACAAATGAAATACCAAAATTGTGTTCATAAAATGCCATATTTATTAAACTCATCATCTAAAACATATAAAACCTTGGCTAAGTCTTTTTTTAGATGACTGGTGACTTAATGACTTTGGTATTCCATTAACACTCATTCAATATCCTCTATTTACCAACTCACCTGAATTTAGAAAATAATTTTCCCATCCACCCTTGAACAGGGACTAGAAGCAAAAGCACTGCAAATCCTGCCAAGGTCGAGGGTCCGAGCTCCCTCCATAATATTGCCAATATAGCTATGGCTTCTACTGGTCCAACCCATAGAAAATGTAAAAATATCACAGCCTGTGAAAACACAAAATAACTTCATTAGATAAACATATCAAAATTTGTCTTAAATCATTCCTTTCTTTCTTAGTATGACATTTTCTAACAGAAAGACATTAAAATTTTGATATCCAACCTTAATTCTTGTTTGATAGTCTTGAAATAAATAACCTAAATAAATAATCATAGAAAAAGGCGATTCAGTTAAGAAAGCAAATTGTTCTACTTCTCAATGTTTTTAAACCTACAGAAAATTACTATTTCTATGTAAATGACATTAAAATCATTGTCACCCAACCCCAAAACAAATATAATCATTATGCTTATAGTCTATATACTGTACCTATATCTAGATTGTCCTACATTGCTTTTGAAGTTGTAATATACTTTTCAGAATCGATTTCTAACATGTTTAAAAGAAAAAGATAACAATAACATCTCTTGTAAATATTGCTGTTGGACATTCAAAATGTTGTATCTACAGTTTGAATAAAGCTGCAGATACAAAATTTTGGTCTCCAACCAACAATATGCTAGATTTGTAGCACTTTCGGAATTAAAAACGCATTTTGAGACAGTTGACAGACAAGTTTTTTTCTTCCTCATTTGAAATGTTTTTTTTACAACACTGACTAAAAAATTTACAAGTTATTAACACAGAGTGGAATGATGTGACATAAATTTTCAATAGATTGCTATAATTCTGTAAAGATATGACTGATTTTAGAAATGTGTGAAGCAGAGATGAAGGATAAATGCCAGGAATTCGCTGCAAAGTAAATCTTCACTTGGTTGTCAATGACTTTTCAAAAGCAGATTTTTAATCTGCACAGTCTGATCAGAGTCTTCACTTTGCACTTAAGTCTTTGTTTACAATAACAGAATATAACATAGGGATAAAGTCTGACTTCAACAAAACAGGGTCAAAAGGACTTGATAATTGGGATTCTAGAGGTCCTTTTTTAAAGTTTGGGAGTCCCTGCTAAAAAAGACGATTTTTTTTTCTTTTGTCTGTTTAATAACAATCTCAGAAAACATCATTATTTCATCCAATACATTCTACCTAGCAAAGACAGATTAAAATTCTTTTCAAAGTTTTGTATTATTTCAATTCATATTCTTTAGATATTACTTTTAGAGTTAAGTACAGTCAAATATCTTTACGTCGAATGTCCATAAGACGAAGTTATCTCTAGTCAAAGTATTTTTCAAGTCCCGATCTATTTACTCTTTATTTCTATGTATTTCAACCTCCATACGTCGTTATCCATTGCTCGAAAATTTTCCGTACATCGAACCAATTTCAATGTCCCGTCACTATTGTTTTTGTGCATTCACACCTCTTTACCACGAACCCAAACCTTGATTGATGAAAATTGCAATCGAGGTAGTTTTTCACACATTCGACCTGTCAACCACAGTAATTGACACGCGCGATCTTAGTTTTGGATATCAATTCTTTACCTGATTGGGTTTGATTGTTTGTAACAAATAGAGAATGTGATTTATTGTTTTGAAATGAAAAGGATCGGCAAAATGCATGTGACCTTCGAAGTTAAATTTCTAATTCTCATTGACAACAAAAGCGGGTCAAGCCAATGCCACGTGGGGCTTGATTGGTGAAGTACACGGTAGACACGGGGGATAGCCATCAAAATCGACCAACATGACGTACCCAAGGAAAGACTGGGTAACCAATCCAAGAATGATTAATCCAGGAAATTGTCTGTGCAGAAATGATTATCACATATGTTTTTGCTTGAGAAACGCGAAAAGTAAACCTCTAACACAAAAGATTTAATAGTACATGTAAGCAAATGTAAATTTGTAAATAAATGGATTGTTTGAAAATATTTTTGCTTTGTGATTTGAATGTATGTTTTATATGATGTTAATAAACAAATAAGCATGTAAATAAAAATAAGTATCATCTTTTATATTCGATTAATTCATCACAACCAGTTTCGGTCGTACCTAAGTGTGATAATGGCCGCATATGTCTTCGTCCCCAAGATCGCCTTTTATCTCTTCGTCAAACTTTCTATACGTCGAAGTTTTTTGGTGAGTCCCCCGAAGTTCGACAAATAGATATTCCACTGTATATAAATATGTACTCATTGATATCAACTTCAGAGAATTAAAGTACTGATAGTACAGAAAGCTAGTAAAGCATAGATATTTAAGTAATCTTCCTTTTAAAAATTTATTATGCAGTGCTCTCAATAAGCGGACGTCAACGTAATATACGTCCAGAATTTCAAAAATTACGTCTGGAAAACCAAACCCGGACGTAAAAAAACGTCCGAGGTTCGAGGAAAACGTCCTGTAATTTGACGCCGGACGTTTTACAAATTTACCTAATTAAGGATTTAACGTAAGTCTACATGTGCAAAAAATCGATAATCAGCGCGAGCATACGCATTTAAGCTGACCA
The DNA here is from genome assembly GCA_948146395.1 of Fragum whitleyi. NCBI lineage: Eukaryota > Metazoa > Mollusca > Bivalvia > Cardiida > Cardiidae > Fragum > Fragum whitleyi. The sequence goes on from OX411546.1 coordinate 46,199,741, forward strand.
AAACAAGCCATGTGTAACGTGCGGGGTATTAGATTGTCGCTATAACAACCAGTCTTTGATTACGCAATCTTGTCGGGTTAGCGACGCGTCATTACCGCTTCTGTCATAACCTTTCTTCGTCGGATACACATCGCGTTGGTCCTTTGATAGGATTATTGAATCAAACAAAATTCAAGTCAGGGGAATATTCGTTATATCAAACGAAGTTAATCCAGCTCAGACTGATAATATCGCTTCCTAAAAGTCTTAGAATAGATCTATGGGTAATTTATCCGAAGCGAAAAAGACGCTACCGGAAAACATTTACAAAAGGTCATTCGACTGTCCTCGTTTAAATACGTTTAGAATTGGCATCTTCGGAGAACGCGGGGAAATCCCAATGACATCATTTAAATTGTCTGCAACATGTCTGACGAGAGATTTGAAATGACGAATTTACTATTTGGATTATTCTGCGTAAGTTTAAATAGGTTTAGAACTTTTATTGGCACACTACCTTGAACGTTCGCCACCTTTGGGACGACTGGCTGAGGAAAATTAAAGCTGCATGAATTTCCGTAATATCGCCGGATACCAAAACATCGTAACTAAAATTTGAGTAAGCCGCATTTCCTAGGCCCACCGCGCAAGATTCATCTAAGGACCGATACCAAATAGAAACTCCACATTGTCTCATATAAGTTTACATAATTCATTCAATGAAAATAATAAAAGGTGATTGTGAAACTACAGTTCGTTCTTACAGCTATAAGTCAACCTACAAGTTTTAAGTCATTTATCCTTAGAGAACTAACTAGAATCATGGACTTTAAGCAAAAATTTAACTTATATTTAACATGGAAACGAGCATTTACAAAGTGTGCAAAAATGGTGGGGGGGATAGGGGGGTAAAAATTCCTTACTTCGAAAAAAAATTCCTGAAATTCCAACATGGAATTACAAAAATTCCTGATTTTGGCCCTTATTGAGAGCACTGATTATGATACAAAATCAGGGCTAAAATAAAGTGAGGAGTTAAAAAGCATTCTTTTTCTGCATCTGATTCCCAGAGGGTCTTTGGAATTCACATCAGATAGTTTTGGGAGTCCTAGCTACTTATTTGAGAGTCTTGGACGCACAAAACCTGAATCCCTTACAACCCTCATAACAAATGCATTATGTGGGAATTTTTTTAAGCCTCCAAAAATCTGTCCATCATGCAACAATAAAGTTGTTGGAAATGTCACCAACAGGCTCATATATCAAGTAAATAGTAAGAAGAGACCTACCTGATCAAATCTATTAACATCATTCGACATCAAGTTAACAATCTGCCCTGTTGTTGTTTTACTGAGACCTGCGTTACTCAACTTCAGGGACTAGAAAAATACAAAATGTGATATGTCAAGCCCAGAAGGACAAGAAAAAATAATCTAGAATCTACACTAGTCAAACTGTGCTGACAATGCAGTGATGGTCTAACCTGTGTTGAAACTTTTCAATTGTAATAAAAATTTCTGAAGCTAGAGATCATTTCAACTTGAAAAATATCAAAATGTCATATAACATAAAACCAAAATTAACCGAAATTGAATTACTTTCCGATAATGCTACATTCCCTCTAATGACAAGGAAACCATCTCCAAAAACAATGTTAATCAGTCTATCAGTATCAACTACCTCCCTTACCAAATCAGTAAATACCTTGTACAATTTTGGTGCGCCAACTCAAAGATTTTATCTTTAAGAATATTAGTAGAGGTCATTATAGAGGCAAAGTAGTGAAATTTATTTTCTAAAAGATTAAGTTTATTCTCCACTTACTTCTTGAATGATTATTATGTCAAATTCATGTTTTTATACTTCATAAATGTGATTGCTTAAATAGGGTCTGACTGAAATAATTCTATTTAAACAATATTTCAGTCATATCACAAATGGCAGCTGGGAATCCTAACCATGTTTACTGGTACTTCTCACACCAGTTCATTGCAACATCCTTTCAGGGCCCCAGCTACTCATCCAACAATGGTGCACCTTATCTGCCCATTGTTGGGATACAAATATCAGAACACAAAATGAGCCTGTGCTTGACATTCCCAACAATTTCAAATGCGTGCTAAGCAAAGATACTAGCCAGTCTGTTAGCATCCACATAGTCTGGCAAGAGTCTTTACTATGCGATTTGTAGATAGATAAGGTCTGAAAGTGTATGAAGACAGTCAGGCAACTTTCTAATTGTACTTTGTGACTGTCTATAGTGCCCAATGATTCAGCTTCACACAAATGTCAAATTGTTGAAAATGTTGCACACTAGCTCCATTTTATGTGAGTCCCACCTACCTTTCTATATATCAATGAACAGCAAGCAATCCTCATTTTCATCCCAATACGTTGTACACCAAAGAAGTATGGATGATGAGAAATGGCTAGTATCACAGCACAGAGACTAACACCCCCTGCGTACAGGAATGCTTCTGACCTTGACACCGTAGAATTTGGTGTGAAATAACGTATCAGCCCTCCAAGTAGTAAGGGCTGCGTGACTTTTGTAGCTTCCTGTAGAATGAAAGAAAGAAATGAAAGGTTAATTCTCATCCATTTTTTTTTTAACTTTCAACTGTTCCAAATTGCAAGAGAAACATGGCTGCATTTGTTGACAAGAACCATACCTTAGAAAGTAAGAAAGTAGAAAGTATTGTGGAAATAGGAGAAATTGTTTCCTACAAGTAATTTCTCCTTTTGTTCCACATTACGTGTATTTCTAAAGCATATTACCACAGGAATGTAAAAATCAATGTGCTGAACACCAAAGAATTAAGGATGATGGTAAATGGCTAGTATAACAGGACACAGACTTACACCTCAAACGTACAGAAATGCTTCTGAACTTGACACTATGGAATTCGGTGTGAAATAGCTGATCAAACCTCCTAGAAGTAAGGGATACACATATGTGACTTTAGTATTTTCCTATAGACTGAAATTAAAAGTTGAACCATTCCTGATTTTCCAAAATTTTAGATTTGTCCAAATTGAAATGCTTAGCAGATGTCAATGAAATGTTGAAATGCCTACAAAAATCATTAAATGATCATTGAAGACCAAATTTCAGGTAAAGTCATTATTGTAGTCTAATTAAGGTCTTATAATCCCTGCATGAGACTGTGAGAGACATGACATTCTGTCCAATCTTCAAGAACCAAAATGATGCCTTCTAGAGTGTCATTTCAGCACTTTTTTCCATGATTTTAAATGGAACTGTCCTATTTAAACACTCTGACAAAGTTTCAAATGTACCAAATTTGTGGCCTCTAGAGTGTAAACTAGAAAATTGTCATTAAGGACCCTTTTCCCATGATACTGCATGGATCCTTCCCATTTTCAAAAGGATTCATCCTTGTTATCTGACAAACATTCTGACTAAGTTTCATGAAGATTAGGCCATAATTGTGGCCTCTAGTGTTCAAACAAGAAAATTGTCATTTAGACCCCTTTTCCCTTGATATCGCATGGATCCATCCCATTTTCAAAAGGGTTCATCCTTGTGACCTGTAATACATTCTGACAAAGTTTCATGAAAATTTGGCCATAATTGTGGCCTCTAGAGTGCTAGCACTTTAGTTGTTGATGTCTGACAAGCTTGATGCACAAGGGACAACAGACATTCAATGGTCACAAAAGCTCACCTTGAGCATGTTGTGCTCAGATAAGCTAAAAAGGGAGGTGTATTAAAAAGAGAAAGCACAATAAGTTATACAGAACTCTTACCTCTAAAAACAAAACAAATCCTAACATGATATATTCAAAACCAAACATTCTAAATAAGGCACGAAATAGACTAGGCTTTCTCTTCCCATTTCTGGTTCTTTCAACCTCCTTTGACCATTCTCTGAAACAAATGAGAAGACTTTTATACAAACAATCTTGTTCAAGCCACAACGTCTTTTAAGCGATAGTTTTTATTAAGCGACCATTTTCAAAATTCCCTCCTTTAAATCTCCATATCGAAAAAAAATTATATCACAGGTATAGAAAATATTGTAAATATGCTGTTAAAACTCGCCAGAATCGTCTCAATAAAAGGATTCTGTTGAGTTTTTACAGCATAAGAGTTTTGAGAATTTTGCAATAACCCGTGACCCGACATGCAAAAAGGGACCATCTGGGAAATCTGTAAAATGAATTTTTGAAAAAGTCATTGGGTCCAGCATAGGTCAACCAGAGGTCCCATTTCAAACAAGATGTGTTTGTGAAACACGAATGCCCCTGTAACGGCATTTTTTTATCAAAGTTTGACCTTGACAGATGACCTTGTCACATGACCTTGACTTTGGTACCAGTGGATGCGGATCATTGAGATCTATCATCATGCCAAATATTAGCTTTGTATCTTGAATAGGCTTGAAGATATTGGCAAGGTTAAGTTTTCGGGTTAAGTTTTCGGGTTAAGTTTTCGGAAAAAACAGACGGACACGAGTAAAACAATATGCCCCCAATCTCTCGATACGGGGGCATAAAAATCTTTCATTGGAAGGTAGATTTATCATTCTAGATTCAGAGAATAAGACAAGAGGGCCGTTGGCCCTGGGTCGCTCACCTGAGAAAAAAGCTTCATTACCTAGGTATGTCCATGCAACCACAGAAAAAGAGATTTTCACTTATTCAATCAGATAACATTTGAAATAATCATTCCCCCCCTCTGCTCCTCCCCTGGACATTATTTATTTAAGCTTTTTCCATAAAAGGTCTGTGATCAGCTAATCTATGCCAGATATACAGGCTGAGTCTGAGACTTTTAAAGTTTTCTTTAATGAGTTGATCAATCAATGTCAAATATAAAGGCTGTAGGGATTCAAAATTCTCAACAAAGCACTCCCCCCTCCCCCAAGATGCTCTGCACCTGGTGAATCTACAGTCATAATTTTAGCTAATTCAATATACATGTATGTCCATATGCTGATTATCCATACCAATTTTCAAGTCTGTAGGACTCCTGGCTCATTAGAAGAAGTTTAAAGATTTCAAAAATGAGCCAAAGTACTACCCCCTCCCCAAGACACTCAGCACCTGGTGACCCTACATTCATGATTTTAGCTATTATTAATGTCAATATATTGATCACCCATGACAATTTTCAAGTCTGTAGGGTTCCTGATCCAGGAGAAGAATAAGGTTAAAGATTTCAAAATTGATCCAAAGTACTACCCCCTGCCCCCTAATGCTCCACATCTGGTGGCCCTACATTCATGATTTTAGCTATTATATTTTAGATCCATATGCTTATTATCCATGCCAATATTGAAGTCTGTAGGGCTCCTGGTTCATTAGAAGATGAAGATAAAAGTTACAAAATTTTCACAAAAGTACTCCCCCCTCCCCCCTGGTGCTCCGCGCCTGGTGGCTTTACAGTCATGATTTTAGCTAATTATATTAAGGTCTATGAGCTGATCCTCCATGCTAATTTTCAAGTCTGTAGGGCTTGTGGTTCAGTAGAAGAAGAAGGTTAAAGATTACAAAATTTTCACAAATTACTATCCTCTCCCCCCTGGTGCTACGCACCTGGTGAATCTACAGTCATGATTTTAGGTATTTTTATAAAGGTCCATATGCTGATCATAGATGCCAATATTCAAATCTGTAGGTCTCCTGGTTTAGAAGAAGAAAAAGGTTAAAGATTACAAAAATTTCATCATAGTACTACCCCCTCCCCCCTGTTGCTCCGCACCTGGTGGCCCTACAGATATGATTTTAGCTATTTTTATTAAGGTCTATGAGGTGATGGTACATGCAAAATTTTAAGGCTGTAGGCCTTCATGATCATCAGAAGAAGAAGGTTAAAGATTACAAAATTTACCCAAAGTACTACCCCCTCCCCCCTGATGCTCCGCACCTGGTGGCCCAACAGATATGATTTTAGCTATTTTTATTAAGGTCTATGAGCTGATCATCCATACCAAATTTCAAGGCTGTAGGGCTGCTGGTTCAGAAGAAGACGAATTTTTAAGATTTTCTTAGATTTTTAACTTTGGTTGCCATAGCAACCAGAGTTTTTCACCGATTTCAATTCTTTTAGCAATTCTTAAAGGGCACCACCTAAGGAACATTTCTGCCAAGTTTGGTTAAAATTGGCCTAGTAGTTTAGGATTGATTGAATGGGGTTTTACGCCGCTTTCAACATTATTTCAGTTATATCGCGGCGGCCGGAGCACCTAACAATGGATTCCTGGTATTTCTTTCACCTGTACTACCATTACACCCTTTCCTAGCCTCCGACTGCTATTTCACATAGGTTTACGATTATCTACCCATTGGTGAAAGACAAACGTCGGAAAGGATATTTGCCGCCACCGGGGATCGAACCCACGACTTCCAGATTGGAAGTCTTATGCCTAACCAACTGCGCTATGGTGGCGGCTAGTAGTTTAGGAGGAGATGTCGTTTAAAGAAATTGTTGACGGACGCCGGACGACGGACGACGCACGGACGCCGGACAAAAGGTGATCACAATAGCTCACTTGAGCACGTTGTGCTCAGGTGAGCTAAAAAGTGCTTAAAGTGTTGACCTAAGTCAGTCTGCACAATCAGAGCAGTCTGCCTAAGGTTGACAATTTAAGCACAACCCAGATGGTCCTTTTTTGCATGATGGGTCACATATATATTCGATCAAAATCATGTTTATTAATTGTTAAAAACATGAACAAAGCGACCATTTTCTTCAACGACTGCTTTTTGGTGGTCCCATTCCAGGTCGCTTAATACAAGTTTTACTGTTCTTAAAACTTGTTACCAGACAAAAAATTTTTTGTTTGTTTGTTTGAATGGGATTAAATGCCACTTTCAACATTTCAACATTTTCGCCTCAAATGAAGTTGCAAATGAGCCCTAAAGTTTCTTTTAGGAAATACATCCATTAATGTAGGATCTGTGCATGAATTAAACCCTTTTTCAATGTTTGTTATAACCTGTAGCCTTGACCTTGTCCCGTTCAAAGACTTTGTTTCAAATTGTAGACCTTTACATTATGGAGGACAATAATAGTTGAAAGATACCTTGATATCTTTCATTTTATGTAGGAGCAATGCTCTGAATGAGCTTGTTTTACCTTGACCTAGCTCTGAAAGATTGATTTTAATAGCAAATCTTATCCTGATGGACTTTTCCTTTAATTATGATTATATTCAAGGTGATGTGTGTTTTCCTTTTCTTCTGTCATCAGCCGCCAAATAGCGCAGTTGGTAGCGCGTCAGACTGTCAATCTAGGTGTCCCAGGTTCGATCCCCGACAGTGGCACTCATTCTTTCCGACTATTTGTCTCTCACCAATGGGTTGATAATCGTAGACCTAGGTGAGATAACAGCTGAAGGCTAGGAAAGGATATGGTGGTTGTGAGTAATACCAGGAAACCATTGTTAGGTGCTCCAGCCGCAGCAAAATAGCTTAAAAATATTGAAAGCGGCATTAAACTCCATTCAATCAATCAATTCTGTGTTTATCTGTTAGAAACAATTTATGACAATACTGTAAACTTACAGTTCGAGACGTTCTCCGAGTTTCTCTGAATGTTCCTCCGGCACAACATTGTACATGTCATCTATCTCTAGTTGTCTGACATATCCTGTTTTAAATAGTGGGTTCATCCACCTGCAAAGTACAACAAAATCATTTTATATAGTTAGATGTCAGAGCTACAGATAGAGGGGGATATTTTTGTTTTCAAATTTAAAAATTTCTTTTTTTCTTACTTTAACCCTATTCTGTTGGTACTCATTTGAAACGTCTCACCGAGACAATTCAAATGAGTACCATCAACATATGATTTCATCATGAAATAAAGATTTTACACTGGAGATACCTCCTCTTATCTAGACCCCTGGATATTTCAAAAGACATTCATTACAAATCACTTAGGTTACAGAACATCTTGGATGACTCACATAAACAAATTTGAAATCCTTTCTACAAAAGTTTGTTCTTGACAGATGACCTTGACCTTGGCAGATGGCAATAACCTATTACCTATTGTTGTTTTTTTCAAGTTAAATTGGACTTGTTAATGAAGCAAGTAAAACTTATAAGTTATTCAATTGCACACACAGTCTTGACTTTTAATTGAAATGAGTATTTTAATCAAAGGAGTCAAGGTAAATCCTATGCTTAGACCTTGATTTCAACACACTACGAATTTGAATATTCAAGTGTTATTTTCCTTCTTTGTAAAAATCAAGCCTCTAGTTTCTGAAAAGGAAATTTTTTTACAGCAGGGGTCCAGATATGAGAGGTTAGCCGGTCTTAAATCTTTATTTCTTAATGAAACCCTCTGTTGTCGGTACTCATTTTAATTTTCTTGATGAGACATTTTAAATGAGAACCAACAATACAGGGTTTAAGTAAGGAATTTTAAAGTAATAAAATCTGAAAACCAAAAAACCCATGTATATGTAGACATAAAAAAAATGGAAGTAAGGTACCAGACAAAATAACCAAGGAAAAAGACTAGCAGGGGCCTGGTCGCCCATGACCCCTCAATTTAAGGCTGGGCCCCTAGATTTTTTGGGAAAATCCCTATGCCTCTAATGTAAAATATTGAATTTTTGAAGCCTGGGCCCCTTAGTTAAAATTGTTATTCATTTTCCCTGATAACATGACAATGGAAGGGTCATGGATAAGACAGAGCATAACATCATTCTAGACTACATTCCTTAATGGAGGCAACAAAACCCTAAGTCTCTTGACGAGAAGATTGGAATGAGTACTCCAAATGTACTTATTGTCATAAAGACTGTCTTCAATTACATGGACACTTACTTTGATCAGTGTTGCACTTATCTCGAAATTTATGAACACTCATCTTGCCATGCTCAGTCCAAAATATTTTGGCTTTAGTAGGAGGTAAAGACAAAGATCAGCCTCTAAGCCACCTGTTTGTCTTGTTTGACCAAAAATTGCTAAAAAGACTTAATTTTTGAGGGAAATATTGGCATGCAGTGAGTTTCTTCTTTCAGAGCTTTCTGCACTTTGATTTGAGTTTATTTTTGCACAGAATTTATTCAGCAGGACAAGGGTTAATATCATTCTATTCTATCAAGTCAGCAAAGAAATGGTATATTTATAAATAGGACTATTGTATGAAACTGTTTTTCTTTACAATGTAATAATTGTTCTGATTTTTTCTACCTTTGGACACTATAATGATTACCATTTTTCTTCTAATAAATGCTCCCGGAAGCAATACATAACATCATCAGGGAACCTTTTTTAGTATGCATTTTCTATTTCACTTATGTCTTTAAGGCCTTTTCCCTTTAATTTGAGGTAAATTTCCTCTAAACAATCATATAAATGATTGTTTAGAGAAAATTTCTCTCAATTACAGAAGAAGTCTCAAAAAGTTCTAAATTTAGGCATTTGAAGTGGGTTTTCTTAGTAAAAAAATGTAGGGGTGCTACTATTAGGGAGGGTGCTATTATTAGAGGAAATAGGGTATATCTTTTTTATCCAAAAAATTCATATTTACACAAAATAGAGGGGCAGGACAGTTTTCAGAACATATTTTCAAGTGTCCTATATGTTGACCTTCATCTTACACAAATAATACCACTGATAAGTAATGCATTGCAACATTTCTATTTCGCTTAACAATGGAATTTCCCAGTTGTTAACACAGGGGAGGAAAGGGTTGTAAATATTTTAATGTTTAACTCAGATCTGCACTACTTCTACTACAAGCTGTTAACTAATCAATTAAGACTTTCATTCTTAGACCTTGAAGATTGCAATAATTGAAATGGTAAGCCTTGGATTGGTTTTTGAAGAAACAGGAAGCAATTTACAGATCTTGTATTCATATTTTGTCAAGGGAGGTAAAAAATATCAGGGTTTTTTTTCGCATTCAAAACTAACAACACTCTCATTCAATTTCATTCCAAAATCATTCCAAAATGATTCATCTTGTCAATTTCATAATGTTCTGAACTGTAAAGGTGATACTTTTACCCTTGTCATGCTAAACCCAGAATATTTCAGCTTTGGCAGGAGGTAGCTGCAATAATGTACCCCTCTCTCTGATATGCTGCCGGTCGAGGCATCCCACATCAGACTATCAAAAGGGATGGGGGTACGTTATCGCAACTAGGCAGGAGGTACCATGGCTCTTCGTATTTTCATGGTACAAACTAGTCAATTATGAATGGGCTTAAAATAAAAAACAAATCAAGAACGAAAAAACTATTGATTAAATGCCTGTTCCTTATTCTATTAATCAGTAAAATTACAGGGGTCTTGCAAGAAAAATTTTAGCTGAAAATGCTTCTGGATGTTGACCACCGTCATTAGCACGATATTGAGTCAGGACGTCATAATTACATGGTAGTTTGCAAAATCTGTCTTGAAAGAATTTACTAAGGTTCAAACATTTGATTTTCGTATTTACATTCCTTGGTGTCAAAGTCGCATTTTGCTTACAATTAAGAAACAAGAAAATGGAAGTCAATTGGAAAGGGGGTGGCTAAATGATGGAGCACGATGCTGATTTTTAATGCATTGATATTTTTATCAATTTCATATATTTAAATCAAAGAAATTGTTGATCTTCTCAATTTTGTTAATATGGGTAGGGTTTGTTCACAAAATGTGCATCAATTCACAGCTTCCAAAGCAATGATTGATTGAATGAAGTTAAATGCCGCTTTCAACATTTTTTCAGTTATATCCCGATGGCTGGAGCAACTAACAATGGTTTCCTGGTATTTTTCTCACCAGTACAACCACCACAATCATTTCCTAGCCACAAGCTGCTATCTCACATAGGTCTACGATTTTTAACCCATTGGTGAGAGACAAATAGTCAGAAAGAATGAGTGCTGCCGTCAGGAATTGAACCCGGGACCTCTAGATTGATAGTACAACGCACTACCAACTGTGGTAAGACGGCGGCCAGCCACCAGAGCAAGCGTTACACCAAAATTTGATTGCCGTGAAAATAATCCATCCGCGAAAATACAGAGTTGGAGTATATAGGCAAAGATCAGACTGCACATGTGCACAATGTTATTCTAGTCTATACTACCTGACTTTTTTTAGCAAAAATGTTTGAAAATTTTATTTTCAAAATGAATATTGACTCAAATATTGCAAAAGTGATTTTTAAGAAGGTTTTTATACTTCATGACAATGATAAAGGTTATGAGCAGCAAGATTTTTTTTGTGCTAGAAGCAGACTGAAAATGAAAGTGAAAGTATGTTTATAGAAAAAGTTGATGGGAAGCCAGTGACGCATTATTGGAATACCAAGCTGACTGATTTAACATAACATTATACTGTTTATCAAAAGAAATATTCACTAGTTTGATTTCTCTTACCCATGGACAGTCACATGGTATATTCTGATACTAAAGACTACAGAAATGTCTGAAATTCTTGAAATTTTTACATGAAATTTGAAATGAAAGACCCTTGACTCCCAATTGAGGTTTTATGAAATGCTATTTGAATGTAATTTTGATGTTGTGCATCTTATAATTATATATATACTGATGGACAAAAGTCAGGGGTCGAGACTTACTTTTAATGCTACCAGCCTAAAGGATCTTAACCAAAAATCTTACAGGTCCTCCCTATAGGTAACAGGTCCTCCATGAAAACAATACTAATTATTTAGCAATTAACTGAGCAAATTGTAAAGAAAACAGTGTGGTGGATAAAGAAATTGCTCGTGACAAACAATTTCTTGTTTTCCCACAATGCTATTATTGGGTAAGGAAAAAAGAAAGGTTTATTCCCACTTTGTCTAATCCCATTTCATCTACACTATAAAATTAACGGTTAAGACCAAAAATTGCCATTTGGTCTAAAAAAAAAGACACCTTATTGTATCGATTTCCCATTTCGTCTACAATAAGACTTTTGACATGACTGTATGAGTGTCATAAAGGAGTTAATAACACAAAAGTGTTATAAACAGTGCCCCCCCACACACACACACACACAAACATACAATTTAATTTTGATAAATAAAATCAAGTTTTAATTTTGAATAATAACCTCTTTAGGATTAAAAGTTTATGTTGTTTACAATAAATATTTTATTGGTTCTAATAAAATCTCATCAAGAAAAAAGATAAAGAAATAATCAAAACTTATTGCTATGCATTAAGACATAAAGGTAAACTTATTTTTATGATATTACAAGAAAATATATAATACACATGAGACAAAGCATATTTTTTTATACAAATGAGTAAATGAACTTTTAGACCAAATGGTAATTTTATCAAAATATAGGTTTTAGACAAAATGGGAATTTGACTTATAGACCAAATGGGATTAGACGAAGTGGGAACAACCCAAAAAGAAATAGTATTCGAAATGCAATTTTTTTCAAAACTGGATTGTCTAGGAAATGATATGGCCATTAAACTACAGTCTGCAGGCCCAAAGGGCATGCACCATGGTAGCTTCTACCAGTCCTCACTAAAATCCACAGACCTCAGGTCAATCCCTGAAAGTCTTGTCGGATTTCGCGATTTATGCAAATAGGAAACCTCTTGGACAGGGAATTTCTCCTGTTCTCACAGTGTCAAGAGTTTTTTTTTATCCTTTTTCACACTGTTTTCTGCTCTACATGAGGCTTGATTTTAATTCATTAATTATCATTGCAAGCAATGTCTGCAACTTTAGATTCACTTTGTGTAATCTTCATTCAACCAAGATAATTGTAGATCAAGAGAGAGAGAGAGAGAGAGAGAGAGAGAGAGGGAGAGAGAGAGAGAGAGAGAGAGAGAGAGAGAGAGAGAGAGAGAGGAGAGAGAGAGAAGAGAGAGAGAGAGAGAGAGAGAGAGAGAGAGAGAGAGAGAGAGATAGATAGATAGAGAGAGAGAAAGAGAGAGAGAGAGAGAGAGAGAGAGAGAGAGAGAGAGAGAGAGAGAGAGAGAGAGAGAGAGAGAGAGAGAGAGAGAGAGAGAGAGAGAGAGAGAGAGAGAGA